>JBAIZL010000010.1:16668013-16768013 GCA_036971475.1 Prosapia bicincta
TACATCCCCCGTTTGATATGTTTGCGTCCAATAAGAGCGTTTTATGGGCAATAAGATATTAGCATAACCTGGCTCGTATCCGCTGACAGCGGTCGTTTAAGAACTAAAATCAATTGGGGGGGGGGGGGTAACGTTCAATCAAGGACGGAATATATCGATAGTTTTAGCTCAATCGTAGAATATGTAATATGAATATAACAACTTGTATAATGTTTTTGCATATTGTAAAGAGTACCTTATGGAGAAGTAAGAAATAAATTGTAGAGGAATTTAAGGATTATCATACTGGGAGTTTTAAGAATAGCTTATAGGGAGTATATCAGCCCCAAACACTACTCCCTAAATATTAACATCACTTTAGCTAGTTCCCATTTCAATGATCCATTTGTGTCTGTCGTGATTGTTGGGAAATGTTTATATACACTGTTGCTTTTTTGTTTAGTGCTTTTGTTTTTTACTTTAGAAATGCACGTTTTGAGAACATATTGTCATTGTTTTCAAACTTTAATGTATGAAATGATTAATTAGAAATTTTTTGGAAAAACAAAAAAACACGAATACGTAATAAAAATTTAATTATACCACTTTCGTGAATTTGTTGTAAATTAAAATCGTTATTGCTCTACAATGTTTCTATAGTGTTAAATAAATGTTCACAGAGATATTGATTTTATTGAAATGACCGAATATTTTATTAGACAAGTATTTTACAATATTGTAACTGAATAACTTTGAATGGGTTCAATATTCCAATCATTGTAAAAACATTAAAATTAAATGTGTCACTGGAACTAAATTGAAAAAAATATAGGTGAAAATGCAACACCGATCTTGATTTTACCTAGGAAATATAAATACTATGATGCACACAACTTTGCATAATGGCGCACAATGTTCAACGTGTTCAAGCCGAATCCGTATTCATAATGGCAGTTACAAAATTAAACAATAATTAATAGCTTCACCATTCGTTAAAGTCTCGCCATTATGCCTAATGTAATTTGTATGGTGGGTTCCATTAAACAGGCTTTCGTTCAGTAAATAAGTTAGGTCAACTCCACCAGATAAGGGCGAACGTTGGCTACACTAGCTAGTAATGAATTCATACATTAAGCATGTAAAGGTAAATGCTTTTTCTGCTTAGGAGGCCAGACGTACGTTTTAGACTTTATATGACTTTGCTCTGACACAAGCAGTGCAAGGTGATGGCAATATGCCTCCCTTGGAAACATTAACATTTTAGGTGGCTATTCGATAAACCCCCTCCTCAAGGGTATTTAGACGTTCCCATGAAAGTTTGTAGTTTTAGGGGGAATAGGTAGTAAGTGTAACTATATCGCGTCTGACGCATACACAAAGATCGTATATATATATGACCCTACCACAGAGGGATAAAAATCATTTAGGATAGAGGATAGAGGGAGGTCATCCAAGCCTCTTTGCAGGATCACGGATCCCGTTTCTGAAATTATCCTTCTATATATGTGCCATAATGATGTGTGTACTCATTACAACTCTTCAGAAAGGGCAAGGAAGGGTATATTAAATTAGGTAGGATTAAGGAGAAGGCATAATATTCTCCAGGTACTGGACCAAGGGGGACTCCTTTTTTTTCAATTCATCCATACATACACCTATGTGTGTGTGTGTGTGTGTGTGTGTACGTGTTTGTGCACGCGCGCGTGCATGTGTGTGCGTGCGTGCTTGCGTGCATGTGTTGTGTGTGTGTGTGTGTGTGTGTACGTGTACTGTGTGTGTGTGTGTGTACGTGTTTGTGCACGCGCGCGTGCATGTGTGTGCGTGCGTGCATGTGTTGTGTTGTGTGTGCGTGCTTGCGTGCATGTGTTGTGTGTGTGTGTGTGTGTGTGTGTACGTGTGCTGTGTGTGTGTGTGTGTGTGTGTGTGTGTGTGTTTGTACGTGTGCTGTGTGTGTGTGTGTGTGTGTGTGTGTGTGTGCGTGCGTGCGTGTATGCACTCGCGATCGCGTACGTGAGTGCACGCGCGTGTGTGTCTGTGCGTGTGCGTGTGTTGTGTGTCTCTGCGTGTATATGCTCGCGCGCGTGCGTGTGTGAATGTAGGTGGGTCGCTACACATGTTTCTACGATCTGGATAGATATAGAATATATTGCATGCTAGCTTTTCTCGGGCATTTTCATCTATTATTTCATTTTTATAACCTTCATTCATCGTACTAACCTAAATTAAACTATTCTCTTTTAAAAAAAGATAATTATAATAGGCTATATACACAGAAACTCTGTATCCAAAGAATAATATTCCCCCCAATTCTCAATACCAGAAGACTTTTCTCCTTTCTATTATTTTACGTAATTCTATCTTGATTTCCGTTTACTTCTCCATTCAACATACCCCTTTCTGACCCAGATAAGGCGTAGACTTCCACTAAACAACCCCGTACATATCATCCCCAATATTCTCTGTCAAGGCGTTAATGTCTCTACTTATTATATTACCAATCCTTGCCTATCCTTCATTGGATATAATAGTCTTGAGGAAGATGTTTGTCTTTAAACTACAAAATTATCTAACCTCAAGAACGCATCCAGTGCAAATGGCTCATTAAAGTCTTCAAATCAGTCGCGCACTTTATTAGTCTCCAATACCTAATACCTGTCTTAAAATTTGTAATTTTTGAATAAAATATTTTTTACATTATACAATTGTATCAAACAGAAATACAAACTTTGACTAGAAATTAATTTTCAAGCTAAAAGAATTATTAGTGCTCTATATATATTCTTTGAAAAATACTGATATAAAACAGTTTGAAATATCTAAATTTAAAATTTAAATTGTAAAGCGTTTCACCTGTCACTCAACCTTTTTACTGTCTGTTTTCGCATATTGGCGTGTACAGTCGGCGCTTGCACAAAACAGTACAGTGGGCCGCAAAACAATAACCCTAAAATAAGAACTTCACTGCCCTAACATAAACTTTCAAAATTGTGAACTAATAAAAATTTTACAATGTATCAGATACAGCCTAATCCATGAATATTGATACTTAAACAAAGCTGCCAGCAAGACGGATAAACGTTGGGAAAGGGATGAATCAATCGGATTTGTATAAAGTTAACGGCACAAGTCCCGCACAACTCCAAGTAGATTCTGTCAAATGTAATATGATAGTGTCAGGGGAAATATGTTCAGCGTAAGGGTAGTTTCAGCCTAACTACCCTAAGGTAAGCGCTAAACAGGGAGTAATTCTCTTAAGTATACTGTAGATCGACAATTCCTTATGTAGACTACAAGATCTGAAATAAGAAATGATTAGGTATTAAATATTCATTCTATAAACTCTGTCTACATTATACTTACTGTTACTATATACTCATTAAAATTTACAATTAAAATTATTGTGGTATTATTTCTACCAAAAAGCAGATATTTTTTGATTTGTGTTTTATGGCTAAGAACACCTTAAGGCTCTTGCAGGTAGCTTTTGAGGATAAATACAGTTTAGGGTGAGGTAGTGGGAAGGGGATGTAAGAGGGGGGAAGTATTACGGTTAAGGAAGGAGTTTAACCTTAGCTTGTTCTTGTGGTTTCACAGTTACGCTATTTATTATTAGCAAATATGATGTATAGTGCATTTTAAAAGGCAAAATAAGGAAAAAGACAAGAAAGCCTCTCATGTGGGACTTAGGGAATGGTAAGGACATCAAGTGAGCAGGGTTGGCACGCCTAACAACCTACGCTCCATTGGGGATACCTTCAAGATCCTGACCCACAGTAGGTTTAGGGTATTGCTATCAATTAGAGCTCGGTGTTGGGAGATGTATAAAGAGGAATAGCCGGAACAAAGATAGAACTAAGAAACACACGTCAAACGTTCCTGATCTGAGATATATAGGAAGATGGTTCTGTCATCACATGTGAGGGTTGCACACGAAATAGACATACTCTTTCTTGGAGATATGTTAAAATATCGATGCAGGTAGGGGAAGAATTTGTGGGATAATGATATGAAATGGAAGTAACGGTGGCTCTGTGGATGTAAGAAAATTATATTTAAAAGGCTGAGTAGCTTACGTAAAGAAGTGCTCGTGTGTATTGAAGTTATAGAGTCTTTTGTTTAAACTCATCTAGGCAACGTGGCTGTTATTGGTTACGTATTGAAAAGGGTCGGAAATATAAGTAGATTTAAAGCAGAGACATTAATTCCCTGGTAGAAAATAAAAAGCGCTGTCATGTAACCAAGTTTGCAGAGTCGTGTATCTCACGTAGACGTACTCTCTATCGGAGTCACAGAGAGTTATCAGTCAGCTGAGGCAATAGTCTGTTATGTACTCGATGTCTTAGAAACCATGAAAGTATAATATGAAGATTTAATAGTAACAACCGATATGTGAGTACGGGAATGTGGTGTGCAGGTAAGCGGAAGATAATGCATGGTATTCTGCTGCTGAAGGAGGAATAAACCTATTGAATACTCAAAAAAAGGCGATGGGAAAATTTATTTAATTTTGTTTTAATAAAAGGAAACAGTAGAATCTTTTACTTTTATTTGTGAAACTATTTTTATTGTAAGTTAATTATGATTTGTAGAGAATTAGTATTGCATGCTTGAGAGATATTTAAGATAACACCTGATTTCCAAATGCAGTGGTAGCATGTCTACCTTAAAGGATAACAATTTGAATATAGAAACTTTCTTAAGACTGCGAAAGAAATTCTGAATCCTAAAAACACTCTAAGTTTACTTGTACAGTCGTTTTACAAGTTAGATTTACGTTACCCAGACTGTACCCCCTCTACGGAAACACCAGACCCCTGAAGGCTTACACAGACAGATTAATCCCACATAACCTCCTCCCCCCTAACCCAGTACTAAGCTGACCGCGAGGCACGAGTTTAGCGCTTAAGGCGGGTAAATACTCGAGGTTGGATTCCCATTTGAAATGTAACAGTATTGTACTACAGATTCATTATTTAAAGTAGTAAAATTTTAGAAAATATGACACGGGGAGGAGCGGACTCGTTTGTCGTGTGTAGTGTTGGGGGAACTTGGGTCCTGTCAAACGTGCAATATCTGTAGATACTGGCAGAGCATTTATGTAGGATCGAGCTAAGGACACTAACTTGCGATACTATCTTGTTCCATTTTCCTCCATTGTAGAACCTCGTTAAAGTGTTCTTATACACAAACACGTCTTAGGTTAGTTTGAGCATTGCTCAGAAAAGTAGTCATGCACAGTGCAAATTGGAAATAAGATCATGAAATATTTGATATTGTGATATTTATCAGAATACAATTCACAAGGTCAGAAAAGATAGTATTGAAATTGCATAAGTTCACGGCGTTTCCTCTTGTGAGGAAACACTCTGTATCAGAGTGACGTGCAATGGTACTATATCGGTGAATAGCCATAAATAGTTTACCTGTATTACAGAAATTAAATAAGGTATGACGTCAGAAATTATTTTGTTGGGAGTACACACATTGCGCTTAGGAAACACTTATTAGATCTGCAAACGATAAACTTTTAATATTTCTTAAGATCTAAAGCTATACGTATACACATTGATTGGTGGGTTTTAGTATTTTTATTTTCAAATTGTTACTTGAATGTTGTATTTGTTATAATTATTTGTACTTACGTTCGCTTCGCTTCCACGAACCGATCTCAGTTTTAATAATTGGTGCCCTTTTAAACTATGATAATATATTTTGGTGTACGGAATGTTGTACCCATTTTCTTAAAACTTTACAATTTAGTGATTTGAACGGTTGCTCAGGAAACAATTTGGCAACAATAAAGCAACTTATTAATTGTCATTTGATATTACGTGCATGAATTTTTGCGTTAAAATCTTTTAATTTTTTCCAATTAATTATTGAAAACAAACTAGATGGCTTTATTGAAAGTGTGACGGTATCAGATTATTAGTGAGGGAGGCATATTCTTCCTCTTTTAACTTCTCAACCAATGATATTTTAGAAGAAAATTAGACTAGTAATATTTTGTTTTTGGATATATAAAACGTTAAATCAAGTACTTGGTTTAGTTCTGGTTATATAGTCAATGTATGTGAAATTTGTAAGATATATAAGATGTAAATACTAAATTTCCTTTACTTTCTCGTGAGACAGATAAAGCACAAGAATAGCAAATTTAGAAATGCGATCATTTAGAATTACGTGCATGAATCTTTGCGTTAAAATCTTTTAATTTTCTCCATTTCATTAAACTTGTAGAACCTACTATGAGATATGGTTATAAAATTAAGAGATTGTATTAGAGAAATTTTTCGGAAGGAGTAGGCGAGTAGTTCAGTTAGCACAGATCAGGGAAAAAATTGCGTTAGACGAGGGGCTACCTACAGAAGCATAATTTCAAACTCCTTGCGCCTCAGGAAGTAGAGCACAATGTATCGAAAATTTTTATAGGCTCTTGATATCATTCTTGAAACTTCGTATTCATTTTATATGATTTTACGTTTATACTTCGAAACGATGATGCAAAATCCTCGACAATTGGAACTTAGCCACGGAACTACAAGTTTAACCTTTGTATATAGACCTTATCGGGACAAAGGTCTTATAATTAAAACGGAAAGACAAAATATGTCAAACTTGAAGCCTACAACTCCACCGTGTTGCAAGGATTCATTCCATTAATAACAATAGAACGCCAGTTATATTAAGCAAAGTATGAACTTACTTGACGTTATGAATTACTCATCGGTGATCAATCGATGTCAGGTTACCGACACTGTCCAATGATGGCGTAACTGTCTCTATGCAACGAGGTTTGCGATGGACCACCGCGGCTAATTCGAACCTCCGAATGTATTTTATAAGCTGTCCCACAAGAAATTACCCAGAAAAGTGTAGTTATAAAAAGAGACTGTATGTACTATTTTATTGTTTGTTTTTAATATTTTAATTATTTATTAACTACTGTATTAATGGGTTATTGTGTTTTTACAGGTTGGTGTTTGTGTTATCTTTGAATTAACGTAATGGTATGTAACTTCGCAATATTTTAATTTATTTCACTAAATAGTGTTACATTTGTTAACTAATGTCTGGAATACACTCGTGTAATATATAACCGAATGACAATGTATATGCGGAGTAGGTATATACTTAACTATATGGTCTCGCATCCTGTAATACGTGGTGACATTTATTTGTCGGACTTAAACCCTAACGATTAATTAAGGGAAGCTCGATCAGACAGGGTGTGATGACAGCGGAACAACACAAAAGGGGAGGGTAATATTGTTGCATAGTTAGTTGTACTCGGCATGTGACATGACCATTACTCATCCAAAGGTTGGGGCTCATGCTATATCTACTTTGCTCTACTCCTTGTATTACCACAAACAAACAGCTGTTTATACACGTTGCTATATATTGAATGCTCTTTATTGAGCTCCATTTACGTTTAAGGAATTAAACCCTCTAAATGTATCTGGTCTGTATCGGTCCTCCCCCTCCAGGAAGGCGCGGCGGGTTAGAAGGGTGGTTTACTTTATCGCGGGACCCCGAATTTACCGTCCATATGAGTTAAAAAGTTGAAAAATATAAAAAAACAATAACATTCAATAACGTTATTGGATTTTTTTTTGAGACTCATTATTGAGTTTTAAATTATTTGTCGAAATATCAAAAGCATTTATCAATATTCAAATTTCACACAATTATTAAAATAAATCTAATATAAAACGCACATTTCGTGCACGCGCACGCGTTTGTGAAAAATGTCTCTGAATGTAAACCATCAATAGATTTATTGTATTAGCAAAACATTTTCTTAAATATCTAAACATTATTTGAATATTAATAAAAATAGTTTGTTATTTTATAAGTATTATTCTAAGTAAAAATGTTAAGATTATTAAAAACCAGCGAATATTTTTATTTGGAAATATTTTGTAACATTTGATTTGGCAAGTTGACTCCCAACGTTAAAACGTTTAGTGAAACTTCATATTACAAATTATATGTGAATGTAGCGAAATATATGTTTTTCAAGCAAAAAAAAAAAATTAATTATTATTATACTTGTAAATCCCCTACGAAACGTAGTATAATAACCGACATATATATATATATATATATATATATATATATATATATATATATATATATATATTGCAACTGACAAAAGATTTAGCAAAACTTGGTGCATCCTGAGATATCGTAACAACTTCAATTTACTTTGCAAGATGCTCGTATTGTTGTTGAATAAAACGCTGACGTTTTCAGTATTGGAGCCAAGTGATATTGTAACTATAAATAGGGGTAGTATTACACCAGCATCGGCTAATAAATGTATGTATGCTTCTGACCTAGATTGTAGGAACGGACATACTGGGGCTGAGGATGGCTTGGGACTAACTCAATACGCACGAAGTAATATTTTAAACAAAAGTATAACTGTAAGTATATCCGAAACACTACGTCAGTCGCGAGTTACTTAAGTGTCAGCTGTAAAACTTTGTTTAAATACAGTAAAAATAACAAAAACTTGCGTCTTCCGTTTACCTCTCAATGTAGATCTATGAACGAATCTAGGCCTCTTGTTCATCAACATATCTCTATTGTTCTTATTCTAACTCTTATTCTACCACATACTTCTCTATTATTCTTATTGCAACTTTTATTCTGCTACAAACCTTTCTATTATTCTTATTATAACTTTTATTCTGCCACGTACCTCTCTATTATTCTTATTCTGTCACATACCTCTATTATTCTTATTCTGCCACGTACCTCTCTATTATTCTTATTCTAACTCTAATTCTGCCACATACCTCTCTATTATTGTTATTCTGCCACATACCTCTCTATTATTCTTATTCTAACCCTTATTCTGCCACATACCTCCATTATTCTTATTCTGCCACATACCTCTTTATTATTCTTATTCTAACTCTAATTCTGCCACATACCTCTCTATTATTCTTATTCTGCCACATACCTCTCTATTATTCTTATTCTGCCACATACCTCTTTATTATTCTTATTCTAACTCTAATTCTGCCAACACCTCTCTATTATTCTTATTCTGTCACATACATCTATTATTCTTATTCTGCCACATACCTCTCTATTATTCATATTCTAAATCTTATTCTGCCACATACCTCTCTATTATTCTTATTCTATCACATACCTCTATTATTCTTATTCTGTCACATACATCTATTATTCTTATTCTGCCACATACCTCTCTATTATTCATATTCTAAATCTTATTCTGTCACATACCTCTCTATTATTCTTATTCTATCACATACCTCTATTATTCTTATTCTGCCACATACCTCTCTATTATTCTTATTCTGCCACATACCTCTTTATTATTCTTATTCTAACTCTAATTCTGCCAACACCTCTCTATTATTCTTATTCTGTCACATACATCTATTATTCTTATTCTGCCACATACCTCTCTATTATTCATATTCTAAATCTTATTCTGCCACATACCTCTCTATTATTCTTATTCTGTCACATACATCTATTATTCTTATTCTGCCACACACCTCTCTATTATTCATATTCTAAATCTTATTCTGCCACATACCTCTCTATTATTCTTATTCTAACCCTTATTCTACCACATTGCAACGGTGCTTCAACCCGCCAACTTTCAACCTGTCGAAAGTTGCCTACCACCTAGTTACATGAGCAAGTATTTAAAATCCCATCTAATAAGTATACCCTGGGAACGTTGTCTATAAAGTGTATTTAAAGTCATGGTAAGGTCAGTGATCTGTCATATGGTCTAATTTATGCTGAAAACACATAAAATTTATCACATCATAAATTTGTCTTACCATGCTTTGAAAACATCTCTCCACCATGCTCCTGCTTGAATGAAGTCCGTGCAAGATAGAGTCTTACCATATCCTCCTAAAAGAGGTCCTGTGTTTCATATGGTAAAACCTGCCAGTGAGTATCAACTCCTGGGCTTTAAAGCAAAAACAACTAGTCCTTAAGCTAGCTCATAATTTATAATTTAATTTAATTAATTTCTCTGGATGGGCTGCTCGATAATCTTTAGGTTGCACAGTGATTTCTAGCTATTTATTATTAAATAAATATGACTGACTCTAATAGGCTGGATTTTACTAATTGTATTGATTTTATTAATTTACTATTATAATTTACTAGTTCGGAAATAATTAAATTTATTAGTTCTGTACACAGGATTAATTCAATAAAATTTACTCCTTTGACTTTTGTTGGAAACTGAATTTAATAATAAAGAAATTTGTAACTGAAACAAATCGAATATATACTTTCAAATGGCACTATCATAAAATCCTTAGCTAACAAAACATAAATTAAATTTTCCTTAAATAAACTAAAATTACTGATATTTATTGCAGGGAGGTTGGCTAAGTTTATTTCAATTATCATAAATTTCAAATTTAATTTATGATCTTATTTTGTGCCAGCAGTTAAATGACATTCAATAAATTTACATATTGTATTATTAAAACCAAATTTGTTGCTAATTCTACTACCACAGAAAACATTGATTTACAAGCTTATGAATATATATATATATATATATATATATATATATATATATATAAATTGAAATATTTTAATTACAACTAAATTTCAAATTTTATCACTCATTCAGAAAATACTAAATAATTTGTGATTGACTTTGTTTAATAATTTCTGGTTGAGAAATTATTTATATTTTCTACAAGTTAAATATTGATAAATAATTTCTCCCAGTTTATTTAACTACTGGTTGTAACAAACTTTACTGCATTTCCTTAGGTATTATGAATGAATTTATTTTATAAATATGCCTAATATTCTTTCCATATGCTTTACTATTTCTCTATTTGCAAACATTTGAACATTTTTACATAACCATTTTTATAACTAAATAATTTTGTAATTTCCAATTTTTTATTAAATTTTCAAGAAAATAAACCATTATTTATAATTTTACACATTTAAAGCATTTATTTGCATCTTTGAATCTTTGGAACGTATTTCAAGATCAAATTTGATTTAATTACTAAATTTGTATAGAAATCATGACTTGCCCGATTCTCGCACTTTCCATGATACGTCCCAAGGTCCAAGGAGATGACTTTATGCTTCCAGACTGGTAGTTCTTCTCGTCTGAAATTTGGTTCATCCAGGAGGCAGGAAAGGACAAATTCGGCGAAGCCAGTTTCTTGACAAATGAAAATTTAACCGTGATTTTTCATATTTCGATGTCTAGTTTTCACTAGACATAAATTAAGACATACTACATTATTTCCGCACTCCGCGGCCTCGAGTTTATGCTCTAGAAATCCATTTTGGTATTTTTGCTAATTTAACAGAAACTAATTACTAGAGAGCGCATAAACGCTCAGTGACAGTTATCGTCTCTATTCCCCCACCCTTGATTGGCTTGTCTGACTTGGATTTGCCGTTTTTTCTTGTCTTAACTGTTTATTTAAAATATTGTAGAAATCTGAATTTTTACGTAGCACACAAAACACTCCCGAAGTCATGATTTTTGTACAATTACAATTTATTTTAGAATTATAGATTTAATGATCAATATTCATGGCTTGAAAAATTTAGTTAAATTATATTTTATAAATTGAGATTATTTCAATTTTTTATTGAATTGTAACGGGACATTTCAACCCGTTTCAACATACCTCTATTATTCTTATTCTGCCACATACCTCTCTATTATTCTTATTCTAACTCTTATTCTGCCACATACCTCTCTATTATTCTTATTCTGCCACATACCTCTTTATTATTCTTATTCTAACTCTAATACTGTCACATACCTCTCTATTATTCTTATTCTAACTCTATTTCTGCCACATACCTCTTTTATTCTTATTCTGCCACATACCTCTTTATTATTCTTATTCTAACTCTAATTCTGCCACATACCTCTCTATTATTCTTATTCTAACTCTAATTCTGCCACATACCTATCTATTATTCTTATTCTGCCACATACCTCTTTATTATTCTTATTCTAACTCTAATTCTGTCACATACCTCTCTATTATTCTTATTCTAACTCTAATTCTGCCACATACCTCTCTATTATTCTTATTCTAACTCTATTTCTGCCACATACCTCTTTTATTCTTATTCTGCCACATACCTCTTTATTATTCTTATTCTAACTCTAATTCTGCCACATACCTCTCTATTATTCTTATTCTAACTCTAATTCTGCCACATACCTATCTATTATTCTTATTCTGCCACATACCTCTTTATTATTCTTATTCTAACTCTTATTCTGCCACATACCTCTCTATTATTCTTATTCTGCCACATACCTCTTTATTATTCTTATTCTAACTCTAATACTGTCACATACCTCTCTATTATTCTTATTCTAACTCTATTTCTGCCACATACCTCTTTTATTCTTATTCTGCCACATACCTCTTTATTATTCTTATTCTAACTCTAATTCTGCCACATACCTCTCTATTATTCTTATTCTAACTCTAATTCTGCCACATACCTATCTATTATTCTTATTCTGCCACATACCTCTTTATTATTCTTATTCTAACTCTAATTCTGTCACATACCTCTCTATTATTCTTATTCTAACTCTAATTCTGCCACATACATCTCTATTATTCTTATTCTGCCACATACCTCTTTATTATTCTTATTCTAACTCTAATTCTGTCACATACCTCTCTATTATTCTTATTCTGTCACATACCTCTATTATTCTTATTCTGTCACATACCTCTTTATTATTCTTATTCTAACTCTAATTCTGCCACATATCTCTCTATTATTCTTATTCTGCCACATACCTCTCTATTATTCTTATTCTGCCACATACCTCTTTATTATTCTTATTCTAACTCTAATTCTGCCACATACCTCTCTATTATTCTTATTCTAACTCTAATTCTGCCACATACCTATCTATTATTCTTATTCTGCCACATACCTCTTTATTATTCTTATTCTAACTCTAATTCTGTCACATACCTCTCTATTATTCTTATTCTAACTCTAATTCTGCCACATACATCTCTATTATTCTTATTCTGCCACATACCTCTTTATTATTCTTATTCTAACTCTAATTCTGTCACATACCTCTCTATTATTCTTATTCTGTCACATACCTCTATTATTCTTATTCTGTCACATACCTCTTTATTATTCTTATTCTAACTCTAATTCTGCCACATATCTCTCTATTATTTTTATTCTAACTCTAATTCTGCCACATACCTCTCTATTATTGTTATTCTGCCACATACCTCTCTATTATTCTTATTCTGCCACATACCTCTTTATTATTCTTATTCTAACTCTAATTCTGTCACATACCTCTCTATTATACTTATTCTGTCACATACCTCTATTATTCTTATTCTGCCACATACCTCTTTATTATTCTTATTCTAACTCTAATTCTGCCACATACCTCTCTATTATTCTTATTCTAACTCTAATTCTGCCACATACCTCTCTATTATTCTTATTCTGCCACATACCTCTTTATTATTCTTATTCTAACTCTAATTCTGTCACATACCTCTCTATTATTCTTATTCTGTCACATACCTCTATTATTCTTATTCTGCCACATACCTCTTTATTATTCTTATTCTAACTCTAATTCTGCCACATACCTCTCTATTATTCTTATTCTAACTCTAATTCTGCCACATACCTCTCTATTATTCTTATTCTGCCACATACCTCTTTATTATTCTTATTCTAACTCTAATTCTGTCACATACCTCTCTATTATTCTTATTCTGTCACATACCTCTATTATTCTTATTCTGCCACATACCTCTTTATTATTCTTATTCTAACTCTAATTCTGCCACATACCGCTCTATTATTCTTATTCTAACTCTAGATCTGCCACATACCTCTCTATTATTCTTATTCTGCCACATACCTCTTTAATATTCTTATTCTAACTCTAATTCTGTCACATACCTCTCTATTATTCTTATTCTGTCACATACCTCTATTATTCTTATTCTGCCACATACCTCTTTATTATTCTTATTCTAACTCTAATTCTACCACATACCTCTCTATTATTCTTATTCTAACTCTAATTCTGCCACATACCTCTCTATTATTCTTATTCTGCCACATACCTCTTTATTATTCTCATTCTAACTCTAATTCTGCCACATACCTCTCTATTATTCTTATTCTAACTCTAATTCTGCCACATACCTCTCTATTATTCTTATTCTGCCACATACCTCATTATTATTCTTATTCTAAGTCTAATTCTGTCACATACCTCTCTATTATTCTTATTCTGTCACATACCTCTATTATTCTTATCCTGCCACATACCTCTTTATTATTCTTATTCTAACTCTAATTCTGTCACATACCTCTCTATTATTCTTATTCTAACTCTAATTCTGTCACATACCTCTCTATTATTCCTATCTTGTCACATACCTCTATTATTCTTATTCTGCCACATACCTCTTTATTATTCTTATTCTAACTCTAATTCTGTCACATACCTCTCTATTATTCTTATTCTGCCACATACCTCTTTATTATTCTTATTCTAACTCTAATACTGTCACATACCTCTCTATTATTCTTATTCTAACTCTAATTCTGTCACATACCTCTCTATTATTCTTATTCTAACTCTAATTCTGTCACATACCTCTATTATTCTTATTCTGCTACATACCTCTTTATTATTCTTATTCTAACTCTAATTCTGCCACATACCTCTCTATTATTCTTATTCTGCCACATACCTCTTTATTATTCTTATTCTAACTCTAATTCTGTCACATACCTCTCTATTATTCTTATTCTGTCACATACCTCTATTATTCTTATTCTGCCACATACCTCTTTATTATTCTTATTCTAACTCTAATTCTGCCACATACCGCTCTATTATTCTTATTCTAACTCTAGATCTGCCACATACCTCTCTATTATTCTTATTCTGCCACATACCTCTTTATTATTCTTATTCTAACTCTAATTCTACCACATACCTCTCTATTATTCTTATTCTAACTCTAATTCTGCCACATACCTCTCTATTATTCTTATTCTGCCACATACCTCTTTATTATTCTCATTCTAACTCTAATTCTGCCACATACCTCTCTATTATTCTTATTCTAACTCTAATTCTGCCACATACCTCTCTATTATTCTTATTCTGCCACATACTTCATTATTATTCTTATTCTAAGTCTAATTCTGTCACATACCTCTCTATTATTCTTATTCTGTCACATACCTCTATTATTCTTATCCTGCCACATACCTCTTTATTATTCTTATTCTAACTCTAATTCTGTCACATACCTCTCTATTATTCTTATTCTAACTCTAATTCTGTCACATACCTCTCTATTATTCTTATCCTGTCACATACCTCTATTATTCTTATTCTGCCACATACCTCTTTATTATTCTTATTCTAACTCTAATTCTGTCACATACCTCTCTATTATTCTTATTCTGCCACATACCTCTTTATTATTCTTATTCTAACTCTAATACTGTCACATACCTCTCTATTATTCTTATTCTAACTCTAATTCTGTCACATACCTCTCTATTATTCTTATTCTAACTCTAATTCTGTCACATACCTCTATTATTCTTATTCTGCTACATACCTCTTTATTATTCTTATTCTAACTCTAATTCTGTCACATACCTCTCTATTATTCTTATTCTAACTCTAATTCTGCCACATACCTCTATTATTCTTATTCTGCCACATACCTCTCTATTATTCTTATTCTAACTCTAATTCTGCCACATACCTCTCTATTATTCTTATTCTGTTACATACCTCTATTATTCTTATTCTGCCATATACCTCTCTATTATTCTTACATGAAAAGAATTGTTCGCCTTGCGTTTGATTCTAATATAATCCACAATGTACAGTAATAAGATTATTGTGCTTTCCTTACTAAAATCTTTTTAATTTTCACCCTGTGTATTTCGTTAATTGAAGACCTGTTTATCTTAGAAACCAAAATTAGAGTCTTAGGTGATGGAGGATCTTTGAAAAGAGGGCTGTTATATAAAAAAATGATTGAAGTAAAACAAATGTTGCAACTATGTGTAACGCTCTTGAATTTTGTAGTCATTACGTTCGGTGAAACTTAATTAATCACGTTTACATTATTTTAAGTTAGTTAAACACAGGGACACATAAAAAACAGAACAAACCTCATAAAAAAAATAAAAGACGTAAACGTACCACACAATTCAACACTACTATCACTCGACGTAACAAATATGTACACCAACATAGCCATACCCGAAACGCTCAATATCATAGAAACCCAATTAATGCAGAACAACATACCGAAAACCTAAACATCCTCCAAACCATCATCAAACAAAATCATTTCACTTAGAACTCAAACCTCCATTCACAACCAGATGACCTACCCATGAGAAGTCCTATCAGCAGTGTCCTAAGCGAAATTGCTTCCTACAACACATAGAAAATACTAAGATACTCGCAAACAATACACACGCACATTTACTGGCACTGATACGTCGATGATATCATAACACTATACACGGCACAGCCGACAATGCGAAAAGTTCCACACCTACACTAATAAAATACACCCAAAACTCCACTTCACCTCAGAGATTGAAACTAACCGATCCCTAAACTTCCTCGACCTAACCATAACAAAAAGCCACATACAAAAACACAGCTTCAACATTTACAGGAAACCGACAACGACAGACACACTAATACATAACACCTCAAACCACCCTATCCAACACAAACACGCTGCATTCAGATCCATGCTCTGGAGACTTAAAAAAGTTCCAATGACCTCAGAAAACATAAACAAAGAACCAGACACAATTACATATTTAGCATACATAAATAGATACATCACAATTATAGACAAACTATGGCACAATATATAAAAAAACACTAAAATTAACACCACAGACAGGGAAAACAAATACATCGCAATACCATCAAATAAAATAGCCCACAAATTAAACAAAAAACAGGATACAAAATAGCATATAAAACTAATAACAATTTACAACATAAAATACAACACGACACCATTAACAAAGGTAAACTACAAACACCAGGGGTATACAAATTAAACTGTACACAAAGCAACAAATTCTACACTGGGGAAACAGGTCACAGCTTCAAACAAAGAGTCGAGGAACACAAACACAACACCAACTCAGCATTTTACAATCACATAAAAGAAAAAGAACACAAATACATAGACATTTACCATAACCTAGAAATCTTACACGTCAACAAGAAAGGACCACATCTCAACACACTAGAACAATATGAAATTGAAAAATTCACAACACACAAAATACAAACATAATAAACGAACAAACCTAATACAAATCACACATACTTATTGACACTATCGAAAATCTGCCTTTAAAGCCGTCACCGCCTAACCTAACAGCTCCAAGCGGAAAAGTTACACACTGAAGAAGATCGCCATGGAGCGATCGAAAACGTTCCGTTTCAGTAAGTTTTTACAAACTTACAAAATAAACTAAAGTCCGGATAGTTATGTAAATGTAATTAAATACGTGTAATATATCTTATAGCATTAGTTGGGCGTTTACGTTTTACGAAACCTTATAAAACTGATGTTTAAATTCCATCAAGTAGGGTGAAAATCCAACCATCCGAATCTATTGGGACAGAACTCTAAACGGATAATCGAAAATTCGAAATATTTGGTTGGAAAATTTTAGTTGATTACTGTATGTATATTGCAAATTGGAAAAAGATACTATTTTGATGTGTGTGAATTTTTCTAAGATTTTTTACAAGGAATTTAAGATCTTAGTTTTATATATAATTTATATTTCATCCATTATCGATAAGACAATAAATTATGTAGTTTTTTAAAATTAAAAGTTTATATTTCTTAGGTATTAATTACTTAGAAATTGCGTAATAATTAGAAACTCAATTTTGTGTTTGTTTACTTTTAAAGTTATATGATATAAACATATTGTATCACATGACTCATACTTGACTATCTGAGAGTGTGCGTCACATTACAAAATAAATTAAACAATAAAGAGACGTATTAGACATATAATAATATTGATGGATTTAAAGAGAAAGATATATAATTAAAAAAGAATATAGAGAGATAAGTCACATAATATTATAGAGAGATTTAGAGAGAAAGATAGATAATTAAAAAGATATAGAGCCAGATTAGACACATAATAATATTGAGAGAGTTAGCGAGAAAAATGGATAATTGAAATGACATAGAGAGAGATTAGACACATAATATTATTAAGAGATTTAGAGAGAATGATAAATTATTGAAAAAGATATAGAGCCAGATTAAACACATAATGTTATTGAAAGAGTCAAAGAGAAAGGTTGAATAAAGAGATTAGACACATAATAATATTAAGAGATTTAGAGAGAAAGATAGATAATAAAAAGATATAGAGACAGATTGGTTAACTAATATTATTGAGAAATTAAGAGAGAAAGATATATAATTTAAAAAGATATAAAGGCAGATTAAACTGATAATATTATTGAGAGAGTTGAAGAGAAAGGTAGAACATTAAAAATATAGAAAGACAGATTAGAGAGACAGATTAGAGAGACAGTGGAAACAACAAAAAATTAAAAAGATACAGAGAGAGTTTAAATATAGAATATCATTGAGAGAGAAATGGAGAAAAAACACATTATAAACATATAATATTTTCAGATAGATGGTAAAGAGAGAACATTATATTAGGTACATAATAGATAGAGGCAGAGAAAAATGTACAGAATTAGAAAAACAAAATAAAACACTCGCGTCTCAATATTTCCCGTTGACGTCACTCAGGAAGTGAGTATTATCGCGCAATGATAATCCCATCTACTGTCTAAAGTTATCTTGCGTGCACACAAAGGACCTTGATGATAAAAGGGAACCCTTGTATTTGGATATTTTCCCAGGCAATATTTCACAGCCCCTTCCATAAATATCGAGCAATGCTTCCTCGTGGATGATTTATTTTAGAGCATTGACAGTTTCTGCCATGAATCAAAACAGGAGTTTTCCTACCTTGACTCTATACATACTCAACTCAGATATCTTAGGCTAAACGTTTATTTACATTTCCATAGTGTGTTGATAAACATTTATGTGTTTATAGTGATATATATATATCCCTTACAGTATAATGTGCGTTAATGCTCAAAAGAGAACACGTAATTACAGTTCTTGAAAGTCGACTCGGAAATATATACAAAGGTATATACAAGGTATATACAAAGGAATGTTTAAGTAAATTATGGTGAAAGTAATAAAGTTCAAAATATTTTATGTATTATATTATAAATAATTTCTGTAATTATATTCAACATTGCACATATATGCGCACATGTACACACACATACACACCGTCGAAAAAATTTTAATTTATAGAAATACTCAAGAAAGGTTACACAGTTATAAAAGGATTGCGTCACTACCTGCAATAATGAGTACTGGCCATTTCTGCCCTGAGTGGGCGGGTCCTAATGCTGTGAAGGTAGTAGAGGGCAGGGATAAGAAGGAATTGCACGCAAGTGAAAATGTATTTTATTTATATTAAAAATAGTTTCACTTGGGGAAAAAATTAATTTCATTACAAGTGACACAATTAACATAGATTAAATAAATTATTTAACCGCAACATGGGTCATATATTAAAAAACATTCGTAACTTCAGTAAATAAGGGAAAAAACAAAGACTCATCAAAAATAATGTTACCTTGTAAAAAGCACGAGATGAAAACATTCTTATGAATAGGTATATTTGGTTTTAAAGTTTTTATAAAAGTCCATGGATATATATAGTCCAGGTCGATAAATGTTTTCAGTTTACCAATTGCTTTAGTCCTAAACCTAAATATACCCATGGAGACAGTGTCGGTAAGCAGTTTATCTGGTTAGCATCTGTTGATGGGTTCTCCCATTACACACAGCATAACCGCATGTCAGGGGATTGTAACCGTGGGTTAGCCACCGACTTCATTCACGTCTGCTGCTGAGGTGACCCGAACGGTCGACTAAATTGGATTGCGTCTCTTGTACACGAGACTGAGTAGGATCATGAAGCAAACAGACAAAATATTAAAGCTGATCCTAAAGCATAAGGCGAAACACATCTTTACTTTTCAGTACCTTTATGAGATTATTTATATAACAATTCATTATGTAAAAGTTATTTGTTGTAACAGTTTTAGTGCTTTAAAAAAATCTTAAGAATTACGTTTTAAAAATTTACGAAAAATTTCTAAAATATTTAACAATTCACAGGGTCTAGGGGTAAAAATGCCAAAGAGTTTCAAATATGTTTAAATAGATTTACTAAAAAATAAATACTATTTTACATATGGTTTTAAAACTACTATTTTCTGGTCATATTTACATTAATTAAGGTGAATACAAAAAATTAATTTTCTAAAAATTTTGACGTCATTGAAAAAGACACTTCTAATTAAGTTTATTAAGGGAATAATATATGGCTACTCACAGCTGAGCTAACAAACCTTCACTAAACACGTGCTTATTTAACCAGACTAGTATCGGCGATCATGCCATCTTCATTAGTGATGGGCTTACACTGTGATGAGTTCATCCCTGATAAAGGCAGAATGTTCTCCAAAACTAGTAGGTTTTAATAAATAACGATTAAAATTATAAACTTATATGTTTAATTTAATATTAAATTTGGCCTAAACTTTATAAACGGAATAAAATGCACGAGTTCAATAGAGTCCAAAAATACCAAACAGCTGTTTTAAATGTCAGTAAAACACACTCGCAGAATCAATCCAGGAACTATATGGTTTTCTATGTACCCTACCATAAAATAAACATAGTCGTATGAGAATAGACATAACAAAACAAAAAGGTAAAATGTCTTACACCATATAAAGCAATAAAACATTGTATAAATTAAAAGACACAAATAAGTTCGACAATTACTTGACTAGTTTCATATTAAAGAAAGTTTCTCCGATCATACGCACAAGACATTTGCTGGGAGAAATACATGTAGCTCGATGGTTAACTTTGAAACATATTTGTAAACACAAATAGAGTTTACTTTGGAGTAAGTTATGATAAGAAATATATTTGAAATTAAATTACTTTTTCAATAGTCTTAGAGATTTACAAAAAACCATTTGTCACAAATGTCTTCGTTAGTGACAATTATTATTAAATTATTCGTAGCGTTTTACCTGGGTGAAACAATTAACGTATGATTCTATTTTCAATAAAAAAAAGGAAAAAATAGCAGAAATTTAGTGCATGTATTAAGGGTAGGCTACGTGCTACAATAGTATATATATATTGTAAATAAAAACACACACGCACAACCACACATACACACACACACACACACACACACACACACACACACACACACACACACACACACACACCGAGCCTTACAAACGCATTGTAGTAACAGCGAGCAGCCTGGATCAGCGAAGGGCTGAACTTTGCCCTTTATATAATTCAATAGGGACTGCTCTCAAGATCTCACTAAGGCAAATTGAAAAGGAAATACAGTTTTATTTATAGCCCCGCATTTAGTCCTGGCTTAGTATAATTGCAACTTGCTTGTGATGAGAAATATTACGCGCATTCGTTTGTCTTTAGAAAGATTCAAAGCTTTGACTGATAGTCTATTCGGAACAATGAAGGCGCTGACGTGTCGGAAGGGTTTTATCTTTGCGTCAGAGAGTTCCCGTCAGTAAATGTTAACAAATGGGGTTGAAGCTTTAGTTCGTGGTCGTGTAGTTTGGCCACAAACAGGTGTTACAGAGTTTAATCACTCAACCATGTACATAGTTGTTACGGGTTTCCTGTTTCGCCTAACCGTCTCTCGCAATTTGAGGGCCCGTCCTGGGGTAAAGCCACGGAGGTTGATAAAGGACCAATTGCACTTACTTGAACGAATTAAAGGGATGTTCTGACATGGTTTGGACTTGTAAAGAAGATGGCAGAAGACAGGTGGCGTTTAAAGGTACTTGAGTGGAGTCTTCCTGAAAAAAAAGAAAGGATGGCCACGAAGAAGTTGGCGTGATGACTTCGACAAAGCAATGATTACAAGAGGAACTAACATATGACAGAAACAAAATTAGTAATTGGGGGCAGAGATGTGGCGACAGTTGAAATCGATCCCAGTTATGTATATATATATATATATATATATATATATATATATATATATATATATATATATATATATAATTTCCGAATAAGCCGAATATCTGAGAAAAATTGTGGGAGCTTGGAAGGTCGTACAGAGCTGGGAGATGGCTCAAATTAAAGGTATTGACACGAAGGAGCGGGGAAAATATAGGTTTATCTCAATTTATAACATTTATAGGGTTTTAGGAAGTTAAAGTTACCAAAAATCTCCCTAAGAAATACATTGCAATGAAAAACAGCTGAGTATGATTTTTAAATATTTCAGCTGAGAAACTGTTGTACAAATATTATATTAAAGACAGCTGAGTACAAATATTTTAACAGTATTAAAGGTTAATTTGATACATGAACTTTGGATCAGGTTTTACGTCTTATCGTACTAGATATGTTTGACGATTGTATTAAATTAGAAATAATTACTCGTTATGGGAAAGGAAACGTCATATTTGTACCAATAATTAAACTAATATCAACGGATCCTAACATGCCATTTCAAACGAAAAAGAAAGCAATTTCCTCTATAACTACAAGTAAGGCTTCAATCGACCAAACCTGTGTTTACACATGCTTAACTTTAGGTTGCAATAAGTCGAGTAAAATCTCGAGATGGGTTAAAGGTGCATATTGATAATACGATTGGCAACAAAAATCAAATTGAAAACGCATTTACAAAAATTTAGTTGTTATGAAAAATTTGAATTATATTAAATTAATTTCCATTAAAAAATAAAATTACTATACAAAAGTTTAAAATTTTATTTCAATATGAATAGCAGCATTTGCCCCTACAAGCCCCAAGTATACATATATATAGTTAAAATCATGAAATGCAAAACCTATCCCACCACACAAATTACCACACCCAGTTAAGTACATTAATAAATTTTGATTATTTATTTATTTGTTGCATTTATTATGCACACGCTTTTACACTTTGCTACAAGCGGGACCTTGTTGTATAGACAATTGTTAGTCGTGTACTCTTAGGAAAGTATATATATGTTTATTAAAGTAATACAAGTAAAATTTGCAACTCCCCCAGAAGCAAAATGACGAGTCGAAATGAGAACGTTTGTGGCAATACCACGGTATTACTCTTTTATAAATGTATAAAACCGAAATGAATATGCATTTAAAAACTTTTCTTCTGGGCTGGAGCTGTTAAAGGAATATTACAACCTTAAAGCGAACACTGTGAGTCACAAACTTTACTGTCCTGGAACGGTTTTATGCTTTTATGCAGCGGTTTTGTAATAGGTTTCGATTTAGCTGAATTGAAATGTCGGTTTATTTTTTATTATTTTGTTCAGTAGCATTCAAATTGATAATATACTGCGCTGGGTACAGTCGCTGAGCTCAGAGTAACGGAACAAACATTTTAGGAATGAAAGAAAACTCGCTACAACGAACCGGAGTAAATATTAAGCCCGCCATTGTACTCTATTGTTGCTGAGTGGAACCTCTAATATTACAAACATTTAGAAACATCGTTGTTTTTATATACGTATTGTTGGTTATAATGATGTTCTATAATACTTTAACCAAACATTAGTGTAGCTTTGTACATCTTTCTTAGCATATTCGCTGAAATAAGCACTTGTTATCAGTAAAGAAACATTGAATGTAATGAATGTGTTTGGTGAGTTGTGGGCAGGGACAAGAGAGGTTCACAGTGTGGGAGGTAGGAAACTGTCTTGTTTTTTAAGGGTGTAAAATATATTTGATGAACTAAACGAAAGCCGTCACTCTAGTTCGTAACTTTGCATTCTAAATTGTAGTTTTTTAATAAACCCCTCTGAAGATGATGACATGGTCATCGAAATGTACATAAGGGTTTAACCTGAAAGAAATTTGTATTATAAATTATTTTTGATAATTTTCGTGTGTTATAGGGGTTGTTTCGAATATTTTCACTGTAAGCGAAGGTAGCTTTAAGCGATTTAAACACATTTGTTCCGGACAGAAATCATGCTCGATAGGAAAGAATTATACATCCGAAATATATTTGTTCTTAGGACCCTAATAAGGATGGGCTTCGCTAATTGTTTTTTCTTATTTATTGAATCAAATAAAATGCAATATCAAGAGCACAGTGGTACAATATATTACAATGAAAATATTGAAAAAAAACCAATATCACAAAAATAATCAGTAATAACAAACAAAACAAGTTACTTAAAATTAAACCCTTATGTACATTTCGATGGCCATGTCATCTTGTTACAAAATTACAATCTAGCAAACAAGAAGTTACAAACTAGAGTGACACCAATCATTCTCTGCGGTCGCTATATATAGGCGTGAGGAGAGCTTTGCTCCCCTCCCCGCCCTCGACCAACAAATAATGATCTTGAGCCACTTGTACCTTCGTGGGTAGCGTGTAGAATCGAAAGATTATCCTGAAGTGTTTAGTGTAGGATACCAGGGACAGCAACGTAGGACAGAGAGTGTTGTCAGGAAACGACCGTAAAGTTATAAATTGATGCATGATAATCATTCGTCTTCAATGGGAAACCTTCGTTCATTTGTAAGTGAGCATCTTAAAAATGATTTTATTAAGGAGTGATAAGCTTGGTGAAGTTGGCTTTTCTCCTCTCCAGTGTTATCATACATATATATATATATATATATATATATATATATATATATATATATATATATTTATATATGTATATATATATATATATATATATATATATATATATATATATATATATGTATATATATATATATATATGTATATATATATATATATATATATATATATATATATATATATATATGTATATATATATATATATATATATATATATATATATATATATATATATATATATATATATATATATGTATATATATATATAATATATGTGTATATATATATATATATATATATATATATATATATATATATATATATATATATATATATATATATATATATATATATGCTAGGTCTGCTAAACCACTTCAATAACAAGAATAATTTACCTTATACAGTTTAAAGATTTTCGCTACATACAGTTTTAGCGTTATAAGAGTCTGTCACATCCTTTAGTAGCTACACTAAGACTGGCTAAGAATAAATTAAAATATAAAAATAAATCAACAATTAATAAGGACGAACCGGAAAGGAGTGCATGTGAAACAAGATGATTTTATTCCTCTAAAACGTCGTACAACTCACCTCAGCAAAATCTTCAAGACTTTTTTATTGCGTGAACTTTAATGTAAGAGTTAAATTAAAAGTGAAATAATAAGGGAGTGGAGAGCTAACAGGTGTCCATTACCGTAGTGGGGTGGGAACCACTTTAGGGGGGTAGCTATCTGGGGTACTGATCAATATTTAATTATCGAGAGTTAACTGCCGGGCAGCTAAGCTGTTGGTATCGTAACGAAGAGAAATGCAGAATGCTGGGAAACGTATTTCTTAACGCTGGAATAAATCTGGGCCTCAGCCCTCCTATGTAAATCTTCTTAACTCATCCCGATAGTAATTTAGCACTCTCACACATCATTACGGGGTGTGGTGGTTAGCGGTTATAACTGCTATCATCCCTTAATCTGAACGTGTATTTTATTTACGCTAGCCTTAGCATGATACTTCATTTTATCTCAGTTTTATTACACCCTCCTAATCCTACAATACCTCAATGTTCCCCACATTCTTGTCAAACTAATTTAGAGACTAGTTTCGGTGACGATGTCGCCTTCCTCAGTGCTTGGCTACAGAGTAGTAGCCGAAATCGTCGCCGAAACTAGTCTGTTGTGAACTAGTGCTTTTTTGTTTATTAAAAACTAATTTTTAGTGGTATATCGAGATAACTATTTTGACTTTTACCTATTAACTGCAATATAAACTCGAAGTAACACTAGAAAAATGTTTTGAAACAGTAATCTAGTTATATTTTAAAATAACCTTTTAAACATCCTATTAAAATATTTTAAATACCCTGTTAATACTCCCTTTTGGTTAAACGAGTTAAATGTAATTTCATAAAAGTACAGCATTATTACTGTGCATGGTTTTGTTGTAAAGTCTCACGTCATCACCCAGAGACCTTCCTTTCTAACTTTTCATTCAAAGCTTCGATAAGGATGACAATTATATTTAATATTACACAATAAAATTTGTCAGACGTATTATTTGTTTTAGGGTTATGTTTGATTTAGTTTTAAGACAAGTTAATAAAATATACTGCACGAATCTATGAATGCGTTTAAAAAAATCGGTTCACTTCCGCGTTTCTGATGAAAATGACCCGTGTTGCCACAATATGCCAAAGGACAGTTAGAGGACAGTCTTAACTTAATTGCCTTTATTCCATCCCGTACACAGAGATTAGCAATTGTATAAGCTACTTCATGGTCTTACCACCCCATAGGTCCATCCCCGTAGGTCTACCCCCATAGGTCCATCCCCATAGGTCAACCCCCATAGGTCCATCCCCATAGGTCCACCCCCATAGGTCCACCCCCATAGGTCCACGCCCATAGGTCCATCCCCATAGGTCCACCCCTATAGGTCCACCCCCATAGGTCCATCCCCATAGGTCCATCCCCATAGGTCCATCCCCATAGGTCCACCCCTATAGGTCCACCCCATAGGTCCATCCCCATAAGTCCACCCCATAGGTCCATCCCCATAGGTCCACCCTCATAGGTCCATCCCCATAGGTTCACCTCCATAGGTCCACCCCCATAGGTCCATCCCCATAGGTCCACCCTCATAGGTCCACCCCCATAGGTCCATCCCCATAGGTCCACCCCTATACGTCCACCCTCATAGGTCCATCCTAATAGGTCCACCCCCGTAGGTCCATCTCCATAGGTCCACTTCCATAGGTCCACCCCATAGGTCCACCCCCATAGGTTCACCACCATAGGTCCACCCCCATAGGTCCACCCCATAGCTCCACCCCCATAGGTCCACCCTCAGAGATTCGACTTTTTATACGAGACCGTGCATCTTCACCATCTCAGAGTCTAGGAGAGTTTATAATCGAATTTTTTTACTAATTTACTTTCTAGCCTCAAGGCATCGTTTCGGTAAGCCGAAAACCTGCGTAAGATTACATACAATAGTTATGCTCAACTACTTAAGAGGAATTTGACTCTTATGTGGAAGGATGCCAACTGTACTGACTTGCAGGTCCTTATACAGTGTCGAACGAGGAAGTCTCAAACAATCCCTAAACTACATTCAATATTCCCTCACTACATTCAATATTTCCTTCCACTTTTCAACATTCCCTTACTCGATCCAATATTCCCTCTCTCAAACCAATAGCCTTAGCTTCATCCGATATTCCCTCACTACAATCTAATATTATTTCACTCCATTCAATATTCCCTCACTACATCTAATATCACCTAACTATATTTAATATTCCCTCACTCCATTTCATATTCCATTACTCTTTTCAATATTCCCTCACTCTATTCAATATTCGCTCACTCCATTCAATTTGCTCGCACTCCATTCAATATTCCCTCAATCCATTCAATATTCCCTCACTCTATTCAATATTCCCTCACTCTATTCAGTATTTCCTCACTACATTTAATATTCCCTCACTCCAATCAATATTCCCTCACTCCATCGAATATTCTCGCCCTCCATACAATATTTCCTCACTCCATTCAATATTCCCTTACTCCATTTAATATTCCCTCACTCCATTCACTATTCCCTCAATCCATCCAATATTCTCGAACTCCTTTCAATATTCCCTCACTCCATCCAATATTCCCTCACTCCATTCAATATTCCCTCACTCCATCCAATATTCCCTCACTCCATCTAATATTTTCGCACCCTATTCAATATTCTCTCACTCCATTCAATATTGCCTCACTCCATTCAATATCCCTTTACTCCATTCAATATTCCCTCACTCTATTCAATATTCGCTCACTCCATTCAATTTTCTCGCACTCCATTCAATATTCCCTCACTCCATTCAATATTCCCTCACTCTATTCAATATTCTCTCACTCCATTCAATATTCTCTCACTCTATTCAATATTCCCTCACTCTATTCAGTATTTCCTCACTACATTTAATATTCCCTCACTCCATCCAGTATTCCCTCACTCCATCTTAAATTATCACCCTCCAATCAATATTTTCTCACTCAATTCAATATTCCCTCACTCCATCCAATATTCCCTCACTCCATCTAATATTTTCGCACTCTATTCAATATTCTCTCACTCCATTCAATATCGTCTCACTACATTCAATATCCCTTTACTCCATCCAATATTCCATCACTCTTTTCAATATTGCCTCACTCCATTCAAGATTCCCTCGCTCCATTTAATATTCCTTTATTCCATTCAATATTCCCTCACTCTATTCAATATTCCCTCACTCCATTCACTATTCCCTCAATCCATCCAATATTCTCGAACTCCTTTCAATATTCCCTCACTCCATTCAATATTCCCTCACTCCATCCAATATTCCCTCACTCTATTCAATATTCCTACACTTCATTCAATATTCCCTCACTCTTTTCAATATTGCCTCACTCCATTCAAGATTCCCTAGCTCCATTTAATATTCCTTTATTCCATTCAATATTCCCTCACTCCATCCAATATTTCCTCACTCTATTCAATATTCCCTAACTCCATCCAATATTTCCTCACTCTATTCAATATTCCCTCACTCCATTCACTATTCCCTCAATCCATCCAATATTCTCGAACTCCTTTCAATATTCCCTCACTCCATTCAATATTCCCTCACTCCATCCAATATTCCCTTACTCCATCTAACATTATCGCACTCTATTCAATATTCTATCACTCCATTCAATATCCCTTTACTCCATTCAATATTCCCTCACTCTATTCAATATTCCCTCACTCTATTCAATATTCCCTCACTCCATTAAATATTCTCTCACTCTATTCAATATTCCCTCACTCCATTCAATATTCCTACACTTCATTCAATATTCCCTCACTCTTTTCAATATTGCCTCATCCATTCAAGATTCCCTCGCTCCATACAATATTCCTTTATTCCATTCAATATTCCCTCACTCCATCCAATATTCCCTCACTCCATCCAATATTCCCTCACTCCATTCAATATTCCCTCACTCCAACTAATATTCCCTCACTTCATTCAATATTCCCTCACTCCATCCAATATTCCCTCACTCCATCCAATATTCCCTCACTCTATTCATTATTCCCTCACTCTATTCAATATTCCCTCACTCCATCCAATATTCCCTCACTCCATCCAATATTCCCTCACTCCATTCAATATTTCCTCACTCCATCCAATATTCCCTCATTCCATTCAATATTCCCTCACTCCATCCAATATTCCCTCACTCCATTCAATATTCCCTCACTCCATGCAATATTTCCTCACTCCATTCAATATTCCCTCACTCTATTCATTATTCCCTCACTCTATTCAATATTCCCTCACTCCATCCAATATTCCCTCACTCCATTCAATATTCCCTCACTCTATTCAATATTCCCTCACTCCATTTTATTTGGCCTCATTCTGTCCACTTCTAATTCCAAGGGAGATAAAATTACAGCCTATCAGTAGTAGAAAGCCCAAAGATGATAAGTGTTTGTCTATAGAGATTGTTTGTTAACAATCGTCAATGACCTGAAGTTGGAAATTACAAAACTTCCTGTTCTAAAATGTTAATTTAATCTTGTAATTGATATTTTCTATTTTCGATAATTTTCTATAATGTTTTCCATTTATTATTTAGTTACAGTATTTGGTGAATATTGTTTTATAAAGTTATTGAAGCTCCCTTTCAATGTATTAAACAATGAGTGTTTCACCGGCAACAACTACAATTATCCACTGAAACCTTAAGATAAAGCGACAGGCTGACGTTCATAGTCACAGATGTTATGCCCGTGATTAATCTATCATGAATGATGTCATATTGCTATCACATATGCTGCCAACGTTACAAACACCGAAGACAAGAGTCCTATAATAACATTATAATACGGTTGGATATACCTGTTATACATGTAATTAAATATTTGCAGTAGTCTTTATTATTTAAATAAATAAATTAATATATTTAAAATGACGTAAGTAACTAAGTAATGGTTGTTAAGCGTTTACTTCAATGAAATTTCAAATGGTTCTTTAAGTACTTATTTCTCTTTCTATTGCACATGACCTCCTGAATTCTTCCCAATCCTAAAGACAAGGATAGATTAGTCACCCAATCCTCCTTCGTCCTACCCACTTCGTCCAAATCTCCTTATAAGAAGCCATTGTACTTATTGTAGCATACTACTCGCCTTCAAACATCAGAAACATTTAACAAATAAAATGAATAAGTTAAAGAAATATAATTACTAAGATATTAAAGCTTAAAAGAAAGTTCATGAACAATTAGTTCATTTGTAAACATAAATCAACCGACAGAATTGAAATAAAATCAAAATTTATTTGTTGACATTAATAAAGAAACCCACTAAAAGGTAACATAAAAAGACAAAGAGAATAGAGGGTGGGTTGTTTCAAAAGTAGGCTACACCAAAATAATTGTTAAAAAAATATTTTTATTGGTAGGTAGAAGGAAATGTATGTTGAACAATAGAATATTAAATTGAGTGAGGGAATATAGAATGGAGTGCGAGATTATTGGATGGAGTGAGGGAATATTGAATGGAGTGAGGGAATATTGAATGTAGTGAGGGAATATTGGATGGAGTGAGGGAATATTATATGGAGTGAGGGAATATTGGATGGAGTGAGGGAATATTGGATGGAGCGAGGGAATATTGAATGGAGTGAGGGAATATTGAATGTAGTGAGGGAATATTGGATGGAGTGAGGGAATATTATATGGAGTGAGGGAATATTGGATGGAGTGAGGGAATATTGGATGGAGTGAGGGAATATTGATTGGAGTGAGGGAATATTGAATGGAGTGAGGGAATATTGGATGGAGTGAGGGAATATTATATGGAGTGAGGGAATATTGGATGGAGTGAGGGAATATTGGATGGAGTGAGGGAATATTGATTGGAGTGAGGGAATATTGAATGGAGTGAGGGAATATAGAATGGAGTGAGGGAATATTGAATGGAGTGAGGGAATATTGAATGGAGTGAGTGAATATTGAATGTAGTGAGGGAATATTGGATGGAGTGAGGAAATATTGATTGGAGTGAGGGAATATTGAATGGAGTGAGGGAATATTGAATGGATTGAGGGAATATTGAATGGAGTGAGGGAATATTGAATGGAGTGAGGGAATATTGAATGGAGTGAGGGAATATTATATGGAGTGAGGGAATATTGAATCGAGTAAGAAAATATTGGATGGAGTGAGGGAATATTGGATGGAGTGAGGGAATATTGAATGGAGTGAGGGAATATTGGATGGAGTGAGGGAATATTGGATGGAGTGACGGAATATTGGATGGAGAGAGGGAATATAGGATGGAGTGAGGGAATATTGAACGGAGTGCGAGATTATTGGATGGAGTGAGGGAAAATTGAATGAAGTGAGGGAATATTGGATGGAGTGAGGGAATATTGGATGGAGTGAGGGAATATTGGATGGAGTGAGGGAATATTTAATGGAGTGAGGGAATATTGAATGGAGTGAGGGAATATTGGATGGAGTGAGGGAATATAGAATGGAGTGCGAGAATATTGGATGGAGTGAGGGAATATTGATTAGAGTGAGAGAATATTGAATGGAGTGAGGGAATATTGAAAGGAGTTCGAGAATATTGGATGGAGTGAGGGAATGTAGAATGGAGTGCGAGAATATTGGATGGAGTGAGGGAATATTAATTAGAGTGAGGGATTATTGAATCGAGTAAGAAAATATTAGATGGAGTGAGGTAATATTGGATGGAGAGAGGGAATATTGGATGGAGTGAGGGAATATTGGATGGAGTGACGGAATATTGGATGTAGTGAGGGAATATTGGATGGAGTGAGGGAATATTGGATGGAGTGAGGGAATATTGAATGGAGTGCGAGATTATTGGATGGAGTGAGGGAATATCGAATGCAGTGAGGGAATATTGGATGGAGTGAGGGAATATAGGATGGAGTGAGGGAATATTGGATGGAGGGAGGGAATATTGGATGGAGTGAGGAAATATTGGATGGAGTGAGGGAATATTGGATGGAGTGAGGGAATATTGGATGGAGTGAGAGAATATTGGATGGAGTGAGGGAATATTTAATGGAGTGACGGAATATTGGATGGAGTGAGGGAATATTGGATGGAGTGAGGGAATATAGAATGGAGTGCGAGAATATTGGATGGAGTGAGGGAATATTGATTAGAGTGAGGGAATATTGAATGGAAGGAGGGAATATTGAAAGGAGTTCGAGAATATTGGATGGAGTGAGGGAATATAGAATGGAGTGCGAGAATATTGGATGGAGTGAGGGAATATTGATTAGAGTGAGGGAATATTGAATCGAGTTAGAAAATATTGGATGGAGTGAGGGAATATTGGATGGAGTGAGGGAATATTGAATGGAGTGAGGGAATATTGGATGGAGTGAGGGAATATTGGATGGAGTGACGGAATATTGGATGGAGTGAGGGAATATTGGATGGAGTGAGGGAATATTGGATGGAGTGAGGGAATATTGAATGGAAGGAGGGAATATTGAATGGAGTGAGGGAATATTGAAAGGAGTTCGAGATAATTGGATGGAATGAGGGAATATAGAATGGAGTGAGAGAATATTGGATGGAGTGAGGGAATATTGATTAGAGTGAGGGAATATTGAATGGAGTGAGGGAATATTGAATGGAGTGAGGGAATATTGAAAGGAGTTCGAGAATATTGGATGGAGTGTGGGAATATAGAATGGAGTGCGAGAATATTGGATGGAGTGAGGGAATATTGATTAGAGTGAGGGAATATTGAATCGAGTAAGAAAATATTGGATGGAGTGAGGGAATATTGGATGGAGAGAGGGAATATAGGATGGAGTGAGGGAATATTGAACGGAGTGCGAGATTATTGGATGGAGTGAGGGAAAATTGAATGAAGTGAGGGAATATTGGATGGAGTGAGGGAATATAGGATGGAGTGAGGGAATATTGGATGGAGTGAGGTAATATTGGATGGAGTGAGGAAATATTGGATGGAGTGAGGGAATATTGGATGGAGTTAGGGAATATTGGATGGAGTGAGAGAATATTGGATGGAGTGAGGGAATATTTATTGGAGTGACGGAATATTGGATGGAGTGAGGGAATATTGGATGGAGTGAGGGAATATTGGATGAAGTGAGGGAATATTGGTTGCAGTGAGAGAATATTGGATGGAGTGAGGGAATATTGATTAGAGTGTGGGAATATTGAATGGAGTGAGGGAATATTGAAAGGAGTTCGAGAATATTGGATGGAGTGAGGGAATATAGAATGGAGTGCTAGAATATTGGATGGAGTGAGGGAATATTGGATGGAGAGAGGGAATATTGGATGGAGTGAGGGAATATTGGATGGAGTGACGGAATATTGGATGGAGTGAGGGAATATTGGATGGAGTGAGGGAATATTGAATGGAGTGCGAAATTATTGGATGGAGTGAGGGAATATTGAATGGAGTGAGGGAATATTGGATGGAGTGAGGGAATATAGGATGGAGTGAGGGAATATTGGATGGAGTGAGGGGATATTGGATGGAGTGAGGAAATATTGGATGTAGTGAGGGAATATTGGATGGAGTGAGGGAATATTGGATGGAGTGAGGGAATATTGAATGGAGTGCGAGATTATTGGATGGAGTGAGGGAATATCGAATGCAGTGAGGGAATATTGGATGGAGTGAGGGAATTTTGAATGGAGTGAGGGAATATTGGATGGAGTGAGGGAATATAGGATGGAGTGAGGGAATATTGATTAGAGTGAGGGATTATTGAATCGAGTAAGAAAATATTAGATGGAGTGAGGGAATATTGGATGGAGAGAGGGAATATTGGATGGAGTGAGGGAATATTGGATGGAGTGACGGAATATTGGATGTAGTGAGGGAATATTGGATGGAGTGAGGGAATATTGGATGGAGTGAGGGAATATTGAATGGAGTGCGAGATTATTGGATGGAGTGAGGGAATATCGAATGCAGTGAGGGAATATTGGATGGAGTGAGGGAATATAGGATGGAGTGAGGGAATATTGGATGGAGTGAGGGAATATTGGATGGAGTGAGGAAATATTGGATGGAGTGAGGGAATATTGGATGGAGTGAGGGAATATTGGATGGAGTGACGGAATATTGGATGGAGTGAAGGAATATTGGATGGAGTGAGGGAATATTGGATGGAGTGAGGGAATATTGAATGGAGTGAGGGAATATTGAAAGGAGTTCGAGATAATTGGATGGAATGAGGGAATATAGAATGGAGTGCGAGAATATTGGATGGAGTGAGGGAATATTGGATGGAGAGAGGGAATATTGGATGGAGTGAGGGAATATTGGATGGAGTGACGGAATATTGGATGTAGTGAGGGAATATTGGATGGAGTGAGGGAATATTGGATGGAGTGAGGGAATATTGAATGGAGTGCGAGATTATTGGATGGAGTGAGGGAATATCGAATGCAGTGAGGGTATATAGGATGGAGTGAGGGAATATTGGATGGAGTGAGGGAATATTGGATGGAGTGAGGAAATATTGGATGGAGTGAGGGAATATTGGATGGAGTGAGGGAATATTGGATGGAGTGAGGGAATATTTAATGGAGTGACGGAATATTGGATGGAGTGAGGGAATATTGGATGGAGTGAGGGAATATAGAATGGAGTGCGAGAATATTGGATGGAGTGAGGGAATATTGATTAGAGTGAGGGAATATTGAATGGAAGGAGGGAATATTGAAAGGAGTTCGAGAATATTGGATGGAGTGAGGGAATATAGAATGGAGTGCGAGAATATTGGATGGAGTGAGGGAATATTGATTAGAGTGAGGGAATATTGAATCGAGTTAGAAAATATTGGATGGAGTGAGGGAATATTGGATGGAGTGAGGGAATATTGAATGGAGTGAGGGAATATTGGATGGAGTGAGGGAATATTGGATGGAGTGACGGAATATTGGATGGAGTGAGGGAATATTGGATGGAGTGAGGGAATATTGGATGGAGTGAGGGAATATTGAATGGAGTGAGGGAATATTGAATGGAGTGAGGGAATATTGAAAGGAGTTCGAGATAATTGGATGGAATGAGGGAATATAGAATGGAGTGCGAGAATATTGGATGGAGTGAGGGAATATTGATTAGAGTGAGGGAATATTGAATGGAGTGAGGGAATATTGAATGGAGTGAGGGAATATTGAAAGGAGTTCGAGAGTATTGGATGGAGTGTGGGACTATAGAATGGAGTGCGAGAATATTGGATGGAGTGAGGGAATATTGATTAGAGTGAGGGAATATTGAATCGAGTTAGAAAATATTGGATGGAGTGAGGGAATATTGGATGGAGTGAGGGAATATTGAATGGAGTGAGGGAATATTGGATGGAGTGAGGGAATATTGGATGGAGTGACGGAATATTGGATGGAGTGAGGGAATATTGGATGGAGTGAGGGAATATTGGATGGAGTGAGGGAATATTGAATGGAGTGAGGGAATATTGAATGGAGTGTGGGAATATAGAATGGAGTGCGAGAATATTGGATGGAGTGAGGGAATATTGATTAGAGTGAGGGAATATTGAATCGAGTAAGAAAATATTGGATGGAGTGAGGGAATATTGGATGGAGAGAGGGAATATAGGATGGAGTGAGGGAATATTGAACGGAGTGCGAGATTATTGGATGGAGTGAGGGAAAATTGAATGAAGTGAGGGAATATTGGATGGAGTGAGGGAATATAGGATGGAGTGAGGGAATATTGGATGGAGTGAGGGAATATTGGATGGAGTGAGGAAATATTGGATGGAGTGAGGGAATATTGGATGGAGTTAGGGAATATTGGATGGAGTGAGAGAATATTGGATGGAGTGAGGGAATATTGATTAGAGTGAGGGAATATTGAATCGAGTAAGAAAATATTGGATGGAGTGAGGGAATATTGGATGGAGAGAGGGAATATAGGATGGAGTGAGGGAATATTGAACGGAGTGCGAGATTATTGGATGGAGTGAGGGAAAATTGAATGAAGTGAGGGAATATTGGATGGAGTGAGGGAATATTGGATGGAGTGAGGGAATATTGAATGGAGTGCGAGATTATTGGATGGAGTGAGGGAATATCGAATGCAGTGAGGGAATATTGGATGGAGTGAGGGAATATAGGATGGAGTGAGGGAATATTGGATGGAGTGAGGGAATATTGGATGGAGTGAGGAAATATTGGATGGAGTGAGGGAATATTGGATGGAGTGAGGGAATATTGGATGGAGTGACGGAATATTGGATGGAGTGAAGGAATATTGGATGGAGTGAGGGAATATTGGATGGAGTGAGGGAATATTGAATGGAGTGAGGGAATATTGAATGGAGTGAGGGAATATTGAAAGGAGTTCGAGATAATTGGATGGAATGAGGGAATATAGAATGGAGTGCGAGAATATTGGATGGAGTGAGGGAATATTGGATGGAGAGAGGGAATATTGGATGGAGTGAGGGAATATTGGATGGAGTGACGGAATATTGGATGTAGTGAGGGAATATTGGATGGAGTGAGGGAATATTGGATGGAGTGAGGGAATATTGAATGGAGTGCGAGATTATTGGATGGAGATAGGGAATATCGAATGCAGTGAGGGAATATAGGATGGAGTGAGGGAATATTGGATGGAGTGAGGGAATATTGGATGGAGTGAGGAAATATTGGATGGAGTGAGGGAATATTGGATGGAGTGAGGGAATATTGGATGGAGTGAGAGAATATTGGATGGAGTGAGGGAATATTTAATGGAGTGACGGAATATTGGATGGAGTGAGGGAATATTGGATGGAGTGAGGGAATATAGAATGGAGTGCGAGAATATTGGATGGAGTGAGGGAATATTGATTAGAGTGAGGGAATATTGAATGGAAGGAGGGAATATTGAAAGGAGTTCGAGAATATTGGATGGAGTGAGGGAATATAGAATGGAGTGCGAGAATATTGGATGGAGTGAGGGAATATTGATTAGAGTGAGGGAATATTGAATCGAGTTAGAAAATATTGGATGGAGTGAGGGAATATTGGATGGAGTGAGGGAATATTGAATGGAGTGAGGGAATATTGGATGGAGTGAGGGAATATTGGATGGAGTGACGGAATATTGGATGGAGTGAGGGAATATTGGATGGAGTGAGGGAATATTGGATGGAGTGAGGGAATATTGAATGGAGTGAGGGAATATTGAAAGGAGTTCGAGATAATTGGATGGAATGAGGGAATATAGAATGGAGTGCGAGAATATTGGATGGAGTGAGGGAATATTGGATGGAGAGAGGGAATATTGGATGGAGTGAGGGAATATTGGATGGAGTGACGGAATATTGGATGTAGTGAGGGAATATTGGATGGAGTGAGGGAATATTGGATGGAGTGAGGGAATATTGAATGGAGTGCGAGATTATTGGATGGAGTGAGGGAATATCGAATGCAGTGAGGGAATATAGGATGGAGTGAGGGAATATTGGATGGAGTGAGGGAATATTGGATGGAGTGAGGAAATATTGGATGGAGTGAGGGAATATTGGATGGAGTGAGGGAATATTGGATGGAGTGAGGGAATATTTAATGGAGTGACGGAATATTGGATGGAGTGAGGGAATATTGGATGGAGTGAGGGAATATAGAATGGAGTGCGAGAATATTGGATGGAGTGAGGGAATATTGATTAGAGTGAGGGAATATTGAATGGAAGGAGGGAATATTGAAAGGAGTTCGAGAATATTGGATGGAGTGAGGGAATATAGAATGGAGTGCGAGAATATTGGATGGAGTGAGGGAATATTGATTAGAGTGAGGGAATATTGAATCGAGTTAGAAAATATTGGATGGAGTGAGGGAATATTGGATGGAGTGAGGGAATATTGAAAGGAGTTCGAGATAATTGGATGGAATGAGGGAATATAGAATGGAGTGCGAGAATATTGGATGGAGTGAGGGAATATTGGATGGAGAGAGGGAATATTGGATGGAGTGAGGGAATATTGGATGGAGTGACGGAATATTGGATGTAGTGAGGGAATATTGGATGGAGTGAGGGAATATTGGATGGAGTGAGGGAATATTGAATGGAGTGCGAGATTATTGGATGGAGTGAGGGAATATCGAATGCAGTGAGGGAATATAGGATGGAGTGAGGGAATATTGGATGGAGTGAGGGAATATTGGATGGAGTGAGGAAATATTGGATGGAGTGAGGGAATATTGGATGGAGTGAGGGAATATTGGATGGAGTGAGGGAATATTTAATGGAGTGACGGAATATTGGATGGAGTGAGGGAATATTGGATGGAGTGAGGGAATATAGAATGGAGTGCGAGAATATTGGATGGAGTGAGGGAATATTGATTAGAGTGAGGGAATATTGAATGGAAGGAGGGAATATTGAAAGGAGTTCGAGAATATTGGATGGAGTGAGGGAATATAGAATGGAGTGCGAGAATATTGGATGGAGTGAGGGAATATTGATTAGAGTGAGGGAATATTGAATCGAGTTAGAAAATATTGGATGGAGTGAGGGAATATTGGATGGAGTGAGGGAATATTGAATGGAGTGAGGGAATATTGGATGGAGTGAGGGAATATTGGATGGAGTGACGGAATATTGGATGGAGTGAGGGAATATTGGATGGAGTGAGGGAATATTGGATGGAGTGAGGGAATATTGAATGGAGTGAGGGAATATTGAATGGAGTGAGGGAATATTGAAAGGAGTTCGAGATAATTGGATGGAATGAGGGAATATAGAATGGAGTGCGAGAATATTGGATGGAGTGAGGGAATATTGATTAGAGTGAGGGAATATTGAATGGAGTGAGGGAATATTGAATGGAGTGAGGGAATATTGAAAGGAGTTCGAGAGTATTGGATGGAGTGTGGGACTATAGAATGGAGTGCGAGAATATTGGATGGAGTGAGGGAATATTGATTAGAGTGAGGGAATATTGAATCGAGTTAGAAAATATTGGATGGAGTGAGGGAATATTGGATGGAGTGAGGGAATATTGAATGGAGTGAGGGAATATTGGATGGAGTGAGGGAATATTGGATGGAGTGACGGAATATTGGATGGAGTGAGGGAATATTGGATGGAGTGAGGGAATATTGGATGGAGTGAGGGAATATTGAATGGAGTGAGGGAATATTGAATGGAGTGTGGGAATATAGAATGGAGTGCGAGAATATTGGATGGAGTGAGGGAATATTGATTAGAGTGAGGGAATATTGAATCGAGTAAGAAAATATTGGATGGAGTGAGGGAATATTGGATGGAGAGAGGGAATATAGGATGGAGTGAGGGAATATTGAACGGAGTGCGAGATTATTGGATGGAGTGAGGGAAAATTGAATGAAGTGAGGGAATATTGGATGGAGTGAGGGAATATAGGATGGAGTGAGGGAATATTGGATGGAGTGAGGGAATATTGGATGGAGTGAGGAAATATTGGATGGAGTGAGGGAATATTGGATGGAGTTAGGGAATATTGGATGGAGTGAGAGAATATTGGATGGAGTGAGGGAATATTGATTAGAGTGAGGGAATATTGAATCGAGTAAGAAAATATTGGATGGAGTGAGGGAATATTGGATGGAGAGAGGGAATATAGGATGGAGTGAGGGAATATTGAACGGAGTGCGAGATTATTGGATGGAGTGAGGGAAAATTGAATGAAGTGAGGGAATATTGGATGGAGTGAGGGAATATAGGATGGAGTGAGGGAATATTGGATGGAGTGAGGGAATATTGGATGGAGTGAGGAAATATTGGATGGAGTGAGGGAATATTGGATGGAGTTAGGGAATATTGGATGGAGTGAGAGAATATTGCATGGAGTGAGGGAATATTTATTGGAGTGACGGAATATTGGATGGAGTGAGGGAATATTGGATGGAGTGAGGGAATATTGGATGAAGTGAGGGAATATTGGTTGCAGTGAGAGAATATTGGATGGAGTGAGGGAATATTGATTAGAGTGTGGGAATATTGAATGGAGTGAGGGAATATTGAAAGGAGTTCGAGAATATTGGATGGAGTGAGGGAATATAGAATGGAGTGCTAGAATATTGGATGGAGTGAGGGAATATTGGATGGAGAGAGGGAATATTAGATGGAGTGAGGGAATATTGGATGGAGTGACGGAATATTGGATGGAGTGAGGGAATATTGGATGGAGTGAGGGAATATTGAATGGAGTGCGAAATTATTGGATGGAGTGAGGGAATATTGAATGGAGTGAGGGAATATTGGATGGAGTGAGGGAATATAGGATGGAGTGAGGGAATATTGGATGGAGTGAGGGGATATTGGATGGAGTGAGGAAATATTGGATGTAGTGAGGGAATATTGGATGGAGTGAGGGAATATTGGATGGAGTGAGGGAATATTGAATGGAGTGCGAGATTATTGGATGGAGTGAGGGAATATCGAATGCAGTGAGGGAATATTGGATGGAGTGAGGGAATTTTGAATGGAGTGAGGGAATATTGGATGGAGTGAGGGAATATAGGATGGAGTGAGGGAATATTGATTAGAGTGAGGGATTATTGAATCGAGTAAGAAAATATTAGATGGAGTGAGGGAATATTGGATGGAGAGAGGGAATATTGGATGGAGTGAGGGAATATTGGATGGAGTGACGGAATATTGGATGTAGTGAGGGAATATTGGATGGAGTGAGGGAATATTGGATGGAGTGAGGGAATATTGAATGGAGTGCGAGATTATTGGATGGAGTGAGGGAATATCGAATGCAGTGAGGGAATATTGGATGGAGTGAGGGAATATAGGATGGAGTGAGGGAATATTGGATGGAGTGAGGGAATATTGGATGGAGTGAGGAAATATTGGATGGAGTGAGGGAATATTGGATGGAGTGAGGGAATATTGGATGGAGTGACGGAATATTGGATGGAGTGAAGGAATATTGGATGGAGTGAGGGAATATTGGATGGAGTGAGGGAATATTGAATGGAGTGAGGGAATATTGAATGGAGTGAGGGAATATTGAAAGGAGTTCGAGATAATTGTATGGAATGAGGGAATATAGAATGGAGTGCGAGAATATTGGATGGAGTGAGGGAATATTGGATGGAGAGAGGGAATATTGGATGGAGTGAGGGAATATTGGATGGAGTGACGGAATATTGGATGTAGTGAGGGAATATTGGATGGAGTGAGGGAATATTGGATGGAGTGAGGGAATATTGAATGGAGTGCGAGATTATTGGATGGAGTGAGGGAATATCGAATGCAGTGAGGGAATATAGGATGGAGTGAGGGAATATTGGATGGAGTGAGGGAATATTGGATGGAGTGAGGAAATATTGGATGGAGTGAGGGAATATTGGATGGAGTGAGGGAATATTGGATGGAGTGAGAGAATATTGGATGGAGTGAGGGAATATTTAATGGAGTGACGGAATATTGGATGGAGTGAGGGAATATTGGATGGAGTGAGGGAATATAGAATGGAGTGCGAGAATATTGGATGGAGTGAGGGAATATTGATTAGAGTGAGGGAATATTGAATGGAAGGAGGGAATATTGAAAGGAGTTCGAGAATATTGGATGGAGTGAGGGAATATAGAATGGAGTGCGAGAATATTGGATGGAGTGAGGGAATATTGATTAGAGTGAGGGAATATTGAATCGAGTTAGAAAATATTGGATGGAGTGAGGGAATATTGGATGGAGTGAGGGAATATTGAATGGAGTGAGGGAATATTGGATGGAGTGAGGGAATATTGGATGGAGTGACGGAATATTGGATGGAGTGAGGGAATATTGGATGGAGTGAGGGAATATTGGATGGAGTGAGGGAATATTGAATGGAGTGAGGGAATATTGAATGGAGTGAGGGAATATTGAAAGGAGTTCGAGATAATTGGATGGAATGAGGGAATATAGAATGGAGTGCGAGAATATTGGATGGAGTGAGGGAATATTGGATGGAGAGAGGGAATATTGGATGGAGTGAGGGAATATTGGATGGAGTGACGGAATATTGGATGTAGTGAGGGAATATTGGATGGAGTGAGGGAATATTGGATGGAGTGAGGGAATATTGAATGGAGTGCGAGATTATTGGATGGAGTGAGGGAATATCGAATGCAGTGAGGGAATATAGGATGGAGTGAGGGAATATTGGATGGAGTGAGGGAATATTGGATGGAGTGAGGAAATATTGGATGGAGTGAGGGAATATTGGATGGAGTGAGGGAATATTGGATGGAGTGAGAGAATATTGGATGGAGTGAGGGAATATTTAATGGAGTGACGGAATATTGGATGGAGTGAGGGAATATTGGATGGAGTGAGGGAATATAGAATGGAGTGCGAGAATATTGGATGGAGTGAGGGAATATTGATTAGAGTGAGGGAATATTGAATGGAAGGAGGGAATATTGAAAGGAGTTCGAGAATATTGGATGGAGTGAGGGAATATAGAATGGAGTGCGAGAATATTGGATGGAGTGAGGGAATATTGATTAGAGTGAGGGAATATTGAATCGAGTTAGAAAATATTGGATGGAGTGAGGGAATATTGGATGGAGTGAGGGAATATTGAATGGAGTGAGGGAATATTGGATGGAGTGAGGGAATATTGGATGGAGTGACGGAATATTGGATGGAGTGAGGGAATATTGGATGGAGTGAGGGAATATTGGATGGAGTGAGGGAATATTGAATGGAGTGAGGGAATATTGAAAGGAGTTCGAGATAATTGGATGGAATGAGGGAATATAGAATGGAGTGCGAGAATATTGGATGGAGTGAGGGAATATTGGATGGAGAGAGGGAATATTGGATGGAGTGAGGGAATATTGGATGGAGTGACGGAATATTGGATGTAGTGAGGGAATATTGGATGGAGTGAGGGAATATTGGATGGAGTGAGGGAATATTGAATGGAGTGCGAGATTATTGGATGGAGTGAGGGAATATCGAATGCAGTGAGGGAATATAGGATGGAGTGAGGGAATATTGGATGGAGTGAGGGAATATTGGATGGAGTGAGGAAATATTGGATGGAGTGAGGGAATATTGGATGGAGTGAGGGAATATTGGATGGAGTGAGGGAATATTTAATGGAGTGACGGAATATTGGATGGAGTGAGGGAATATTGGATGGAGTGAGGGAATATAGAATGGAGTGCGAGAATATTGGATGGAGTGAGGGAATATTGATTAGAGTGAGGGAATATTGAATGGAAGGAGGGAATATTGAAAGGAGTTCGAGAATATTGGATGGAGTGAGGGAATATAGAATGGAGTGCGAGAATATTGGATGGAGTGAGGGAATATTGATTAGAGTGAGGGAATATTGAATCGAGTTAGAAAATATTGGATGGAGTGAGGGAATATTGGATGGAGTGAGGGAATATTGAAAGGAGTTCGAGATAATTGGATGGAATGAGGGAATATAGAATGGAGTGCGAGAATATTGGATGGAGTGAGGGAATATTGGATGGAGAGAGGGAATATTGGATGGAGTGAGGGAATATTGGATGGAGTGACGGAATATTGGATGTAGTGAGGGAATATTGGATGGAGTGAGGGAATATTGGATGGAGTGAGGGAATATTGAATGGAGTGCGAGATTATTGGATGGAGTGAGGGAATATCGAATGCAGTGAGGGAATATAGGATGGAGTGAGGGAATATTGGATGGAGTGAGGGAATATTGGATGGAGTGAGGAAATATTGGATGGAGTGAGGGAATATTGGATGGAGTGAGGGAATATTGGATGGAGTGAGGGAATATTTAATGGAGTGACGGAATATTGGATGGAGTGAGGGAATATTGGATGGAGTGAGGGAATATAGAATGGAGTGCGAGAATATTGGATGGAGTGAGGGAATATTGATTAGAGTGAGGGAATATTGAATGGAAGGAGGGAATATTGAAAGGAGTTCGAGAATATTGGATGGAGTGAGGGAATATAGAATGGAGTGCGAGAATATTGGATGGAGTGAGGGAATATTGATTAGAGTGAGGGAATATTGAATCGAGTTAGAAAATATTGGATGGAGTGAGGGAATATAGGATGGAGTGAGGGAATATTGAATGGAGTGAGGGAATATTGGATGGAGTGAGGGAATATTGGATGGAGTGACGGAATATTGGATGGAGTGAGGGAATATTGGATGGAGTGAGGGAATATTGGATGGAGTGAGGGAATATTGAATGGAGTGAGGGAATATTGAATGGAGTGAGGGAATATTGAAAGGAGTTCGAGATAATTGGATGGAATGAGGGAATATAGAATGGAGTGCGAGAATATTGGATGGAGTGAGGGAATATTGATTAGAGTGAGGGAATATTGAATGGAGTGAGGGAATATTGAATGGAGTGAGGGAATATTGAAAGGAGTTCGAGAGTATTGGATGGAGTGTGGGACTATAGAATGGAGTGCGAGAATATTGGATGGAGTGAGGGAATATTGATTAGAGTGAGGGAATATTGAATCGAGTTAGAAAATATTGGATGGAGTGAGGGAATATTGGATGGAGTGAGGGAATATTGAATGGAGTGAGGGAATATTGGATGGAGTGAGGGAATATTGGATGGAGTGACGGAATATTGGATGGAGTGAGGGAATATTGGATGGAGTGAGGGAATATTGGATGGAGTGAGGGAATATTGAATGGAGTGAGGGAATATTGAATGGAGTGTGGGAATATAGAATGGAGTGCGAGAATATTGGATGGAGTGAGGGAATATTGATTAGAGTGAGGGAATATTGAATCGAGTAAGAAAATATTGGATGGAGTGAGGGAATATTGGATGGAGAGAGGGAATATAGGATGGAGTGAGGGAATATTGAACGGAGTGCGAGATTATTGGATGGAGTGAGGGAAAATTGAATGAAGTGAGGGAATATTGGATGGAGTGAGGGAATATAGGATGGAGTGAGGGAATATTGGATGGAGTGAGGGAATATTGGATGGAGTGAGGAAATATTGGATGGAGTGAGGGAATATTGGATGGAGTTAGGGAATATTGGATGGAGTGAGAGAATATTGGATGGAGTGAGGGAATATTGATTAGAGTGAGGGAATATTGAATCGAGTAAGAAAATATTGGATGGAGTGAGGGAATATTGGATGGAGAGAGGGAATATAGGATGGAGTGAGGGAATATTGAACGGAGTGCGAGATTATTGGATGGAGTGAGGGAAAATTGAATGAAGTGAGGGAATATTGGATGGAGTGAGGGAATATAGGATGGAGTGAGGGAATATTGGATGGAGTGAGGGAATATTGGATGGAGTGAGGAAATATTGGATGGAGTGAGGGAATATTGGATGGAGTTAGGGAATATTGGATGGAGTGAGAGAATATTGCATGGAGTGAGGGAATATTTATTGGAGTGACGGAATATTGGATGGAGTGAGGGAATATTGGATGGAGTGAGGGAATATTGGATGAAGTGAGGGAATATTGGTTGCAGTGAGAGAATATTGGATGGAGTGAGGGAATATTGATTAGAGTGTGGGAATATTGAATGGAGTGAGGGAATATTGAAAGGAGTTCGAGAATATTGGATGGAGTGAGGGAATATAGAATGGAGTGCTAGAATATTGGATGGAGTGAGGGAATATTGGATGGAGAGAGGGAATATTAGATGGAGTGAGGGAATATTGGATGGAGTGACGGAATATTGGATGGAGTGAGGGAATATTGGATGGAGTGAGGGAATATTGAATGGAGTGCGAAATTATTGGATGGAGTGAGGGAATATTGAATGGAGTGAGGGAATATTGGATGGAGTGAGGGAATATAGGATGGAGTGAGGGAATATTGGATGGAGTGAGGGGATATTGGATGGAGTGAGGAAATATTGGATGTAGTGAGGGAATATTGGATGGAGTGAGGGAATATTGGATGGAGTGAGGGAATATTGAATGGAGTGCGAGATTATTGGATGGAGTGAGGGAATATCGAATGCAGTGAGGGAATATTGGATGGAGTGAGGGAATTTTGAATGGAGTGAGGGAATATTGGATGGAGTGAGGGAATATAGGATGGAGTGAGGGAATATTGATTAGAGTGAGGGATTATTGAATCGAGTAAGAAAATATTAGATGGAGTGAGGGAATATTGGATGGAGAGAGGGAATATTGGATGGAGTGAGGGAATATTGGATGGAGTGACGGAATATTGGATGTAGTGAGGGAATATTGGATGGAGTGAGGGAATATTGGATGGAGTGAGGGAATATTGAATGGAGTGCGAGATTATTGGATGGAGTGAGGGAATATCGAATGCAGTGAGGGAATATTGGATGGAGTGAGGGAATATAGGATGGAGTGAGGGAATATTGGATGGAGTGAGGGAATATTGGATGGAGTGAGGAAATATTGGATGGAGTGAGGGAATATTGGATGGAGTGAGGGAATATTGGATGGAGTGACGGAATATTGGATGGAGTGAAGGAATATTGGATGGAGTGAGGGAATATTGGATGGAGTGAGGGAATATTGAATGGAGTGAGGGAATATTGAATGGAGTGAGGGAATATTGAAAGGAGTTCGAGATAATTGTATGGAATGAGGGAATATAGAATGGAGTGCGAGAATATTGGATGGAGTGAGGGAATATTGGATGGAGAGAGGGAATATTGGATGGAGTGAGGGAATATTGGATGGAGTGACGGAATATTGGATGTAGTGAGGGAATATTGGATGGAGTGAGGGAATATTGGATGGAGTGAGGGAATATTGAATGGAGTGCGAGATTATTGGATGGAGTGAGGGAATATCGAATGCAGTGAGGGAATATAGGATGGAGTGAGGGAATATTGGATGGAGTGAGGGAATATTGGATGGAGTGAGGAAATATTGGATGGAGTGAGGGAATATTGGATGGAGTGAGGGAATATTGGATGGAGTGAGAGAATATTGGATGGAGTGAGGGAATATTTAATGGAGTGACGGAATATTGGATGGAGTGAGGGAATATTGGATGGAGTGAGGGAATATAGAATGGAGTGCGAGAATATTGGATGGAGTGAGGGAATATTGATTAGAGTGAGGGAATATTGAATGGAAGGAGGGAATATTGAAAGGAGTTCGAGAATATTGGATGGAGTGAGGGAATATAGAATGGAGTGCGAGAATATTGGATGGAGTGAGGGAATATTGATTAGAGTGAGGGAATATTGAATCGAGTTAGAAAATATTGGATGGAGTGAGGGAATATTGGATGGAGTGAGGGAATATTGAATGGAGTGAGGGAATATTGGATGGAGTGAGGGAATATTGGATGGAGTGACGGAATATTGGATGGAGTGAGGGAATATTGGATGGAGTGAGGGAATATTGGATGGAGTGAGGGAATATTGAATGGAGTGAGGGAATATTGAATGGAGTGAGGGAATATTGAAAGGAGTTCGAGATAATTGGATGGAATGAGGGAATATAGAATGGAGTGCGAGAATATTGGATGGAGTGAGGGAATATTGATTAGAGTGAGGGAATATTGAATGGAGTGAGGGAATATTGAATGGAGTGAGGGAATATTGAAAGGAGTTCGAGAGTATTGGATGGAGTGTGGGACTATAGAATGGAGTGCGAGAATATTGGATGGAGTGAGGGAATATTGATTAGAGTGAGGGAATATTGAATCGAGTTAGAAAATATTGGATGGAGTGAGGGAATATTGGATGGAGTGAGGGAATATTGAATGGAGTGAGGGAATATTGGATGGAGTGAGGGAATATTGGATGGAGTGACGGAATATTGGATGGAGTGAGGGAATATTGGATGGAGTGAGGGAATATTGGATGGAGTGAGGGAATATTGAATGGAGTGAGGGAATATTGAATGGAGTGTGGGAATATAGAATGGAGTGCGAGAATATAGGATGGAGTGAGGGAATATTGATTAGAGTGAGGGAATATTGAATCGAGTAAGAAAATATTGGATGGAGTGAGGGAATATTGGATGGAGAGAGGGAATATAGGATGGAGTGAGGGAATATTGAACGGAGTGCGAGATTATTGGATGGAGTGAGGGAAAATTGAATGAAGTGAGGGAATATTGGATGGAGTGAGGGAATATAGGATGGAGTGAGGGAATATTGGATGGAGTGAGGGAATATTGGATGGAGTGAGGAAATATTGGATGGAGTGAGGGAATATTGGATGGAGTTAGGGAATATTGGATGGAGTGAGAGAATATTGGATGGAGTGAGGGAATATTTATTGGAGTGACGGAATATTGGATGGAGTGAGGGAATATTGGATGGAGTGAGGGAATATTGGATGAAGTGAGGGAATATTGGTTGCAGTGAGAGAATATTGGATGGAGTGAGGGAATATTGATTAGAGTGTGGGAATATTGAATGGAGTGAGGGAATATTGAAAGGAGTTCGAGAATATTGGATGGAGTGAGGGAATATAGAATGGAGTGCTAGAATATTGGATGGAGTGAGGGAATATTGGATGGAGAGAGGGAATATTGGATGGAGTGAGGGAATATTGGATGGAGTGACGGAATATTGGATGGAGTGAGGGAATATTGGATGGAGTGAGGGAATATTGAATGGAGTGCGAAATTATTGGATGGAGTGAGGGAATATTGAATGGAGTGAGGGAATATTGGATGGAGTGAGGGAATATAGGATGGAGTGAGGGAATATTGGATGGAGTGAGGGGATATTGGATGGAGTGAGGAAATATTGGATGTAGTGAGGGAATATTGGATGGAGTGAGGGAATATTGAATTGAGTGAGGGAATATTGAATGGAGTGAGGGAATATTGAAAGGAGTTCGAGATAATTGGATGGAATGAGGGAATATAGAATGGAGTGCGAGAATATTGGATGGAGTGAGGGAATATTGATTAGAGTGAGGGAATATTGAATCGAGTAAGAAAATATTGGATGGAGTGAGGGAATATTGGATGGAGAGAGGGAATATTGGATGGAGTGAGGGAATATAGGATGGAGTGAGGGAATATTGAACGGAGTGCGAGATTATTGGATGGAGTGAGGGAAAATTGAATGAAGTGAGGGAATATTGGATGGAGTGAGGGAATATAGGATGGAGTGAGGGAATATTGGATGGAGTGGGGGAATATTGGATGGAGTGAGGAAATATTGGATGGAGTGAGGGAATATTGGATGGAGTTAGGGAATATTGGATGGAGTGAGAGAATATTGGATGGAGTGAGGGAATATTTATTGGAGTGACGGAATATTGGATGGAGTGAGGGAATATTGGATGGAGTGAGGGAATATTGGATGAAGTGAGGGAATATTGGTTGCAGTGAGAGAATATTGGATGGAGTGAGGGAATATTGATTAGAGTGTGGGAATATTGAATGGAGTGAGGGAATATTGAAAGGAGTTCGAGAATATTGGATGGAGTGAGGGAATATAGAATGGAGTGCTAGAATATTGGATGGAGTGAGGGAATATTGGATGGAGAGAGGGAATATTGGATGGAGTGAGGGAATATTGGATGGAGTGACGGAATATTGGATGGAGTGAGGGAATATTTAATGGAGTGAGGGAATATTGAATGGAGTGCGAAATTATTGGATGGAGTGAGGGAATATTGAATGGAGTGAGGGAATATGGGATGGAGTGAGGGAATATAGGATGGAGTGAGGGAATATTGGATGGAGTGAGGGAATATTGGATGGAGTGAGGAAATATTGGATGGAGTGAGGAAATATTGGATGGAGTGAGGGAATATTGGATGGAGTGAGGGAATATTGGATGGAGTGAGAGAATATTGGATGGAGTGAGGAAATATTGGATGGAGTGAGGGAATATTGGATAGAGTGAGGGAATATTGGATGGAGTGAGGGAATATTGGATGGAGTGAGGGAATATAGAATGGAGTGCGAGAATATTGGATGGAGTGAGGGAATATAGAATGGAGTGCGAGAATATTGGATGGAGTTAGGGAATATTGATTAGAGTGAGGGAATATTGAATCGAGTAAGAAAATATTGGATGGAGTGAGGGAATATTGTATGGAGTGAGGGAATATTGGATGGAGTGAGGGAATATTGGATGGAGTGACGGAATATTGGATGTAGTGAGGGAATATTGGATGGAGTGAGGGAATATTGGATGGAGTGAGGGAATATTGAATGGAGTGAGAGAATATTGAAAGGAGTTCGAGAATATTGGATGGAGTGAGGGAATATTGAATGGAGTGAGGGAATATTGGATGGAGTGAGGGAATATAGGATGGAGTGAGTGAATATTGGATGGAGTGAGGGAATATTGGATGGAGTGAGGAAATATTGGATGGAGTGAGGAAATATTGGATGGAGTGAGGGAATATTGGATGGAGTGAGGGAATATTGGATGGAGTGAGAGAATATTGGATGGAGTGAGGGAATATTTATTGGAGTGAGGGAATATTGGATGGAGTGAGGGAATATTGGATGGAGTGAGGAAATATTGGATGGAGTGAGGGAATATTGGATAGAGTGAGGGAATATTGGATGGAGTGAGGGAATATTGGATGGAGTGAGGGAATATAGAATGGAGTGCGAGAATATTGGATGGAGTGAGGGAATATTGATTAGAGTGAGGGAATATTGAATGGAGTGAGGTTAATATTGAATGGAGTGAGGGAATATTGAAAGGAGTTCGAGAATATTTTATGGAGTGTGGGAATATAGAATGGAGTGCGAGAATATTGGATGGAGTGAGGGAATATTGATTAGAGTGAGGGAATATTGAATCGAGTAAGAAAATATTGGATGGAGTGAGGAAATATTGGATGGAGAGAGGGAATATTTAATGGAGTGAGGGAATATTGGATGGAGTGACGGAATATTGGATGGAGTGAGGGAATATTGGATGGAGTAAGGGAATATTGGATGGAGTGAGGGAATATAGAATGGAGTGCGAGAATATTGGATGGAGTGAGGGAATATTGATTAGAGTGAGGGAATATTGAATGGAGTGAGGGAATATTGAATGGAGTGAGGGAATATTGAAAGGAGTTCGAGAATATTGGATGGAGTGTGGGAATATAGAATGGAGTGCGAGAATATTGGATGGAGTGAGGGAATATTGATTAGAGTGAGGGAATATTGAATCGAGTAAGAAAATATTGGATGGAGTGAGGGAATATTGGATGGAGAGAGGGAATATTGGATGGAGTGAGGGAATATAGGATGGAGTGAGGGAATATTGAACGGAGTGCGAGATTATTGGATGGAGTGAGGGAAAATTGAATGAAGTGAGGGAATATTGGATGGAGTGAGGGAATATAGGATGGAGTGAGGGAATATTGGATGGAGTGAGGGAATATTGGATGGAGTGAGGAAATATTGGATGGAGTGAGGGAATATTGGATGGAGTTAGGGAATATTGGATGGAGTGAGAGAATATTGGATGGAGTGAGGGAATATTTATTGGAGTGACGGAATATTGGATGGAGTGAGGGAATATTGGATGGAGTGAGGGAATATTGGATGAAGTGAGGGAATATTGGTTGCAGTGAGAGAATATTGGATGGAGTGAGGGAATATTGATTAGAGTGTGGGAATATTGAATGGAGTGAGGGAATATTGAAAGGAGTTCGAGAATATTGGATGGAGTGAGGGAATATAGAATGGAGTGCTAGAATATTGGATGGAGTGAGGGAATATTGGATGGAGAGAGGGAATATTGGATGGAGTGAGGGAATATTGGATGGAGTGACGGAATATTGGATGGAGTGAGGGAATATTGAATGGAGTGCGAAATTTTTGGATGGAGTGAGGGAATATTGAATGGAGTGAGGGAATATTGGATGGAGTGAGGAAATATTGGATGGAGTGAGGAAATATTAGATGGAGTGAGGGAATATTGGATGGAGTGAGGGAATATTGGATGGAGTGAGAGAATATTGGATGGAGTGAGGGAATATAGAATGGAGTGCGAGAATATTGGATGGAGTGAGGGAATATTGATTAGAGTGAGGGAATATTGAATGGAGTGAGGTTAATATTGAATGGAGTGAGGGAATATTGAATGGAGTGCGAGATTATTGGATGGAGTGAGGGAATATTGAATTGAGTGAGGGAATATTGGATGGAGTGAGGGAATATAGAATGGAGTGCGAGAATATTGGATGGAGTGAGGGAATATAGAATGGAGTGCGAGAATATTGGATGGAGTGAGGGAATATTGATTAGAGTGAGGGAATATTGAATCGAGTAAGAAAATATTGGATGGAGTGAGGGAATATTGGATGGAGTGAGGGAATATTGGATGGAGTGAGGGAATATTGGATGGAGTGACGGAATATTGGATGGAGTGAGGGAATATTGGATGGAGTGAGGGAATATTGGATGGAGTGAGGGAATATTGAATGGAGTGAGGGAATTATGAAAGGAGTTCGAGAATATTGGATGGAGTGAGGGAATATAGAATGGAGTGCGAGAATATTGGATGGAGTGAGGGAATATTGATTAGAGTGAGGGAATATTGAATGGAGTGAGGTAATTATTGAATGGAGTGAGGGAATATTGGATGGAGTGAGGGAATATTGGATGGAGTGAGGGAATATTGGATGGAGTGAGGGAATATTGAATGGAGTGAGGGAATATTGAAAGGAGTTCGAGAATATTGGATGGAGTGAGGGAATATAGAATGGAGTGCGAGAATATTGGATGGAGTGAGGGAATATTGATTAGAGTGAGGGAATATTGAATGGAGTGAGGTTAATATTGAATGGAGTGAGGGAATATTGAAAGGAGTTCGAGAATATTGGATGGAGTGTGGGAATATAGAATGGAGTGCGAGAATATTGGATGGAGTGAGGGAATATTGATTAGAGTGAGGGAATATTGAATCGAGTAAGAAAATATTGGATGGAGTGAGGAAATATTGGATGGAGAGAGGGAATATTTAATGGAGTGAGGGAATATTGGATGGAGTGACGGAATATTGGATGGAGTGAGGGAATATTGGATGGAGTAAGGGAATATTGGATGGAGTGAGGGAATATTGAATGGAGTGCGAGATTATTGGATGGAGTGAGGGAATATTGAATGGAGTGAGGGAATATTGGATGGAGTGAGGGAATATAGGATGGAGTGAGGGAATATTGGATGGAGTGAGGGAATATTGGATGGAGTGAGGAAATATTGGATGGAGTGAGGGAATATTGGATGGAGTGAGGAAATATTGGATGGAGTGAGAGAATATTGGATGGAGTGAGGGAATATTTAAGGGAGTGACGGAATATTGGATGGAGTGAGGGAATATTGAATGGAGTGAGGGAATATTGAATTGAGTGAGGGAATATTGAAAGGAGTTCGAGAATATTGGATGGAGTGTGGGAATATAGAATGGAGTGCGAGAATATTGGATGGAGTGAGGGAATATTGATTAGAGTGAGGGAATATTGAATCGAGTAAGAAAATATTGGATGGAGTGAGGAAATATTGGATGGAGAGAGGGAATATTTAATGGAGTGAGGGAATATTGGATGGAGTGACGGAATATTGGATGGAGTGAGGGAATATTGGATGGAGTAAGGGAATATTGGATGGAGTGAGGGAATATTGAATGGAGTGCGAGATTATTGGATGGAGTGAGGGAATATTGAATGGAGTGAGGGAATATTGGATGGAGTGAGGGAATATAGGATGGAGTGAGGGAATATTGGATGGAGTGAGGGAATATTGGATGGAGTGAGGAAATATTGGATGGAGTGAGGGAATATTGGATGGAGTGAGGAAATATTGGATGGAGTGAGAGAATATTGGATGGAGTGAGGGAATATTTAAGGGAGTGACGGAATATTGGATGGAGTGAGGGAATATTGAATGGAGTGCGAGATTATTGGATGGAGTGAGGGAATATTGAATTGAGTGAGGGAATATTGGATGGAGTGAGGGAATATAGAATGGAGTGCGAGAAAATTGGATGGAGTGAGGGAATATTGATTAGAGTGAGGGAATATTGAATCGAGTAAGAAAATATTGATTGGAGGGTGAGAATATAGGATGGAGTGAGGGAATACTGGCTGGAGTGACGGAATATTGATTGATGTTAAGAGTGAGGAAATATTAGTTGGAGTGAGGGAATATTGATTGGAGTGAGAGAACAGGATGGCGTGAGGGAATACTGGATGGAGTATTGGAATTATTGATTGATATTAAGAGTGAGGAAATATTAGTTGGAGTAAGGGAATATTTGCTTAAAGGAGAGAACATAGGATGGCGTAAGGGAATACTGGCTGGAGTATTGGAATTATTGATTGATATTAAGAGTGAGGAAATATTAGTTGGAGTAAGGGAATATTTGCTTAAAGGAGAGAACATAGGATGGCGTAAGGGAATACTGGCTGGAGTATTGGAATTATTGATTGATATTAAGAGTGAGGAAATATTAGTTGGAGTAAGGGAATATTTGCTTAAAGGAGAGAACATAGGATGGCGTGAGGGAATACTGGCTAGAGTATCGGAATTATTGATTGATATTAAGAGTGAGGAAATATTAGTTGGAGTAAGGGAATATTTGCTTAAAGGAGAGAACATAGGATGGCGTGAGGGAATACTGGCTGGAGTATCGGAATTATTGATTGATATTAAGGGTGAGGAAATATTAGTTGGAGTAAGGGAATATTTGCTTAAAGGAGAGAACATAGGATGGCGTGAGGGAATACTGGCTGGAGTATCGGAATTATTGATTGATATTAAGAGTGAGGAAATATTAGTTGGAGTAAGGGAATATTGGTTTGAGTGAGAGAATATAGGATAGATGGAGGGAATATCGGATGGTATAACAGAATATTGATTGGAGTTAGAGGAAATTGAATGAAGTGATGGGATATTGAATGGAGTCAGGAACTATTGAATTGAGTAGAGAATATTGATTATAGGTTACAGAGAATATAACGGTTAAGAAAATAAAGGATCAAAACCCTAGCAGCCTCCTAGAGATAACTTTTCTTAGTATAAATTTTTGCATTTTTTTATTTAAATATATATTATGAAGCATGAATCAAGTAAGTGATTTTGGGTAAATAATTGTAACTTATAATTTTTAATTTTGAATCGAGTGATTGAATACATATTTTAAATACAGTGATCTTTATGTCACCTCATACAGCTCATTTTATAGTTGTCAAAAAAGTTCATAAATAAACTCAAGATGAGAAACATTTCTCCATCGAGCAATAAACAAATATCTCGTTTCTATTTTTGTGAGTATATATGCTTTGTAAACACTGGTAAAAACCTAAACTAGTTAGAAATTCTGTCAGTTTCTTAAAATTATGTCCTGAAAAGATGCATAAAGTTAGTTATGATAGATAAATAAAAACTCTTAAACCACAAACACTTTCTATTTATGACCTGATGTACATTTCGATTGCAAAGCAATCATCTTTAGAGGAAATTACTACAACACTAACTTACCTGAGTCAAAAAGACTACTCGGTAACTCAGTTACGTCCCTCAAACAACCTTACTTACACACATGTATTGTGATACATAGAAAACGAAAAATGTCACCCAAAAAAGGGGAGAGTCAGTCAGCCAGTTCAAATGTTTAAAATAAACTTAGCCCCCCAGAATAAAATCCTTATTACCGTCCTGCCTCGCAGATGCCCTGCCCCCATATTCCTACCCGCAGCCATTGTCGGTAACAAACGCTACGTCGGGGGTCACCAAACCCCCTCCTTCTCTGACTGACTGGCAGGTAACCATTGCACGCAATGTTTGTCAACAACTCTCAGTTTAATGTCAACTAGTTTTATAGGAAAACTATTTCCAAGAATAGCCTTATTTCGTTATTCGAGTTTGAAATAATTACAACTTGTTATAGACTGGTCAATTTTAGAACAATATATAAACTGTTAAAAAGCTCTAACAAATGTATCAAGCCTTTGGGGAGGATATCGTCTCGCGCTGAGCCCTGATGCAGACAATATATTTTGGACACTTGAGAAGTGCAACCGTTTTTTAATCAACACTTTTCGAGTAGAGATAAAAGATATTAGGAGAACGGAGAACCACAGGGCAGATTTGGCCAATACGGGCGCTATGAAACATTAATCGAATTCATATTTTTCAAGTTGGTAATTGCCAACAGTTTCCTATAAGTCATGGAGGTTAATTGATGCTACTAATTAAAATAAAGCTACGTGTTGCATTTTACAAATTGCAGGGGCAAGGTCTGCACTGTATATTTGCTTCAGTAAAGGATTCTAGTGCTTGTTTCGAAGGGTTTTGAAAAAGGTAATTAAATAAAGTACTGTCTTTTAATACAGAATACTGTGCTTCTCCCTCATTAAAAGTTGAATATAATTCTAAAATGGCTCCAAATATATAAAATATACGAAAAATTAGTGAATCGTTTTCCCTTACCGTAGTTTTAATTGATTCAAAGATTTTATCTAGGTTTTCCTTCTGAAAAACACTTCTCTCTCTCTCACTCAAAACTTTACCGATTGTTATAACTAGCTATAATAGAATATCGTTGAGAGGGAGGGTTGGAGAGACAGAGGAAGAAAGAGTGAAAAGAGAGGGAGCGAGAAAAAAAAGAGAAAGGAAGAGATAAAGTGATATAGGTTTTCTTGTAATATAGTTAATAAATTGAAAATATTTCAAAAACAAGAATACTTTTAATGAATATATTTATTCAAAGCTTTTCGCCGATAAAACAGTATCAGCATCTTCAGGAAAATAATTATCTAAAAAATATTTTTAGAAAAATTAAATCATATGATATATATATATATATATATATATATATATAGAGAGAGAGAGAGAGAGAGAGAGAGAAGAGTGAGAGAGAGAGAGAGGGTGTGTGTGTGTGTGTGTAGGAAAGAGAAGGATATATATATATATATATATATATATATATATATATAAATATATGTGTGTGTGTGTGTGTGTGTATGCGGGTGCGTGCGTGCGTGTATGTGCGGGCGTGCGGTTGTGTGTGTATGTGCGCGCGTGCGTGCGTGCGCATGTGTGCGGACGTGCGGTTGTGTGTGTGTGTGTGTGTGTGTGTGTGTGTGTGTGTGTGTGTGTGTGTGTGTGTGTGTGTGTGTGCGTGTGTGTGTGTGTGTGTGTGTGTGTGTGTGTGTGCGCACCGTTTTGAGGTAAAGTACATGTTTCAGTAACTTTTTAATTTTTAAAAGTATGTTTGTAACATACAAAAATGCAGCTTCTTAAAGTTGTATGTTTGTCTACTGAAAATTGTTTTCTTTAACCTTAAGATTTGTTTAAAAAGTTGTTAATAAATAATTGTTAAAAACGTATGTAGTCGTATTCTATTATGATCTTTCTAATGTTAGGGCTTCGTGGAGATTTCCCCTCGTTATAGTTCTGTTGCTGTTGGGAAGGAATACAGTCCCTAGGATCTACGTGTGCAATTTACAGGCTTTGTATAATACACATTCAGACTGATTTGATGCAATTTCGGAGGTCCATGAAAAAGTAATATTTGTGAACGTCCCCAATATATCTACTTGGGATGATATACAAAAATCTACTTGGGCTAAATGTGTACTGTTAATTTCCATGTAGATTTTACCTCTTATAAACTAATTTCATCTCCGATATCAGAATAAAACATGACCAGTCTTCCCCTCTGTCTCTATTTCTACGAATTTAATGTTACAATTCGTATGTATCCGTGTTACGGAGAGTACATACATACAAATGCATGTAGGCTATCCAGTGACCTCCAAATTGCTATTCAAGAATAACAAACAAAAAATGTCCATTAAAAATGTAGATTTTACTGCCGTGACCTAAAAATGTAGGCGAAAACGGTGTTGTTCCACGCGATACCTAGTTATATTAAACTACAATTGTTATACAAGTGTAAACCATGTCCTTCTTATATTGCATAACAGTTGAAATTGAAAATTAAAAGAATAATTTTTTGTCATAGGCCTACTTCCATATCCTTGCAAGAATTATTAAGGTTTTGTGATTTGTTTGTGGTTTGAAAAGTGAAACTTATTTAATTATATAATACTCCGGGTAATATAAAAGAATAATTAAAGATAAGAGATCGGACAGTGTTCCCATCTGCTAAAGATGCGGTTATCTTCCCTTCCCGACCTTGCGTTGAAAGCTTTCTATTTAATCTGTCACTGACGTTTAAAGTTATACGCGTTCTTTTCTACCCTTCCTTTCCTTTTTCCTTTTACAACTAACTCTTCCTAACAAGTTGAATTTGTCGATCCTCTCTGTAAGGTTCTCTATCTTTCACTTTGTTTCTACGTGTCTTCAGTTCTGTTATCGTTTAATTATTTTTCTTGGCAATTTACACAGTAGCCATTAGTAGACAGTTATATATGTTTACACAAGACATTGCCAGTCTCTTTTCATTTTTTATCGTTTATTTATTTAAATTGTACGTTAGAAATGTATTGTTCTGTAACATCACAATAAGCTTAATAATTGTTTACCACTTACTGAAGTTGTTGACACAAATACACTTTTCTGGTGACTTCATGGCAAATTCGATATGATTTCTGTTGATAATGAATTCATTATGTTGGAACGATGTGTACCCAGTGTGGAGCGCACCAGACTGTCTAATTTAGTTGCCAACACGTCTCATGCGTGATTCCATTAGGGTTGGTTAAATATTCATAGCGCACAGAGACATCCCAGTGGCACATCTTGCTGTCGCGTGTCGTCAAATTAAGCCTTTCATGAATTTTACAACCAGGTTAGCACATTCGCGCAGTCCCTGAGCTATCTAGTGACTTTATTACCTGGTAAAGTTATTTTGGGGCTCATTAGAGTGTTAAATGTCTGTGAACACTTGTTGACAGTGTTTTTAACAATGTTGGTTTGCACTGTCGTCAGCAGTCACTCAACCTAACCTAACAAATCTAACTTAACCTAAGCTATAACTGTATAAAACAACTGTGGTGTAATGTTTAATAATAAATGAAACTTCTTTACCACTACCTAAGCTAACCTAACCTAACCCAATCCACCCTAACGTAACCTAACTTAATCTAACCTAGCCTAACCTAAATTAACCTAACCCAAGCTACCCTAACTTAACCTAACCCAATAAAACCTAGCCTAACCTAACCTAACCTAACTCAACCTAGCCCAATCTAACTTGACCTAATGTAATCTACCCTAATCTAACTCAATCTAAGGTAGCCTATCCCAACCCAGTCTAACCTACCCTAACCTAACTTAACCTAACCCAATCCAACCTAACCCAACCCAATGACAACCTAATCAAACTTAACCTAACCAATCCTAGCCTAACACAGCCTAACTTAACCTAATATAACCTAACCATAAAATGTCGATGTTTTATGACGATAAATATTGCTTTTATTCTGCTATTAAAAACAAATTGTAAAATCTGGTGTCTATGAAAAGAGCTCTTGCTGGCGTCCGGGGCCCTTACATGCAAAGAGCTCACTCTCTCGCACGCACAGGCACATTCACATCCACAAGTCTGTATAATTAAACGTAATAACAAGAAGTATTAGAAATACAATAAAGTTTACAGTATATTAAAAAACGGGCCTTTATAAAGTATAGTCAAATTAAAATTAGAGAGGGATTTGTAAATGTTCAGGGCGGAGGGCAGGTGATCAGGTAGGAGGAACACTTAGACTGTATACCACTGTCGCTCCCTTGTCACTTGAGGTGCAGTGATTAGGGAAGGACACTGATGAGGATACTCAGTGATGGTGTAGTGTCAAACTGAGAAACATGGAAACTGAGACGAAAACCTTCAGTTTGTAGCTGACCGAAAGCGTTTCATGTAGAACGCAAAAGGCTTTTCGATTTGACTGTAAAAATCTTGAAAATTTTAATCAAGTATCTTTAAAAATTACATTAAATTTGTAATAATGTGATCTTGCCCATCTGGTTTCGTACTATATTGTTCAATGTAACAATATTCTTCAGCAAAACAATAGCCGGATGAACGGGTTACGGATTATGGAATAACCGGCCCATATGATAGAATGTTGATTAGCTTTAATCCAAGCTAGTTTGATAGTTAAACGATTTCGTCCTTGATACAACGAGTAATTACTAAGGATATTTACAGGACAAAGTCTTAATCTAAACTGCCAGCATTGTAAGGTAGAGAAAGTACTTTGTAGAAACATTATCTTCACTGAGATACCATTTCAAATAATTGAACGAACAGTTCCGTCTGAAAATGTAGTTGCGTCACTTGATTATGTGAAGAACCGTGGCACGCGAACAAATGTTTTCTTGTTTGGTTTCTAAACTCTTCTTGATTGGTTTGCGGTGTCAGTTTTAAATTTGGAAAACACATTTCAATTATTTTTTACTCTAAATTACTTCGTGGTTTTAGTGACTGTGATGGTCGGGTCGACTAGGAAATCAGCTACGATGACTCACGCACATAGATTTTAACAAAAGGGTAGATGATATCCCTTAGCTGGCAAAGTGCTGATGGTCGGGTCGACTAGGAAATCAGCTACGATGACTCACGCACATAGATTTTAATAAAAGGGTAGATGATATCCCTTAGCTGGCAAAGTGCTGATGGTCGGGTCGACTAGGAAATCAGCTACGATGACTCACGCACATAGATTTTAACAAAAGGGTAGATGATATCCCTTAGCTGGCAAAGTGCTGATGGTCGGGTCGACTAGGAAATCAGCTACGATGACTCACGCACATAGATTTTAACAAAAGGGTAGATGATATTCCTTAGCTGGCAAAGTGCTGATGGTCGCGTCGACTAGGAAATCAGCTATGATGACTCACGCACATAGATTTTAACAAAAGGGTAGATGATATTCCTTAGCTGGCAAAGTGCTGATGGTCGCGTCGACTAGGAAATCAGCTATGATGACTCACGCACATAGATTTTAACAAAAGGGTAGATGATATTCCTTAGCTGGCAAAGTGCTGATGGTCGCGTCGACTAGGAAATCAGCTATGATGACTCACGCACATAGATTTTAACAAAAGGGTAGATGATATTCCTTAGCTGGCAAAGTGCTGATGGTCGGATCGACTAGGAAATCAGCTATGATGACTCACGCACATAGATTTTAACAAAAGGGTAGATGATATTCCTTAGCTGGCAAAGTGCTGATGGTCGGATCGACTAGGAAATCAGCTATGATGACTCACGCACATAGATTTTAACAAAAGGGTAGATGATATCCCTTAGCTGGCAAAGTGCTGATGGTCGGGTCGACTAGGAAATCAGCTATGATGACTCACGCACATAGATTTTAACTAAAGGGTAGATGATATTCCTTAGCTGGCAAAGTGCTGATGGTCGGGTCGACTAGGAAAAAATCAGCTACGATGACTCACGCACATAGATTTTAACTAAAGGGTAGATGATATTCCTTAGCTGGCAAAGTGCTGATGGTCGGGTCGACTAGGAAATCAGCTACGATGACTCACGCACATAGATTTTAATAAAAGGGTAGATGATATTCCTTAGCTGGCAAAGTGCTGATGGTCGGGTCGACTAGGAAATCAGCTATGATGACTCACGCACATAGATTTTAACTAAAGGGTAGATGATATTCCTTAGCTGGCAAAGTGCTGATGGTCGGGTCGACTAGGAAAAAATCAGCTACGATGACTCACGCACATAGATTTTAACAAAAGGGTAGATGATATCCCTTAGCTGGCAAAGTGCTGATGGTCGGGTCAACTAGGGAATCAGCTACGATAACTCACGCACATAGATTTTAACAAAAGGGTAGATGATATCCCTTAGCTGGCAAAGTGCTGATGGTCGGGTCGACTAGGAAATCAGCTATGATGACTCACGCACATAGATTTTAACAAAAGGGTAGATGATATTCCTTAGCTGGCAAAGTGCTGATGGTCGGGTCGACTAGGAAATCAGCTATGATGACTCACGCACATAGATTTTAACAAAAGGGTAGATGATATTCCTTAGCTGGCAAAGTGCTGATGGTCGGATCGACTAGGAAATCAGCTATGATGACTCACGCACATAGATTTTAACAAAAGGGTAGATGATATCCCTTAGCTGGCAAAGTGCTGATGGTCGGGTCGACTAGGAAATCAGCTATGATGACTCACGCACATAGATTTTAACAAAAGGGTAGATGATATTCTTTAGCTGGCAAAGTGCTGATGGTCGGGTCGACTAGGAAATCAGCTATGATGACTCACGCACATAGATTTTAACAAAAGGGTAGATGATATCCCTTAGCTGGCAAAGTGCTGATGGTCGGGTCGACTAGGAAATCAGCTATGATGACTCACGCACATAGATTTTAACAAAAGGGTAGATGATATCCCTTAGCTGGCAAAGTGCTGATGGTCGGGTCGACTAGGAAATCAGCTATGATGACTCACGCACATAGATTTTAACAAAAGGGTAGGTGATATCCCTTAGCTGGCAAAGTGCTGATGGTCGGGTCGACTAGGAAATCAGTTATGATGACTCACGCACATAGATTTCAACAAAAGGGTAGATGATATCCCTTAGCTGGCAAAGTGCTGATGGTCGGGTCGACTAGGAAATCAGCTATGATGACTCACGCACATAGATTTTAACAAAAGGGTAGATGATATTCCTTAGCTGGCAAAGTGCTGATGGTCGGGTCGACTAGGAAATCAGCTATGATGACTCACGCACATAGATTTTAACAAAAGGGTAGATGATATTCCTTAGCTGGCAAAGTGCTGATGGTCGGGTCGACTAGGAAATCAGCTATGATGACTCACGCACATAGATTTTAACAAAAGGGTAGATGATATTCCTTAGCTGGCAAAGTGCTGATGGTCGGGTCGGTCCGGCCCGTCGTTGTAAACTTTGTCTGGGGACTGCCCTTGCTTAAGGTCACCTAGAAGCGTGCATCTGCGTACCTGAACAGTAGAGGTATCTAGTGCCAAGTAAGAGAGTTGTTGGGGAAAACGTTTTGTGCCTGTACTATCGGAAGAAATATTAACCCTGGTAGAGTTCTTGACTTCACCGAGTGGTGTGCCAGTGACCGGCCCAAGCCTTACAGCGAGTCTCCTGGAATTTTACCTACTGGTAATACGGAATAGTGAGACCAAGCTGCACATCTTTCTACCCTTCCTCCACTGAGGAAGCTATTTTTTCACGACGTTATAAAGCATACTTTCAGTTCTTCCCTTCGGTGTCGTATCTGTGTATATATGGAGAGGTGACATGGTCGGATGACGTGTATGACCAATCCGTCTGATTCTATCAGGCTTCTCCAGCTGCTACTATTTCACACAGAACGCGACATGTACCGAGCGAATCTCTATTCTCCCTCCCTTACACATTTAGAAACTTGTTTTCATACGTTAAACATTAAATATCTTTGACATTCGTAATTCTGTAAATTATACTAAAATGTGCACAAATATTGGTAAATATTTCCCCCCAAACTAGTAATATATTATATTTAATTGAAAGTAATTGTAAAATTCAATTCTACTCTTCTTTCGCACTGTTCAACTTGCTCGGATCGTGGAACTGTATAGCCGGGTATATAACGAAGACTTGTGTGTGTTTAATGGCGGAGGAAGTTGGAAGTATCACGTGTGTAGAGTTGGTTAAGGTAACTTGCGTGCGTAGTTTCACAATCATGAAGTAAACGTACGCTCTGTCGGGCGAACTCCTATAATAGGAGTTCCCTTGTGACCACCAGTAGAATGAATCTTGCAAAACGTTTATGTATTATACGGCATGTTTAATTACCCATTTAGTTGATATATTTAATCCATAAACACTTGTGATGCGAAGTTCGCCTATATTGGCTCCGCAAAGGGCTATTTACAACAGGCATTAAATCAAACACAACAAAGGTAATGCGGTTTCTACGGAAATTAATAAATGCAGTAGTCATTTGGCTTTATATGAAGTGAAACCGTTTGAAATATGTTTTCTTGTATAATAATCAAAAACAACTGAGGTTATTCAAATATAAGAATTATTTATCAATTTTACTCAAAGCTGTTCGTTGATAAACAGTACCAATAGCATCAGAAATGAATAATACGATAATGCCTTTTTTCATATTTCGGTTGGAAGGATGATTACTTGGAATACTGTGGTTTTTTGGTTTAGAAATATTTGGAATAATTTCCTTTGTTTGTGTTGGTTTACGGTATATCATTTACTGAAATTCTTCATTTTGTCTTAATATTGTTAAATATAGATAATTTATTTTACTATTTGTTTTTATTTGATAAGTAAATTCGATATTTTTATTAACCTTATTTATTTTTCCCAAAATATATGTAAAGTTTATACTATTAATGTTTGATATACATATTCCATCATCTACACAATTTGTATCATATGGTTTTTTAAACGTTTATTCCACTATCTAACTTGTAAAATTATTTCAGGTAATTTACTTGATAATAAGGAGCCCTTCTTGTATATAGCTTTATCATTGTATCAAAAATAATTTTGATATAATATTATTATCAGTGGATTTAAAATATCTAATGTGAATATTTTGTCTTTGTCATGTTCTTTTAATTTAGATTTTATAATTTCGAGAGTTTCTCTTATAAGTATGTATACATATGATTATTTTATATAAAATGATATTAATTCTGTATTATGATCAATTTCAATAATATTTAGTTTTCTAAAAATTTCTATAAAATTTATTGTTATTTTAAAAGTTTTAGCATTCATAAAATTTATTGACGGTCTTATTATGCAATTTAATATTGGAATTTTCGGATTATCATTTATATAGTTGCTAATATTGTTATTTTTGAATAATTCAAATGAAGATGTCACATTATTTTTAATTTCATTTTGAAATTTATTCGTAGGGTCTTTATATATTTTTATAAACTTGATAATCATTTATATATTTTTCTGTTTTAGTTATGTGTTCATTTCTATCTATAGTGAGAATATTATTAGGTTTATCTGCCTTTACTGGACAAAGATGTTTATGTAGTAACTTCTGTTTTATATCTTTAATTTCTAAATATTTTTTCTCATGGATTTTATGAACTGTATATTATTCATTTTTGTATTTCATAAGCTGCTTCGATTCTGGTATTTTCTTGTAAATTTTCATTTAGTTTACTACTAACTAGTTCTGTATGTATTATAATATTATTAATATTAATATTTCTGTCTGTTTTAATATTATTTTTTTTTTCTAGTAGTTTTATTTAATTATTATTAAATCCAGTATATGACAGATTAACTACATTAGGGCAAAAATTATGAAATTTAATTTCCATTAGTTCTTTAATTTGTTTTTCGAACTTCAAATTTTTAAATATTTTGTTTATTATATTAATTTTTATATTTCTAATTTTATTTATAAATTTAATAATAAATTGATACATTATTTTGTACATTATCATGTTTGTACTGTTTATCAACAAAAAGCTTTGAATAAAATTGAATACCCTCGGTTGTTTTTCATATATCAAAATTAAAATAAATATATAAATAAATAAATAAATAAATAAATAAATATATATATATATATATATATATATATATATATATATATATATATATATATATATAGTTGATATATCTACTCCATCAACACTCTCTGACGTGAAGCGAATTTAGTACAAAATTCAGACTTGCATAATTACCGTCTTACGTCATGGGATTAACAGCATATACGTCATTAACGATTTACGTCATGCTTTTGTTCAAACAGCATATAAAGAGACCTGTACAGGTTCTGGAGGGGTTTGTTTCCCTTATAAATAGTTCCGTTTGCGACAGAAATTCGGGCCAACGTTGAAACAAAATTTTATATGTAATTCTTAAGTTTTACTGTATGATTAACTAACTGAAGGGTTGAACACAGTCTATTCAGTTCAGACATCCTCGGACAGTGCTCCTTTAAATAATAAACATACACAACGGTAACCACTAAACAGTTTATTCTAATTCTCACTACACATTAGTTTATTAAATTAAACATACTAGTTTCAACGATCAGATCGCCTTCATCAGGGCTTGTTTAGGCGACAACCAACCAAGGTTATTATTAAAGAAGGTGACATCCTCAGCGAAACTAGTCTGTCTTAATAAACTAATGTGTAGTGAGATTAAGAGCATGGGTCTCCAACCTTTTCTCTTCAAGGGAGACATCGAAAACATTTGGAGGACAGGAAAACCTACAGTGCAGAAAGTCTATCTACCCCAATACAACTACGACGTTTTTCCTAATCAAAAGCTCAGTGGTGCTTTTTGAGATGTTCTTGCTTAGTTTTTTACTTGTTTACAGCTAGCTTTACACTTATAGAGAAAAGAAGTGGCAATTGAGAGACGAGTACTGTACTCATATTTAGTGGTAAAAATACTTTAAAGGAAATGTATTTATTTACGTAGTAGTACGACAGTAGTAACCAAGCACTGAGGAAGGTGACATCGTCGCCGAAACTAGTCTGTTGTGAACTAGTGTGTTGGTTTATTATAAACTAAATTTTTGTGGGATTTTGAGTTTACTATTTTGACTTTTACCTTTAGGAAATATATTACCTAACACATTTTTTTTGAGTATGATAGCTTTACGCGGGCCAGATGTAGCCCGCGGGCCGTAGGTTGGAGACCCCAAATTTGGAGTAAACGTTTTTAATTTTTATCGTTTTGAATTGTTCTCTCTATCTACGGTCTAATTACACATACAATTGAAACATTAAAAGATCTATTTTCATAAAATAATAACTTTGTATATAGAACGTAGGAAAGATGAAATACAAGCCTGGAACTCCTTAATGACTTTACAGGATAGCGAGGCCTTAAACACTTCTTTATGGCCCAGATAAGTTCCACCCGACGAACGCTAACCCACTCACGTTAGTCATATTTCTCCCCCTCGTTTGCTCCAGGGGGTTTATATTTTCACCCTTATGCGACGTCTCCCACGCGTCTTGCATATGATTATACTTGGAGGCAGTGCTCTATTTACCTTATGTTATTTTACTGCCTGCCAAGATTAAAGGAATTTCTGAAACTTTGATAGTGCGCTCATCACTCTAATTGTTTAAAGTGGAAAAATTGTAATAAAGTTAAAAATGTTTTATTACAAACTTATAAAGTGGAAAAAGTGAAATATAATTGTACACTGATGTCTTAAAACCACTTACAACCAAACCAGAGAAAAACAATTGAAGGTAAACTTTGCAAAAACAGGAAAAACACTATTTATGGAAACATCGGATACTTACGTACGTAGCTCGCATATAAAGGGTTTGTAAATGTAAATTGTAAAATCCTGTTTAGAAAAATTTAAATATTTAAAATTACATCCACTTAAATGTAAATTATTCATTACAGTTCTTATTTTACAACCCCTATCGTTGCACGAAAATAAAAAATAGCGTTATTGCTGTAGAATGTTTTATTCATGAGGAGGGTTAATTATAAACGCAGTAGTCTCAAGGCTAAAGCAGTCGTAGTTGCTCTAGTGGAGGTCGCGTTGGTACAAGTGGTGGGTACGAAAACTTAGAGTTTTTATCGTTGCACCTTTATCTGGATCCGCAAATTATACTTCCATAAAGCATTTATACATATTGTATACAGGCGTTCATGTCTCCCATTCGTGAAGAAGGCGAAGATGTCGCCTTCTTCAGTGGTTGGCTACTAATCCATTGAATCTTTACCGTTGTGAATAGTTTTCACTAGCTAAGCACTAATTAACTTAATATTACTAAAATATATTTGTTTTATACATTTGAATACAATTTTTTACCTTTCATAACATTACAACACTTTCCATTGTTGACGCGTTTCGGAATAGTTTCATTTTGAAAACTTTCCTAATATCTTAATAAAAAAAGTACTAATAAAGTTTTGATAATGGAACTATACCGAAACGCGTTAACAATAAAAAGTGTTGTTATGTTAGTAAAGCCGAAAATGTACTCGAAAGTATACAAATATTCCTAACAGAAGTGAAGATGAGTATGTATAATTCAATGAAATGTCTCAAGATAGGATAAGATGAAAAGTCGTATTTTATGCTATTTTGGCCTTAATAATATAATGTTGGGAAATAGTGTTAGATAGCCAGAAACCTTCCCAGGCTTGTAGGCTACTCAACAATTTCCCAAAGTTCCATGGCGATCGGATCAGTGGTTTAGTAATGTATAAGGCTCATATATATATATATATATATATATATATATATATATATATATATATATATACACATACAAACATTCATGATTTTATATATATATATATATATATACATAGACTATATATATATATATATATATATATATATATATATATATATATATATTTAGAACATACATGAACTAGATTCTGCTATTGGCTCCTATATGTACATTTTTAAAATGACGTGTTCACTTATGTAGGTCACGCCCACTGTCTATCAATTTGTAATTTTTTAAAAATACTGTAATAACGTAGGTGTAACATTGAATTATTATTGACTTCTGTTAACATTTTTTTCACAATCACTGTATTAGGTTTATATCTAGTTTGAGAATGTCCACTTTTCATAGTACAGTACCTTTTACTGTAATTTAAATGACTTTAAAAAGGGAAATACTTAGTGTTATTTACCAGTTAGGCATTAAAGTCTCATTGCACTTTAGACTGTTTCCTCATCACCACTGCACGAATCTAGTATAGGTTAGGTTACATAAGGGAAACTACGCTAAGCTTCATTAAATTCCCCTCAAGACTAATTATATTACAACACAGAGCAGGGCTTAGCATCCTATTGCAACTCATCCTCTTCTGCTCTACTTACAAGTTTCCTTTTTAAAATTTATATAATAAGATCAAGCTTTAATATAATCCTTTGAACGCGTTGAAGTACAGAAACAACCCCTATTTGTCTTGGACGCAAAAATTACAGACGAAAAAACCGCAATGTATATTGTTAGCGGCAATATTCGTGTGAAATTACAGGGGTTGGGCGGGCGCGTGCCAAATTATTTAATTGCTCAATGTTCCCGCAGAGTGCGTGCAGCGACGTTCGTGATAGCAACGGCCTAGTTAGACTGACAAGGGAAAATGAGTTTCCTGTGACCTTGAAACAAAGAATGCAGGAATACGCCTCATGAATAAAACATTCGGCCTAGTTTTGTGACATATTATCCGGACGAGCTGGGAAATAAACAGGTTTCAAACTTTGCCAAACACGGTAAATTAAATAAAGTAAACACCCCACAGTGTGAAATAGGGGTGTAAATCTTTACGTGGGAGACAGATAAAGCGGTGAACAAACCGAAGCGAACGGTTCGAGTGGTATAGTAAGGCTATTACTAAATACTAATTTGTTGAAGTAAAATAAATCGTTATTGAATATAAATTATGTTTATTAATATATTTAAATTCTAACAAGAGCAGAAACTCAGATAAGGGGTTGCTTATCAAAATATAGGTTAGTGTAGGTGGTTTTTGATTATTATAATTATATTGCGGTTTTGCGTTTATTGCCAATTGTTTAATTGTTTTATATTTTTTTATGATAATTTTCAATTCTTAATTGATTTTCATCTCCAAATTCCTCAGACGTCAATCAAAGCTTTCTCATTTCCAACAACAATGGCGTCTCAGTTTTGAATCATACCGTCGCCAGACGTCGCTTTTGTCAAACTTATATTTTTAATTAAATATAATGATTACAAATTCAATATTAATAAACGACATAAATATTGCGGGTTAAATTAAACTAAATTACAATCAGGGGTTGAAGAGCCAATTTTATTTAGGCGGGGGAGCGAGAGCAAGAATACGAATTTACGAAAGATTTAATTTTGGTAACAACAAAATGTATTTACTTGTTTTAAATGACATGAAAATATTTTAAACTATCTAGAGGACTCGTATAAAAGTCTATTCGATTATTACTGTTGAAAAATGTCCCCGCCCCTGTTGATTGTTTTGTAAGTAGTTCATGTATCGATTTATTAACGGCCATGCAGTTCCAAAAAAATTAAGAGGTTGTAATTTCAATGACATTGATTCAAAATCTTTCAAAATTAGGTCATGGGATCGCGCTAATCAAAAACCATATGATAAGCAAAAGTTTGTCTTCTTAAACCACAATGTTTGTGGGCCAAGAATGAATCCATACATTCTCATTTTATGCACTACTATATTGCGCGAGTATTGTATTGCATTATTTATTGCTATATAATATATTGCAACATAATATAATATTACGTGGTTCGCAGTTTATTGTGAAAAATTACCTGAGGGACTCGTACTTTACGAGCACTGGTGCAGCATATTAAAATAGTCGTAACCTAACTTACTGTCTTCAATTCGAAACTAATTCCCCCCTTCTTGAATTTTGTCTTCCCAATCATTTAAAAATTTTCTATATTTATGTAATAACAATTTGCACCATGTATTTGATATTGTAACCAATGTTTGTATTATGGACTATTTGAAATAAAATAATCAATTTTATTGGTAATTTAAAGCTTCAACTAGTTTAATTGTTTCTATTATTTCACTCATCCCATATATCTTGTCCAAATTGTCAATCGTTAAAAAAATACTCCTTATTCATTCTTTCATGTTCAAATATATTTTTTTAAAACTTGTAGTGGATGACACTTGATGTTAACACATTTTAAAATTATGAATTCGTTAATTAAACTTAATGAATTAATTTTATTTTTATAACAGAGAGAACTTTTCACAAAAGGGGCAAGTTATGCAATATAGTTATTTCGTCCCATTAGATCTAAAATAAGTGATGACATTTGATTTCATAAAACAGCTGATTTTATGTTATAGGTTATAGAGCAGAACAGTTGTTTTTACGCATAGGTTATGCTACTTTATTTATGTTAATTATAATTAGTTATTAAAAAGCAACTAATAAACAAAAACTCTTTTGTTGGCCTAAGCGACGATTGACTTTAAAGTCATGTTGCTTATATTACTTGTTTAAGAGGTAACGGACTTGCAATAAAATAGTTACAATTAGTCATAAATGTATAGTTATAAAATTAAATCTATATCTTTAAAAATAAGGTTAAATATTTTTCTTTTTAATGAACTACTTAAATGAACAATGACGTTAAAAAATGGTTCATTTCAACTTAAGCGCTACTGTCTTTTTGTTACCCAGTGTAATTTTAAAAGTACATTAGTTCGTGAATTCGTAAATACATTCCGTAGCCGGAAGTTGAATCCATAAAAACGTGAGTTTAACGCGAGTGAAGAAAGTAGTTCATCGCGTCGTGTCTTTTTAAACAATTTCCTTTCAATATTTAAAATAGAGAAATCAATGCATGCCGCATACTGATCGTTACTTGGCAACCTGTCAAGAACCTGTCACGTCAGCCAAGTCATGTAAGTTCGCAAGAGTCTGTGTTGTGCAGGATTCATTGGATGCCAGTGTTGACGTTGAAATTAATTAAGCTTCAAAACTTTTGCAAAGAATCGGCGAAACACAAGTGAAAAAAAACAAGTTCATACAAGTTCCTCGAACTTTATATTAAAAGGTACAGTCCTGGAATGACTGTTGCTATTAAAAGCAAGTAATATATGCCTACAAAGAAATTTTCTATTTAGTTACTTTTTATTAAATAATTACAAGTAATAGGCCTATAACTAAGGTAAAATAATCCATGTGTTAAAACATCTGTTTTACTACGTAACTTGTAACATAGAATCAACTGTTTTATGAAATCATTTGTTATTACTAATTTTAAACCAAATCGGGCGAAGTAACAATATTGCATACCTTGCCCCTTTTGTAAAAACTAAATGTAATACATTAAATATAACTAATGAATTAATATTTGAAAAAAATTGGTCCTGGGAGTTGGTGGAATCTCGACAGAAGTGATAACAAAATAGAGCTAATAGTTTCGCAACCGTTTCAACAAATATTGCAAAAAATATGAATTTATACAACTTTTATTCAATTTTTCAATGTTTTTTGAGGGTTGTATTTAATAAAGACTAATATTTGTGGTAGTAAAATAATGTGGGTAACAAAAATCATTTATTAGTTGTTTGCTGAATACAACTTTCGTTTAACGACAATTCAAATCAGTTCTTTAAAAAGTATAGAACGGCCTAAAAATGTATCCCTTCAAAAATTAGATTGAACATGATTATTATCGTTATATTAAATTACTCTGTTGTATTGAGATTTATCAAAATATAAATAAAATTTTATATTTATTAACTGACCAGAACCATTTAATAATAATCTACGTGTAAAATGGCTGTCCTACAACATAACCTACAATACAAAATCAGCTGTTACATGAAATCATATGTTGTAAGGTATATACTGTGAGATATGCGTTTCAGAAATAGCGTGACGCGAAAGCAGTGATTTAATCTCATGTGTTGTTCTCGCGTGTAAAGAGGATGTTACTTCAAAAACTGTATTAACATCAGTTGTCATCCACTACAAGTTTAAAAAGATGTATTTGAACTTGAGTAAATAAATAAAATGGATTTTAATAATGATTGAAAATTTAAGTATATATATATATATATATATATATATATATATATATATATATATATATATATGTCACTCCTCTCTCTCTCTCTCTCTCTCTCTGTATATATATATATATATATATATATATATATATATATAAATGGAGAAGATGAACTAATAGAAGGAATTTAAATAGTAATTCTACACTTACTGCAAAAAATACTTATTGTTAAAAACCCGTGATTGATATCAGATGTTTTATTTGAATAATTTAGCGCTCGGATAAAGCATGGATGAGTTATGCCTTAAAACTTGGAAAGGTCTCATAAAGTATTATAATTCTAAAAGCACGTTTCCCCCTTTATTCCAGGAAAACGTAATTAATATTTTAAAGTATTTGAGCCTTCACATCTCCTATATCCTAATATTCATCAGTAGGGTTATGGAAACCAATGTGTGCGGACTTAGAAACCCTGATATAGAGGTGAAGCATTGTGCGGTTCTAAGTAAGCGGTTTGAAGGATTTGTAATGTGGTACCTGAAAGGAGTAGGGTGAGTTTAACGGGCGGTAAGAGAAGCGATGACGTTTTTTTGAAGGAAAATTGATTTGGGTGAAAAAATTAATCTGCTAAAGAGGGTAAAAGGAAATTGACGATGAAAGTTGTGAATATAGAATGTGTCTAGGATATGATGTAGTGTACTGGGTCTCTCTCTTATCACACACACACACTCGCGCGCGGGCGAGATAGATAGATAGATAGATAGACAGATAGATAGATAGATAGATAGATAGATAGATAGATAGATAGATAGATAGATAGATAGATAGATAGATAGATAGATAGATAGATAGATAGATAGATAGAGAGAGAGAGAGAGAGAGAGAGAGAGAGAGAGAGAGAGAGAGAGAGAGAGAGAGAGAGAGAGAGACAGAGAGACAGACAGACAGACAGACAGACAGACAGACAGAGACAGAGGGAGGGAGGGAGATATTTTGAGATTGGTACACATTGCTTTTATAATTATAGCAGTAACAATGCTCTCTTGTCAAAAGTGAAATGTGTATAATAATTTATTGAAAAAGTAAAACTGACCAAATTACCTTGAGTATTACTTTTGAGAATGTGAGGATGATCCTTTCATGGTCCGAAGGTCGAAACGAATCTTTTAGAATATCTTGACTACCTAAATTTAAAGGTTCTAGCTGCAATCTTACTGTCTGTTTACAGGGGTTATAAACGTAAGGTAAATTTACGGCTTTCATTGTGGTAGCACTGGCTTAGGAAGGATAATACAGCCGCGAAAATAAAAGTGCTTTAAAAGGAAAGTAAAATCAACTTGGAGCAAATGCTGTTGAAGGCAATCCATTTTATAACACGGAGAACGTTTAAAGCGACATTTGAACTGTTATTGTAAAACCGTTCCGTAAAAGAGCCTAAAAAGAGACTGCATAATGGATTAGAAATGTGGTCGGAGCGATAAAACAAGTAATATGAACATTTAAACAAAAATCAATTCTTATTTAAGTCAACAAAGAAAGGTTCTATTTTATTTTTTTAAATTTAATAATTACAACTGATGTAAATATGTATATACATATGTCAGAATAACAATATTTGGTGGAAAAATATAAGCAGATTTCCTTGCAATTTTCCATTTTTTTATAATTTATGGTGTTTGAGTATTATTTTACTTTCTTACTGTTTTCTTTTTTTTGGTGCTTGCATTGTGTTGTGGTTTCTTTTCGCTTTACTTTCGGATTCTCAGTTTGTAAAGTAAAGTTCGATACCGTTAAACAAGTTTGTTTGTTTATTTTTATTTTTTTAATTAGGTTTCAATCCTTCAGCATTCACGATATTGTGTGGTAACCATGGCAACGATTTAAGATTTTACAAAGGAGATTTCGACCAGAATTAGATGAGAGTAAAAGAAAAATTTATGCACTTCTTTGAGAAATAGACTTCTAGCTGAGGGAAAGGTGGCATAATTTTGAATATGAAGATACTCAGTTCGAATCCGATTTAGACCACCAAGTTTTATAATTTAATTAATGAATGAATAGCCTATTTGAAAAAAACTATACTAACATCTATAGTCATCCACTATAAATAAAAAAATGGATTTGAACTTGATTGGATGAATAAAAATGTATTTTATTAACGATTGAAAATTTTTACATACATATAAGATACATATAAGGAGAGTGTGAACTAATAGAAGGAATTGATAAAAGAACAGGTTTTTGGGACGGGTCTGATTATGTGATCCTTTATGGGCTTGGTGACGATTTGGTGTGAACTATTACCGAAAGTTCGGGGAAAATGATTCTTATTTTAACGTTACAAAACTTAGTTCAAACTTACTGTAGTTCTAACTTTTAATGACCTGACGAGAATAAAAGTTGGAAGAACATTTAAAGATGACGACAGTTAGCCAATATGTACTTTGACGTCTGCGACAGCTACCCAAAGTTACTCGGCGACTACCTCTAAAGGTCTAACTGTTAAAACTGTTCCTCATAAAGGCAATTGTCTTGACCCGTCACAATGTTTGTCGAGTATTTATTGCACAACTAATTGTCAGTGGCAGCAGTTAACTGGTCCTCAGTTAACCTCGGCCACAATCGATTGATGCAACAAACCAGTTCGATCTTGAGCACAATTCCAATTAACCCAAGAGACGTCTGATCTAAGAGACGTAGGACCTATATATACCAGAATGTATTGAGCAATATTTGTAATAGCAACGTACAAACAACCCTTGAGATCTAGGAGACGTAGGACCTACATATACCAGAATGTATTGAGCAATATCAATTATAGCAACGTACAAACAACCCTTCAGATTTAGGAGACGTAGTACCTATATATACCAGAATGTATTGAGCAATGTCTGTTATAGCAACGTACAAACAACCCTTCAGATCTAGGAGACGTAGGACCTATATATACCAGAATGTATTGAGCAGTATCTGTTATAGCAACGTACAAACAACCCTTCAGATCTAGGTGACGTAGGACCTACATATACCAGAATGTATTGAGCAATATCTGTTATAGCAACGTACAAACAACCCTTCAGATCTAGGAGACGTAGGACCTATATATACCAGAATGTATTGAGCAATATCTGTTATAGCAAAGTACAAACAACCCTTCAGATCTAGGAGACGTAGGACCTATATATACCAGAATGTATTGAGCAATATCTGTTATAGGAACGTACAAACAACCCTTCAGATCTAGGAGACGTAGAACCTATATATACCAGAATGTATTGAGCAATATCTGTTATAGCAAAGTACAAACAACCCTTCAGATCTAGGAGACGTAGGACCTATATATACCAGAATGTATTGAGCAATATCTGTTATAGCAACGTACAAACAACCATTCAGTTCTAGGAGACGTAGGACCTATATATACCAGAATGTATTGAGCAATATCTATTATAGCAACGTACAAACAACCCTTCAGTTCTAGGAGACGTAGTACCTATATATACCAGAATGTATTGAGCAATATCTGTTATAGCAACTTACAAACAACCCTTCAGATCTAGGAGACGTAGGACCTATATATACCAGAATGTATTGAGCAATGTCTGTTATAGCAACGTACAAACAACCCTTCAGATCTAGGAGACGTAGTACCTATATATACCAGAATGTATTGAGCAATGTCTGTTATAGCAACGTACAAACAACCCTTCAGATCTAGGAGACGTAGGACCTATATATACCAGAATGTATTGAGCAATGTCTGTTATAGCAACGTACAAACAACCCTTCAGATCTAGGAGACGTAGGACCTATACATACCAGAATGTATTGAGCAATGTCTGTTATAGCAACGTACAAATAACCCTTCAGATCTAGGAGACGTAGGACCTACACATACCAGAATGTATTGAGCAATGTCTGTTATAGCAACGTACAAACAACCCTTCAGATCTAGGAGACGTAGGACCTACATATACCAGAATGTATTGAGCAATATCTGTTATAGCAACGTACAAACAACCCTTCAGACTAGGAGAAGTAGGACCTATACATACCAGAATGTATTAAGCAATGTCTGTTATAGCAACGTACAAACAACCCTTCAGATCTAGGAGACGTAGGACCTACATATACCAGAATGTATTGAGCAATATCTGTTATAGCAACGTACAAACAACCCTTCAGACTAGGAGAAGTAGGACCTATACATACCAGAATGTATTGAGCAATGTCTGTTATAGCAACGTACAAACAACCCTTCAGATCTAGGAGACGTAGGACCTACATATACCAGAATGTATTGAGCAATATCTGTTATAGCAACGTACAAACAACCCTTCAGATCTAGGAGACGTAGGACCTATATATACCAGAATGTATTGAGCACTATCTGTTATAGCAACGTACAAACAACCCTTCAGATCTAGGAGACGTAGGACCTATACATACCAGAATGTATTGAGCAATGTCTGTTATAGCAACGTACAAACAACCCTTCAGATCTAGGAGACGTAGGACCTATACATACCAGAATGTATTGAGCAATGTCTGTTATAGCAACGTACAAACAACCCTTCAGATCTAGGAGACGTAGGACCTATACATACCAGAATGTATTGAGCAATGTCTGTTATAGCAACGTACAAACAACCCTTCAGATCTAGGAGACGTAGTACCTATATATACCAGAATGTATTGAGCAATATCTGTTATAGCAACGTACAAACAACCCTTCAGATCTAGGAGACGTAGGACCTATACATACCAGAATGTATTGAGCAATATCTGTTATAGCAACGTACAAACAACCCTTCAGATCTAGGAGAAGTAGGACCTATACATACCAGAATGAATTGACCAATGTCTGTTATAGCAACGTACAAACAACCCTTCAGATCTAGGAGACGTAGGACCTACATATACCAGAATGTATTGAGCAATATCTGTTATAGCAACGTACAAACAACCCTTCAGACTAGGAGAAGTAGGACCTATACATACCAGAATGTATTGAGCAATGTCTGTTATAGCAACGTACAAACAACCCTTCAGATCTAGGAGACGTAGGACCTACATATACCAGAATGTATTGAGCAATATCTGTTATAGCAACGTACAAACAACCCTTCAGACTAGGAGAAGTAGGACCTATACATACCAGAATGTATTGAGCAATGTCTGTTATAGCAACGTACAAACAACCCTTCAGATCTAGGAGACGTAAGACCTACATATACCAGAATGTATTGAGCAATATCTGTTATAGCAACGTACAAACAACCCTTCAGATCTAGGAGACGTAGGACCTATATATACCAGAATGTATTGAGCAATGTCTGTTATAGCAACGTACAAACAACCCTTCAGATCTAGGAGACGTAGTACCTATATATACCAGAATGTATTGAGCAATGTCTGTTATAGCAACGTACAAACAACCCTTCAGATCTAGGAGACGTAGGACCTATATATACCAGAATGTATTGAGCAATGTCTGTTATAGCAACGTACAAACAACCCTTCAGTTCTAGGAGACGTAGGACCTATATATACCAGAATGTATTGAGCAATGTCTGTTATAGCAACGTACAAACAACCCTTCAGATCTAGGAGACGTAGGACCTATATATACCAGAATGTATTGAGCAATGTCTGTTATAGCAACGTACAAACAACCCTTCAGATCTAGGAGACGTAGTACCTATATATACCAGAATGTATTGAGCAATATCTGTTATAGCAACGTACAAACAACCCTTCAGATCTAGGAGACGTAGTACCTATATATACCAGAATGTATTGAGCAATATCTATTATAGCAATGTACAAACAACCCTTCAGATCTAGGAGAAGTAGGACCTGTATATACCAGAATGTATTGAGCAATATTTGTTATAGCAACGTACAAACAACCCTTCAGATCTAGGAGACGTAGTACCTATATATACCAAAATGTATTGAGCAATATCTGTTATAGCAACGTACAAACAACCCTTCAGATCTAGGAGACGTAGTACCTATGTATACCAGAATGTATTGAGCAATATCTGTTATAGCAACGTACAAACAACCCTTCAGATCTAGGAGACATAGGACCTATATATACCAGAATGTATTGAGCAATATCTGTTATAGCAACGTACAAACAACCCTTCAGATCTAAGAGACGTAGTACCTATATATACCAGAATGTATTGAGCAATATCTGTTATAGCAACGTACAAACAACCCTTCAGTTCTAGGAGACGTAGGACCTATATATACCAGAATGTATTGAGCAATATCTATTATAGCAACGTGCAAACAACCCTTCAGATCTAGGAGACGTAGGACCTATATATACCAGAATGTATTGAGCAATATCTGTTATAGCAACGTGCAAACAACCCTTCAGATCTAGGAGACGTAGGACCTATATATACCAGAATGTATTGAGCAATATCTGTTATAGCAACGTGCAAACAACCCTTCAGATCTAGGAGACGTAGGACCTATATATACCAGAATGTATTGAGCACTATCTGTTATAGCAACGTACAAACAACCCTTCAGATCTAGGAGACGTAGGACCTATATATACCAGAATGTATTGAGCTATATCTGTTATAGCAACTTACAAACAACCCTTCAGATCTAGGAGACGTAGTACCTATATATACCAGAATGTATTGAGCAATATCTGTTATAGCAACGTACAAACAACCCTTCAGATCTAGGAGACGTAGGACCTATATATACCAGAATGTATTGAGCAATATCTGTTATAGCAACGTACAAACTACCCTTCAGATCTAGGAGAAGTAGGACCTATATATACCAGAATGTATTGAGCAATATCTGTTATAGCAACGTACAAACAACCCTTCAGATCTAGGAGACGTAGGACCTATATATACCAGAATGTATTGACCAATATCTGTTATAGCAACGTACAAACAGCCCTTCAGATCTAGGAGAAGTAGGACCTATATATACCAGAATTTATTGAGCAATATCTGTTATAGCAACGTACAAACAACCCTTCAGATTTAGGAGACGTAGTACCTATATATACCAGAATGTATTGAGCAATGTCTGTTATAGCAACGTACAAACAACCCTTCAGATCTAGGAGACGTAGGACCTACATATACCAGAATGTATTGAGCAATATCTGTTATAGCAACGTACAAACAACCCTTCAGACTAGGAGAAGTAGGACCTATACATACCAGAATGTATTGAGCAATGTCTGTTATAGCAACGTACAAACAACCCTTCAGATCTAGGAGACGTAGGACCTACATATACCAGAATGTATTGAGCAATATCTGTTATAGCAACGTACAAACAACCCTTCAGATCTAGGAGACGTAGGACCTATATATACCAGAATGTATTGAGCAATGTCTGTTATAGCAACGTACAAACAACCCTTCAGATCTAGGAGACGTAGTACCTATATATACCAGAATGTATTGAGCAATGTCTGTTATAGCAACGTACAAACAACCCTTCAGATCTAGAAACGTAGGACCTATATATACCAGAATGTATTGAGCAATGTCTGTTATAGCAACGTACAAACAACCCTTCAGATCTAGGAGACGTAGGACCTATATATACCAGAATGTATTGAGCAATGTCTGTTATAGCAACGTACAAACAACCCTTCAGATCTAGGAGACGTAGGACCTATATATACCAGAATGTATTGAGCACTATCTGTTATAGCAACGTACAAACAACCCTTCAGATCTAGGAGACGTAGGACCTATACATACCAGAATGTATTGAGCAATGTCTGTTATAGCAACGTACAAACAACCCTTCAGATCTAGGAGACGTAGGACCTATACATACCAGAATGTATTGAGCAATGTCTGTTATAGCAACGTACAAACAACCCTTCAGATCTAGGAGACGTAGGACCTATACATACCAGAATGTATTGAGCAATGTCTGTTATAGCAACGTACAAACAACCCTTCAGATCTAGGAGACGTAGTACCTATATATACCAGAATGTATTGAGCAATATCTGTTATAGCAACGTACAAACAACCCTTCAGATCTAGGAGACGTAGGACCTATACATACCAGAATGTATTGAGCAATATCTGTTATAGCAACGTACAAACAACCCTTCAGATCTAGGAGAAGTAGGACCTATACATACCAGAATGAATTGAGCAATGTCTGTTATAGCAACGTACAAACAACCCTTCAGATCTAGGAGACGTAGGACCTACATATACCAGAATGTATTGAGCAATATCTGTTATAGCAACGTACAAACAACCCTTCAGACTAGGAGAAGTAGGACCTATACATACCAGAATGTATTGAGCAATGTCTGTTATAGCAACGTACAAACAACCCTTCAGATCTAGGAGACGTAGGACCTACATATACCAGAATGTATTGAGCAATATCTGTTATAGTAACGTACAAACAACCCTTCAGACTAGGAGAAGTAGGACCTATACATACCAGAATGTATTGAGCAATGTCTGTTATAGCAACGTACAAACAACCCTTCAGATCTAGGAGACGTAAGACCTACATATACCAGAATGTATTGAGCAATATCTGTTATAGCAACGTACAAACAACCCTTCAGATCTAGGAGACGTAGGACCTATATATACCAGAATGTATTGAGCAATGTCTGTTATAGCAACGTACAAACAACCCTTCAGATCTAGGAGACGTAGTACCTATATATACCAGAATGTATTGAGCAATGTCTGTTATAGCAACGTACAAACAACCCTTCAGATCTAGGAGACGTAGGACCTATATATACCAGAATGTATTGAGCAATGTCTGTTATAGCAACGTACAAACAACCCTTCAGTTCTAGGAGACGTAGGACCTATATATACCAGAATGTATTGAGCAATGTCTGTTATAGCAACGTACAAACAACCCTTCAGATCTAGGAGACGTAGGACCTATATATACCAGAATGTATTGAGCAATGTCTGTTATAGCAACGTACAAACAACCCTTCAGATCTAGGAGACGTAGTACCTATATATACCAGAATGTATTGAGCAATATCTGTTATAGCAACGTACAAACAACCCTTCAGATCTAGGAGACGTAGTACCTATATATACCAGAATGTATTGAGCAATATCTATTATAGCAATGTACAAACAACCCTTCAGATCTAGGAGAAGTAGGACCTGTATATACCAGAATGTATTGAGCAATATTTGTTATAGCAACGTACAAACAACCCTTCAGATCTAGGAGACGTAGTACCTATATATACCAAAATGTATTGAGCAATATCTGTTATAGCAACGTACAAACAACCCTTCAGATCTAGGAGACGTAGTACCTATGTATACCAGAATGTATTGAGCAATATCTGTTATAGCAACGTACAAACAACCCTTCAGATCTAGGAGACATAGGACCTATATATACCAGAATGTATTGAGCAATATCTGTTATAGCAACGTACAAACAACCCTTCAGATCTAGGAGACGTAGGACCTATATATACCAGAATGTATTGAGCACTATCTGTTATAGCAACGTACAAACAACCCTTCAGATCTAGGAGACGTAGGACCTATATATACCAGAATGTATTGAGCAATATCTATTATAGCAACGTGCAAACAACCCTGCAGATCTAGGAGACGTAGGACCTATATATACCAGAATGTATTGAGCAATATCTGTTATAGCAACGTGCAAACAACCCTTCAGATCTAGGAGACGTAGGACCTATATATACCAGAATGTATTGAGCAATATCTGTTATAGCAACGTGCAAACAACCCTTCAGATCTAGGAGACGTAGGACCTATATATACCAGAATGTATTGAGCACTATCTGTTATAGCAACGTACAAACAACCCTTCAGATCTAGGAGACGTAGGACCTATATATACCAGAATGTATTGAGCTATATCTGTTATAGCAACTTACAAACAACCCTTCAGATCTAGGAGACGTAGTACCTATATATACCAGAATGTATTGAGCAATATCTGTTATAGCAACGTACAAACAACCCTTCAGATCTAGGAGACGTAGGACCTATATATACCAGAATGTATTGAGCAATATCTGTTATAGCAACGTACAAACTACCCTTCAGATCTAGGAGAAGTAGGACCTATATATACCAGAATGTATTGAGCAATATCTGTTATAGCAACGTACAAACAACCCTTCAGATCTAGGAGACGTAGGACCTATATATACCAGAATGTATTGACCAATATCTGTTATAGCAACGTACAAACAACCCTTCAGATCTAGGAGAAGTAGGACCTATATATACCAGAATGTATTGAGCAATATCTGTTATAGCAACGTACAAACAACCATTCAGATCTAGGAGATGTAGGACCTATATATACCAGAACGTATTGAGCAATATCTGTTATAGCAACGTACAAACAACCCTTCAGATCTAGGAGACGTAGTACCTATATATACCAGAATGTATTGAGCACTATCTGTTATAGCAACGTACAAACAACCTTTCAGATCTAGGAGACGTAGTACCTATATATACCAGAATGTATTGAGCAATGTCTGTTATAGCAACGTACAAACAACCCTTCAGATCTAGGAGACGTAGGACCTATATATACCAGAATGTATTGAGCAATGTCTGTTATAGCAACGTACAAACAACCCTTCAGTTCTAGGAGACGTAGGACCTATATATACCAGAATGTATTGAGCAATGTCTGTTATAGCAACGTACAAACAACCCTTCAGATCTAGGAGACGTAGGACCTATATATACCAGAATGTATTGAGCAATGTCTGTTATAGCAACGTACAAACAACCCTTCAGATCTAGGAGACGTAGTACCTATATATACCAGAATGTATTGAGCAATATCTGTTATAGCAACGTACAAACAACCCTTCAGATCTAGGAGACGTAGTACCTATATATACCAGAATGTATTGAGCAATATCTATTATAGCAATGTACAAACAACCCTTCAGATCTAGGAGAAGTAGGACCTGTATATACCAGAATGTATTGAGCAATATTTGTTATAGCAACGTACAAACAACCCTTCAGATCTAGGAGACGTAGTACCTATATATACCAAAATGTATTGAGCAATATCTGTTATAGCAACGTACAAACAACCCTTCAGATCTAGGAGACGTAGTACCTATGTATACCAGAATGTATTGAGCAATATCTGTTATAGCAACGTACAAACAACCCTTCAGATCTAGGAGACATAGGACCTATATATACCAGAATGTATTGAGCAATATCTGTTATAGCAACGTACAAACAACCCTTCAGATCTAGGAGACGTAGGACCTATATATACCAGAATGTATTGAGCACTATCTGTTATAGCAACGTACAAACAACCCTTCAGATCTAGGAGACGTAGGACCTATATATACCAGAATGTATTGAGCAATATCTATTATAGCAACGTGCAAACAACCCTGCAGATCTAGGAGACGTAGGACCTATATATACCAGAATGTATTGAGCAATATCTGTTATAGCAACGTGCAAACAACCCTTCAGATCTAGGAGACGTAGGACCTATATATACCAGAATGTATTGAGCAATATCTGTTATAGCAACGTGCAAACAACCCTTCAGATCTAGGAGACGTAGGACCTATATATACCAGAATGTATTGAGCACTATCTGTTATAGCAACGTACAAACAACCCTTCAGATCTAGGAGACGTAGGACCTATATATACCAGAATGTATTGAGCTATATCTGTTATAGCAACTTACAAACAACCCTTCAGATCTAGGAGACGTAGTACCTATATATACCAGAATGTATTGAGCAATATCTGTTATAGCAACGTACAAACAACCCTTCAGATCTAGGAGACGTAGGACCTATATATACCAGAATGTATTGAGCAATATCTGTTATAGCAACGTACAAACTACCCTTCAGATCTAGGAGAAGTAGGACCTATATATACCAGAATGTATTGAGCAATATCTGTTATAGCAACGTACAAACAACCCTTCAGATCTAGGAGACGTAGGACCTATATATACCAGAATGTATTGACCAATATCTGTTATAGCAACGTACAAACAACCCTTCAGATCTAGGAGAAGTAGGACCTATATATACCAGAATGTATTGAGCAATATCTGTTATAGCAACGTACAAACAACCATTCAGATCTAGGAGATGTAGGACCTATATATACCAGAACGTATTGAGCAATATCTGTTATAGCAACGTACAAACAACCCTTCAGATCTAGGAGACGTAGTACCTATATATACCAGAATGTATTGAGCACTATCTGTTATAGCAACGTACAAACAACCTTTCAGATCTAGGAGACGTAGTACCTATATATACCAGAATGTATTGAGCAATATCTGTTATAGCAACGTACAAACTACCCTTCAGATCTAGGAGAAGTAGGACCTATATATACCAGAATGTATTGAGCAATATCTGTTATAGCAACGTACAAACAACCATTCAGATCTAGGAGACGTAGGACCTATATATACCAGAATGTATTGAGCAATATCAATTATAGCAACGTACAAACAACCCTTCAGATTTAGGAGACGTAGTACCTATATATACCAGAATGTATTGAGCAATATCTGTTATAGCAACGTACAAACAACCCTTCAGATCTAGGAGACGTAGGACCTACATATACCAGAATGTATTGTGCAATATCTATTATAGCAACGTACAAACAACCCTTCAGATCTAGGAGACGTAGGACCTATATATACCAGAATGTATTGAGCAATATCTGTTATAGCAACGTACAAACAACCCTTCAGATCTAGGAGACGTAGGACCTATATATACCAGAATGTATTGAGCAATATCTGTTATAGCAACGTACAAACAACCCTTCAGATCCAGGAGACGTAGTACCTATATATATCAGAATGTATTGAGCAATATCTGTTATAGCAACGTACAAACAACCCTTCAGATCCAGGAGACGTAGTACCTATATATACCAGAATGTATTGAGCAATATCTGTTATAGCAACGTACAAACAACCCTTCAGATCTAGGAGACGTAGGACCTATATATACCAGAATGTATTGAGCACTATCTGTTATAGCAACGTACAAACAACCCTTCAGATCTAGGAGACGTAGGACCTATATATACCAGAATGTATTGAGCACTATCTGTTATAGCAACGTACAAACAACCCTTCAGATCTAGGAGACGTAGGACCTACATATACCAGAATGTATTGAGCAATATCTGTTATAGCAACGTACAAACAACCCTTCAGATCTAGGAGACGTAGGACCTACATATACCAGAATGTATTGAGCAATATCTGTTATAGCAACGTACAAACAACCCTTCAGATCTAGGAGACGTAGGACCTACATATACCAGAATGTATTGAGCAATATCTGTTATAGCAACGTACAAACAACCCTTCAGATCTAGGAGACGTAGGACCTACATATACCAGAATGTATTGAGCAATATCTGTTATAGCAACGTAGAAACAACCCTTCAGATCTAGGAGACGTAGGACCTATATATACCAGAATGTATTGAGCAATATCTGTTATAGCAACTTACAAACAACCCTTCAGATCTAGGAGACGTAGGACCTATATATACCAGTATGTATTGAGCAATATCTGTTATAGCAACGTACAAACAACCCTTCAGATCTAGGAGACGTAGGACCTATATATACCAGTATGTATTGAGCAATATCTGCTATAGCAACGTACAAACAACCCTTCAGATCTAGGAGACGTAGGACCTATATATACCAGAATGTATTGAGCAATATCTGTTATAGCAACGTACAAACAACCCTTCAGATCTAGGAGACGTAGTACCTATATATACCAGAATGTATTGAGCAATATCTGTTATAGCAACGTACAAACAACCCTTCAGATCTAGGAGACGTAGGACCTACATATACCAGAATGTATTGAGCAATATCTGTTATAGCAACGTACAAACAACCCTTTTGAATGTAATCTCTGTTGCATTTTCAAAGGTATGGACCTCATGAGTTCAACCTTAAACTATCGGGCTCTCATACAGGTGACTGATGTCACTGAGACCGAGGGTGTCTATTAGTACTAATATGTAGGGGGTGAAGGGCTTTACTGTAAGGCCTAGATTGGTCCTCGATCACGCCTCTGGGAAGAGATGAGTACAGTTTTTAGCCCGCTCTTTCAGAACTAACCCAGTTGAACGTTACGTACGGACTAGGTTTTCTTAGCCTCAATATTTTATTTCTGTTTGGTTCAATCTAGATTGTGTAATCGGGTCTTTGGACTTACCTAAGGTAGTCTGATTTAGACAGGAATGACTGCAACCTGCCCGCTAGTCTTTGAGAGATGATTTTGATGACGGTGTGTAAAAGAAAAACAATAATAGAATTGTGAAAAGAAATATCGAAATTAGGAGCAGAATATAGATTGCCTAAAATCCTACGTTCACCAAACAATCCGAAGCCCAGTAGCTCCCACACTCATGTAACAAATGTCAATCCAGAGCAAGGACGCTTGAGGTATCTGGGATACCAAGGAACTTACTGTAACAGAAATAGCTCTTCGAACGACCATGTATTATTTCCGATATATTTTCTCTTTTTGTTTGTCTAGCCTGGGTTCTCATAACTAGGCCCGTATCCATTCCAGGATGGCCTTATCTGATCCCCTAGCTATCAGTTTACATGAATACAAGAATTTCCACATCTCAACTTTAGAGTAACAATTCGACCTCTCTAATGTCTAGAGACCATCCTAATGACATTATCCAAGCGTTCTATGAAAGGTAGTGAATAGTGAGGCTAAAAAGAGAAGGAAATCCCTTAGTCTACCTGTTTACATGACGTAACATGTTTATATTTAGCACATGGTTATTTAGTTGGAGGAGAGAGATGGACTGGTGGTTAGGCGAGTAGGGTTTACAGAATTATTCTGTGGGAGGCATTCCTACTTAGTAGATATTGCTTGCACCCGTTACTTTATCCCGTTATTTCAAACAAGTAATACAAACCAAATGTTTTAAAAAGTAGATTCCTACTCAGGTCAACATAGACAATTTTTGTTTAGCTCATCAGATAGTTATAAGTACAATAACATAACCTATGTGTCACAACAGCTGTTCTACCACATAACCTATAACATAAAATCTGATGTTTAATGAAATTATTTGTTAGCACTTATTTTAAGCCAAATGGGACGAAATAAATATAGTGCATACTTTAAAATCGTCAAGTTTTATTCCCTACACTTCAAAAAAAAAATATTAGAACTTGAGTGGATGAATAAAAAGTATTTTATTAAGGATTGAAAATTTGAACATGATGTATAGAAAGAGTGTGAACTAATAGTAGGAATTTAAAAATGGGATAAAGAGATATCTCTTTGCCAGTAAACGGATTGTCGTTCTTTTCAGTCTGTCATTTACAGACTGGAATTGAAAAACTGCTTTAATGTAATCTTAGTAAACTATTGAACATATTAAAGGGAAAGATAAATTACCAATCAGATTGTAACATCTGCTTTTGATGTTTGCTAAAATACATCGTTTTATTCACATCTCCAAAAGTATCTTAGACTTTAAAGGACAAGTTTTAGAGCGGCAATTTAAATTTGACGTCCCAACTTAAGTGAGTAAATTAACAAGACGGCAAATTATCAAGATAAACCAGCGCTTTCGCCGAACTAAGGGTGAATTCAAAACACTCTGTTGTGAAATCTAAATTGCGTTACTTTCAGTTATATTAAGCGAAATGTCTCTGGCAAAATGGTTTGCTGAGTCAGTGTTTCTTTTAAAGCCCTGATTCAACTTGTGCTTTCTCGAATATATGAACAAAGTAGAAATTTGTTTTCATGTGATTAAGGCTCGCTAAGTCTAACGGGGTGGAATATACCCTCCTAGAATCAAGTCCCTAGACTAGGGTTAGGCCTTAGGTAAGGGCACCCGGGAGTGGACAAAGGCCCGATTGCACTACCTGGACTAAACTAATCAGACGGGCTATACAGGTAAGGAAACCTGGCCGTTTAGAAGGTTCTATTTACAGTAGTTCTGGAAATGCGGGCAAACCGATATCACTGGTTGGAGTTTGTCTCGTCCCAGTTGCGGTGACCCGTCTACGCCTTACAACAAGGTCGAAAGACTCTTACATACTGGTACCACGAGTCGTGACACCAAGCCCCCCACCGAGTCACGAGTTTAAAGTTTGATTCGTGGGGGGCAGAGGTTCAAAAAAGTAGTAAAAAAGGTAGTCCCCCACAATTCTTGGTGTTGAGTCGCAATGAACCAGAGCAGCCAGCTCCTTTAAATCGCAAGACACACGAATTACTTTCTGTCATGTGATTTAGACCACGGGTCACATACATAGCCTCCGGACGTTCTGCCCTCCGGGCATGTTCAACAGACAATAGATTCTTGTTGAAATGAATAAAATAGTCCTTTGAAGCAGGCAATAGACCCTTGTTGTAATATGCCACATAATAACTATAACAATTAGATAATTATTTAAAATGAAAAACCGTTTAAAGTATTAAAAAAATGGTTAATTACATTCTTCACATTATATATTGTTTATGTTTATTTGAATATATATATATATATATATATATATATATATATATATATATATATATATAAAGAACTAAGTCAAAATACAAATACAAGAATTATAAATGAATTTACAATTCAAAGCTTTTCGTTGGCTAACAGTACCAACATCATCAGGAATATATGTTGGTACTGTTAGCCAACGAAAAGCTTTGAATTGTAAATTCATTTATAATTCTTGTATTTGTATTTTGACTCAGTTCTTTATTAATACACAAGAATACATATTGCGATATATATATATATATATATATATATATATATATATATATATATCCATATTTATATGTATATTGCCCATATTTATACATCTTTATATATAATAGTTTATGCTAATTTTTGTAAGTACTAGTTGAGTTCTATTATTAGTTCCCACAGATATTTTGTGCGTTTCTTGTATATAATTATACACTGATATACGTTTATAGTTTATTGTTATTTGACTCTCTCGAATAACTGTGTTTCTTGCGACTATTCTGGCGTAGTCCTGCTTTCTGAACTTTTCAATAAACTCATGGTCAAGTCTTGGCTATTGAGACTTATGTTTGACTTGTTGACATTTCTATAGATTTTCAAAATAATATCATAAATATTTTAAAAATATTTAACTTGAAATTATTGTTTCTGTTTTTTAAGTTTTGGTTCGATATTTCTGATGAGGATGGGCGGTGAAAGCGAGGCGCCCTTCACGTTGCCTTCCTTGAATTCCCCAAAGTTCATACAGTTAGCTCTATTCTTTCTTTCTTTCTCTCTTTCTCTCTTTCTTCGTCTCCTAACCTTTAAAATGATATTTTAAACAAATTATTGATACATAAAATATAAGAACTAAGAAACAAGAACCGAAAAGCCCGAGTAACCGGGAACTCCTGTTTTAGTTTCATTAATCCCTGGACACCTCGGTGAATACGGTTGTAGGAAAATCGGACCACTCTAGTTGGATCTATAACTTTTGTTTTTCTTCAACTGTAGTAATTGCCTGCTACGATGAGCTTCTTGATTTTTTCGGACCCAGATATTTCATCACACCATTTCACTGTGCGATGATGACGTTTCTTGAGAGAGAAACACGTTTTTCGTGTTATTTGTATGATTTTATTTCCAAGTTTTGTTAAGGTTTAGCTATGTCACGTTTGTTTTTGTGACGTCAACGCCGCCTCTGTGCAATCAACTTGACATATTTGTATTGCCTCGTGCAGAACCGATGTAGATGTTTTTGTTTTCATCAGCTGACATTCGTCCACGTAACTGACAGCTGACATATTACATTCATTTCCCGGCGGCAAAATATCAGCTGCATTGTCGCTATGGTAGCATTCAGAATTATAGCTTTTAGCTAGTTTCAATGTTAACATATAGAGCGGGAGGTTCGGGACCAAAAGAATCATTATATGCACAGATTAGGGAAATTTCGTTTCCCCTCATCTTTACCTTGTTATTTTGCTATTTAAAATTTGTTTATTTAGAAACCTAATTTCGTATTTTATTGCCGGTTTTTCTAGGGCTTTGTGTTTTTTAAAATATTTTAATATTTCTTAATTATTCCTCCAATATCACATTAAGTTATCCACTAGATTAAAATATGTTTTAAAATGTTGTATGGAGAGAAATAAAGCAATATTGCGCCAGAAATGAGACAATTTTTTAATGTACTTGGAGAGTGTTGTAAGGGGTAATAAAATCTTTGTTCTAGGGGTAAAAATGAAAACGTTTCAAGAAAAGAATTACTAAGTATATATTTTGTTGGTAAAGTTTTTAAATTACTAAACAAGTACATTGTCAGGCATAATTTTTTTGCATTTGAATGGCTGCTGGTAGCATTTGTAATGTGCATCCAGAAAAGATCAGGTTGAGCTCAACGGAGGGATGAGTACTGTGCACTGTGTTGACTTGTTGGATCGGGCAAGGTCTAGGGTGAGCTCAATGGAGGCGTTAGGCAAGAAATGAAGTTTTGCTAGAAGAAACCTTGATCATTTAGGTTTAAAGGCAATACCTTCTCAAAGAGAAACTGACCTGAGCAAAGTGTTTAGCAATACATGTACTATTAGGTCTCTCTATATCTCTTTCTCTCTCATTATCTCTAACTAATACTTCCGTGTATAAGAAAGAAAGAGAGAGAGAGAGAGAAACCCAGTTAGTACATCTATTGAGATGATATTTTGATCGATAATCCGCCATTTTTTATTAGAACCTGTAGTTTTGTTTTGTTAAAATGATTTGAATGAAGACTCTTTGATTTCCTCAGGAATGGAGAGTTTACATGAGGCACTTACATAGGCTTTACACTTGGTACGTAAAAGGGTATCACTTGATGGAATAGAAATGCACTTTCCGTGCAGTGAAACGCAAATCCTTCCAAAGCCGGATTGCTTCCACATTGAAATTGGTAACCATGCGTCACGAATATGTATTCCGTGCTTTCATTTAATATCGGATTACTCTAGGGAATAGGGTTGGCACATCCCTTAAGACCCGCCCTCGGACGGACCTGTGGTCCGTCTATTCCCAAACAAACCCTAATACTTTTCCCTTTGGGTATACATCTGGAATGAAACATTTTCTGAAAATAAAATCGTTGTCTTTAAAATGATATCTTGATCTGTTATTAGAGTTTAATTTGTATAAAATTTATTTAGATAACAAATTATAATTTTAATTATCTTGAAAATGTGATAAGCCTATAACTATGATTTTAGTATAATATTTGTTTAGTTTGAATGTTTGATTTTAAAAATAAAATGGTTAAAAAGATTTTTAAGATTAAAAATGGATAAAATAACACAAAAATAAATCCGAATAACAACGACAATATTTGGTACAATCAGTTGTACCGAATAATTGATTGATGTACCAAGATTGATTGTACCAATACAACTAACGTACCATTGTACCGAATAATTGATTAATGTACCAAGATTGATTGTACCAATACAACTAACGTACAATTGTACCGAATAATTGATTGATGTACCAAGATTGATTGTACCAATACAACTAACGTACAATTGTACCGAATAATTGATTGATGTACAAAGATTGATTGTACCAATACAACTAACGTACCATTGTACCGAATAATTGATTGATGTACCAAGATTGATTGTACCAATACAACTAACGTACCATTGTACCGAATAATTGATTGATGTACCAAGATTGATTGTACCAATGCAACTAACGTACAATTGTACCCAATAATTGATTGATGTACCAAGATTGATTGTACCAATACAACTAACGTACCATTGTACCGAATAATTGATTGATGTACCAAGATTGATTGTACCAATGCAACTAACGTACCATTGTACCGAATAATTGATTGATGTACCAAGATTGATTGTACCAATACAACTAACGTACAATTGTACCGAATAATTGATTGATGTACCAAGATTGATTGCACCAATACAACTAACGTACAATTGTACCCAATAATTGATTGATGTACCAAGATTGATTGTACCAATACAACTAACGTACCATTGTACCGAATAATTGATTGATGTACCAAGATTGATTGTACCAATACAACTAACGTACAATTGTACCCAATAATTGATTGATGTACCAAGATTGATTGTACCAATACAACTAACGTACCATTGTACCGAATAATTGATTAATGTACCAAGATTGATTGTACCAATACAACTAACGTACAATTGTACCGAATAATTGATTGATGTACCAAGATTGATTGTACCAATACAACTAACGTACCATTGTACCGAATAATTGATTGATGTACCAAGATTGATTGTACCAATACAACTAACGTACCATTGTACCGAATAATTGATTGATGTACCAAGATTGATTGTACCAATGCAACTAACGTACAATTGCACCGAATAATTGATTGATGTACCAAGATTGATTGTACCAATACAACTAACGTACAATTGTACCGAATAATTGATTGATGTACCAAGATTGATTGCACCAATACAACTAACGTACAATTGTACCCAATAATTGATTGATGTACCAAGATTGATTGTACCAATACAACTAACGTACAATTGTACCGAAAAATTGATTGATATACCAAGATTGATTGTACCAATACAACTAACGTACAATTGTACCGAATAATTGATTGATGTACCAAGATTGATTGTACCAATACAACTAATGTACAATTGTACCCAATAATTGATTGATGTACCAAGATTGATTGTACCAATACAACTAACGTACAATTGTACCGAATAATTGATTGATGTACCAAGATTGATTGTACCAATACAACTAACGTACCATTGTACCGAATAATTGATTGATATACCAAGATTGATTGTACCAATACAACTAACGTACAATTGTACCCAATAAATGATTGATGTACCAAGATTGATTGTACCAATACAACTAACGTACAATTGTACCGAATAATTGATTGATGTACCAAGATTGATTGTACCAATACAACTAATGTACAATTGGACCGAATAATTGATTAATGTACCAAGATTGATTGTACCAATACAACTACCGTACAATTGTACCGAATAATTGATTGATGTACCAAGATTGATTGTACCAATACAACTACCTTACAATTGTAACGAATAATTGATTGATGTACCAAGATTGATTGTACCAATACATCTACCGTACAATTGTAACGATTAATTCTTTGATGTATCAAGATTGATTGTACCAATACATCTACCGTACAATTGTACCCAATAATTGATTGATGTACCAAGATTGATTGTACCAATACAACTAACGTACCATTGTACCGAATAATTGATTGATGTACCAAGATTGATTGTACCAATACAACTAACGTACAATTGTACCCAATAATTGATTGATGTACCAAGATTGATTGTACCAATACAACTAACGTACCATTGTACCGAATAATTGATTAATGTACCAAGATTGATTGCACCAATACAACTAACGTACAATTGTACCGAATAATTGATTGATGTACCAAGATTGATTGTACCAATACAACTAACGTACCATTGTACCGAATAATTGATTGATGTACCAAGATTGATTGTACCAATACAACTAACGTACCATTGTACCGAATAATTGATTGATGTACCAAGATTGATTGTACCAATGCAACTAACGTACAATTGCACCGAATAATTGATTGATGTACCAAGATTGATTGTACCAATACAACTAACGTACAATTGTACCGAATAATTGATTGATGTACCAAGATTGATTGCACCAATACAACTAACGTACAATTGTACCCAATAATTGATTGATGTACCAAGATTGATTGTACCAATACAACTAACGTACAATTGTACAGAATAATTGATTGATATACCAAGATTGATTGTACCAATACAACTAACGTACAATTGTACCGAATAATTGATTGATGTACCAAGATTGATTGTACCAATACAACTAATGTACAATTGTACCCAATAATTGATTGATGTACCAAGATTGATTGTACCAATACAACTAACGTACAATTGTACCGAATAATTGATTGATGTACCAAGATTGATTGTACCAATACAACTAACGTACCATTGTACCGAATAATTGATTGATATACCAAGATTGATTGTACCAATACAACTAACGTACAATTGTACCCAATAAATGATTGATGTACCAAGATTGATTGTACCAATACAACTAACGTACAATTGTACCCAATAATTGATTGATGTACCAAGATTGATTGTACCAATACAACTAACGTACCATTGTACCGAATAATTGATTAATGTACCAAGATTGATTGTACCAATACAACTAACGTACAATTGTACCGAATAATTGATTGATGTACCAAGATTGATTGTACCAATACAACTAACGTACAATTGTACCGAATAATTGATTGATGTACCAAGATTGATTGTACCAATACAACTAACGTACCATTGTACCGAATAATTGATTGATGTACCAAGATTGATTGTACCAATACAACTAACGTACAATTGTACCCAATAAATGATTGATGTACCAAGATTGATTGTACCAATACAACTAACGTACAATTGCACCGAATAATTGATTGATGTACCAAGATTGATTGTACCAATACAACTAACGTACAATTGTACCGAATAATTGATTGATGTACCAAGATTGATTGCACCAATACAACTAACGTACAATTGTACCCAATAATTGATTGATGTACCAAGATTGATTGTACCAATACAACTAACGTACAATTGTACCGAATAATTGATTGATATACCAAGATTGATTGTACCAATACAACTAACGTACAATTGTACCGAATAATTGATTGATGTACCAAGATTGATTGTACCAATACAACTAATGTACAATTGTACCCAATAATTGATTGATGTACCAAGATTGATTGTACCAATACAACTAACGTACAATTGTACCGAATAATTGATTGATGTACCAAGATTGATTGTACCAATACAACTAACGTACCATTGTACCGAATAATTGATTGATATACCAAGATTGATTGTACCAATACAACTAACGTACATTGTACCCAATAAATGATTGATGTACCAAGATTGATTGTACCAATACAACTAACGTACAATTGTACCCAATAATTGATTGATGTACCAAGATTGATTGTACCAATACAACTAATGTACAATTGTACCCAATAATTGATTGATGTACCAAGATTGATTGTACCAATACAACTAACGTACAATTGTACCGAATAATTGATTGATGTACCAAGATTGATTGTACCAATACAACTAACGTACCATTGTACCGAATAATTGATTGATATACCAAGATTGATTGTACCAATACAACTAACGTACAATTGTACCCAATAAATGATTGATGTACCAAGATTGATTGTACCAATACAACTAACGTACAATTGTACCGAATAATTGATTGATGTACCAAGATTGATTGTACCAATACAACTAATGTACAATTGGACCGAATAATTGATTAATGTACCAAGATTGATTGTACCAATACAACTACCGTACAATTGTACCGAATAATTGATTGATGTACCAAGATTGATTGTACCAATACAACTACCTTACAATTGTAACGAATAATTGATTGATGTACCAAGATTGATTGTACCAATACATCTACCGTACAATTGTAACGATTAATTGGTTGATGTATCAAGATTGATTGTACCAATACATCTACCGTACAATTGTAACGATTAATTGATTGATGTACCAAGATTGATTGTACCAATATAACTAACGTATAATTGGTGTACATTGTAGTAACTAGGTAGCTACTTTCTCTTAGGTGTAGGTAATAAAAGTAATGAGTCAGACAGTTGCCCCTTTGGTTATGGAGCGACTTCGGCAGCTGGTAGGATTGTGGGAGCAGGGCTTTTGATAATTGGGCTGGATCTAAGGAAGGGATTCCACATGGCTGGACGTGTCAACACTGAACTGGAGGACTGACTCTCGTCCCTTTTTTAATTTTCCATAATTTTTCTGGGTAAAACAAATTTGCAATATTTCTTAAACAACAAAGGTCCTCAATTCTCTCATTCTAACAATCACGTATCACCATGAGTGGCGTCAGTCATGAGTTGTGAGTGGTAAAATATTGACTGCAGTTTTAGGAGCCCCTTTTGCTTTACTTGTAATAGTGTTTTATACTATTTCTTGACTGCATTTTGTGTTTTTATGTTGACAACTAGAAATATAAAGAAACACTTTTTAAAGTCAATCCGTACTTTGGTCAATATGAAAAAACTTTTTTTTAGCTACTTTTCATTATATAATTACAATTAATTTAAATAAAGCAACATAACCTATGCGTTAAAACCGTTGTTCCACCCCATAACCTATAACATGAAATGAGTTGTTTTATGAAATCATATGTTATTACTGATTTTAAGACAAAATTCACTTCAAGTTTAAACAAATGTATTTTACCTTGAGCGGACGAATAAAAAGTAATTTATTCACGAAAGAGGACTTGGACAAAGATATATTTAAGAAAATTGTGAACTAGTAGAAGAAATTGAAAAAATTATAGTACATTGAACACATACTAAACAAAACAAAAAACTTCATCTCTTTGATATGAATCAAATATCAGAACCTAATCTTAGACAAAATGGTGAGACGTGCTCTTGCTCATTTCCGTTTTATATTGAGCCATGTTATCAATCCACGCTCACTATTTACACATTTAGATTGGTTACTGATAGTGGCCACATAGTTGCCAAAAACAAGTTCTTTTTAAGGGATTCATATTGAGGGATGCTGAGCTTCCGTTACTCAAGGTGACTAGTGCTTCGATACTCCTGTGTGACTAGTGCTTCGATACGCCTGTGTGACTAGTGCTTCGATACTCCTGTGTGACTAGTGCTTCGATACTCCTGTGTTACTAGTGCTTCGTTACTCCTGTGTTACTAGTGCTTCGATTTTGCTGTGTGAGTAGTGCTTCGATACTCCTGTGTGACTAGTGCTTCGATACTCCTGTGTGACTAGTGCTTCGATACTCCTGTGTGACTAGTGCTTCGATACTCCTGTGTTACAAGTGCTTCGATTTTCCTGTGTTTCTAGTGCTTCGTTACTCCTGTGTTACTAGTGCTTCGATTTTCCTGTGTGAGTAGTGCTTCGATACTCCTGTGTGACTAGTGCTTCGTTACTCTTGTGTTACTAGTGCTTCGATACTCCTGTGTTACTAGTGCTTCGATTTTCCTGTGTGACTAGTGCTTCGTTACTCCTGTGTTACTAGTGCTTCGATTTTCCTGTGTGAGTAGTGCTTCGATACTCCTGTGTGACTAGTGCTTCGTTACTCCTGTGTTACTAGTGCTTCGATTTTCCTGTGTGACTAGTGCTTCGTTACTCCTGTGTTACTAGTGCTTCGATTTTCCTGTGTGACTAGTGCTTCGTTACTCCTGTGTTACTAGTGCTTCGATTTTCCTGTGTGAGTAGTGCTTCGATACTCCTGTGTGACTAGTGCTTCGATACTCCTGTGTTACTAGTGCTTCGATTTTCCTGTGTGAGTAGTGCTTCGATACTCCTGTGTGACTAGTGCTTCGATACTCCTGTGTTACTAGTGCTTCGATTTTCCTGTGTGAGTAGTGCTTCGATACTCCTGTGTGACTAGTGCTTCGTTACTCCTGTGTTACTAGTGCTTCGATTTTCCTGTGTGACTAGTGCTTCGATACTCCTGTGTGACTAGTGCTTCGATACTCCTGTGTTACTAGTGCTTCGATTTTCCTGTGTGACTAGTGCTTCGATACTCCTGTGTTACTAGTGCTTCGATTTTCCTGTGTGAGTAGTGCTTCGATACTCCTGTGTTACTAGTGCTTCGATTTTCCTGTGTGAGTAGTGCTTCGATACTCCTGTGTGACTAGTGCTTCGATACTCCAAACACTAGTAGAATAAGTAGTCTCACAGCTGAACTCTCGCTTATAACGTATCTTAATGACAGTTTTATTCCAACATTTCTTGAGACCAATCTTTGCTTTGGTCACAAGCTTTGCGTTCTTTCCATTACGCTTTCCATATTGAACAAATTGAACAAACGTTTGATCAGTGAAATATAAATTTCCATTTAGAAACTTCGATTACAATGTGAAATCTAATTTGAAAGTATAAGTGACCCATTTAAATGAGTGTCTACAAATGCTCTCAGCCTGTTTGCATAAATAAACATTCGAATCCTTCTTTGTTAGATTACATTTACATAATATCTCTCGCCATAATAGTGGCGACAGAGTTTTCATTAGTTAAGTCAGTAATAATAACAATAAATATTTTAAATAATAATGTTATGTTTGGGCAAACATCAAAATGTTCAAACTCTAGTGGAAGTCATTACACATGAAGATTTGGGAAACGTTTCCATTGAAGCTGATGTTGATGTATTGGAAACCGTCCTGAATTTTCGTACTAAAACACAGTGGGAGAGTGTACACGCAATATTAGCGGCGGCGTTGTTTGATGAGTTGCAATTATTGTGGAACAATAACATATAAATTATTGTGAAACAATAACATAATTTATATATTTGAAATCAAAGTTTGGAGTTGTGTTAAAAAAATGTATTTGTTCCAGGAGAAATAAAATCAGACTTTATTATTACGAATTTTTAATTATCCCTAAATTTAATGACATTTTAATATTTGGTCCCAAGATTTAAACACTTTAACGTCTCTCATTACGGATTCAGGAGGGTGCACCGGAGGACTTTACGAATCCCCCACTATTTATGGTTTACCGTCTTTCCAAAAAACCTCGGTACCTATGGTTCATCTTCTTCGAATCTCCTGCAACCTTGTATAGCAACCATCCGCTCCACCCTTATCACATTCTATGACTGATCATCCCCTCCACACCCATCACGTTCTGTGGATGATCATCCACTCCACATTCATCACGTTCTGTGACTTAACATCCACTCCACACCCATCACGTTCTGTGACTGATCATCCACTCCACACCCATCACGTTCTGTGGCTGATCATCTACTCTACATCCATCACGTTCTGTGGCTGATCATCCACTCCACACCCATCACGTTCTGTGGCTGATCATCCACTCCACACCCATCACGTTCTGTGGCTGATCATCCACTCCACACCCATCACGTTCTGTGGCTGATCATCCACTCTACATCCATCACGTTCTGTGGCTGATCATCCACTCCACA
>JBAIZL010000010.1:16775513-16910513 GCA_036971475.1 Prosapia bicincta
TATAAAAGTGATTAGCCTATTACACCCCGAGATATTATTAGGACCAAGGGGACATAATGCATCCTCAATCAGGACTACAGAGATTCGGGCGGTATCATGGCATCCCTTGGGCAGGTCCGATTACCTTACGTAGGCTGTGGGACGTGCCGAATCAAAAGAGAATACGAAAGCGCTTTCATAGTCAGACGATCCTGGCGCTGAATATGGAAGTTCTTATAACTAATTTGCAACAATCATTAATCTCAACTGGAACAGGAGCGATACTGAAACACAGGATAAACATTGCCCGTAGTTGGTTTAAGAATGTGTAAATAATAATGGAAGAACACACAAGATAAATAGTAATAGTTAAAATGAATGCCAGCTACTAACAGCTATATATATATATACAAACACAGTTCAAAAACACTATGATAGGCTAATTAAATAGGAAAGTATATATGTCACATAATCGTATAACATTTTACCACAATAAATTGTCACCAGTTTATGAGTCATGTTTTTGTGTTTCATCAGTTATAACAGCTTTATGTTAGTATCCGTGTTAGGAAACGTTTAACCTTTTGACGAAATTGCACCCCTAAAGAGATATATTGTAACGTTCTTACAGGGGTTTCAGAATTTATGAGGCAGTGTTTGACTGAATAACTATGTAATAGTTTAGACTCCGAGTAGAACAGATGTTGATCTTTATTCTGTAAATGTGGAGACTTACCGATGCTGGGGTCTTGACTCTCCAGTGCAGCCAAAGCGGGGGTTTGGCAACGTAGTCCTCTGCAAGGTCCACATCCGGTTTACTCCTGAATTGTAGATTGCAGTGAAGGTGAAGTTCTCTGTGACATTAGTGGGCGTCTGTCTATTAGTCTAGTTTATGGAAGAGTTATGTGTTAAAAAAAAACTGCAACTATTGGCTTCATCTCGAAAAGAGTTGCAAATATTGGTCTCCATCTCGCTGGTGATCAGTAACTACTTGTGACAAATAATTTACACTATGTTACACTTTATTCGGCAAACCGTAGGCCTCCACCCACTTAATGAAGTTGTCCAAGCAAAATAAAATTGTTACCTCTCTTGTGGCCTGGTTACTTCTGGTCTGGTCTGGTTACTTCGATTGCTATTCACTCAGACGAAGCACCCGGGCTGTGCAGCCTCATTGGAGCTATTCTTCTTCTGCACAATTCTTCTGTACGATTTCTGCACGAATTCTTGATGCCTTCCTCCAGTTTCGCCCGGTAGAATAGTTCCTTGCTTTCCCCAAGATGGCCTCCTGACACCATCATGCGCCGCCTCTAAATCTCTCGAAAGCTTCCATTATCCAATATGTAGGAAGTTCACTCTAAATGGTGTCCATTTATAGCCTTTTTTTTGACTCCATATTGAAATTAAAACTTACGAGATAAATACGGCTTTGATATCCATCTGCTTCACAGAGGGATTGTAAATTCTGTAAAAACAAATGTCAATATATTTTTCGTCATTTAAAGGAGCGATAATAATGCATTGAGTATATGCACGAGACGAGTTTATTTTCAACTGGGTTAAAGGATTACGTTAAACTGATGACATCAAATTTACTCGAGCGACTTTAACGCTAGTGGAAGGAATAAAAGTAAAATCTTTTTACTGTGATCATAAGCTGCTTCAAGTACATAGAGTTGCATGCAATATAGTGCAGTTAGCCAGATACAAAGAATTTTATAAACATCTTCTACAAGCAGTAGCTCTCTGAGTACAGACTTGATGAGGCAATGATATAGATCACATCGTGGACTCGAAAACATTGTTTCAATAAATATACTTCAAATAATTATAATAATTTGGTTATTATGAATGTAATAAATTTAAACAAAGGTTTCGTTAAACGAAGTGAACAAAAACGATGAAATATCACCCATACATTGGTTACAAACTAAAGCTTCTGTTGGTTATACTTTTAATGAAAAATTTGTTTTCAACGCGTGAATGTGTAAATATTACTGTATTTTAAAAATACAATTTTCAACGACCTCGAGACATAAGTTGTAAACGTACTTTCGGTTTCAAGATCATTTTCGACAAGACAAGAAGAAAAACACTGAATTTAATAAAATAAAATGAAGCAATAATTATCATAAATATTGAATTTAATTTTAACAATGTAAGCTATAATGATATGAGAGGCGATGTTACCTTTTCTATAGGACATTAGAAATACAATACATATTTGGATAGGTTTAAAATTTATGTTACGTTCTTACAAAGGTCTTAATGAAACACGATTTTGTTTTATAATTTAAGTTGTTTATTTTCACGAAGGAAAGTAAAAAAATAATAAGGCTCGGAGTTTATTTAATTTTCAACCAATTAAATTTTAAAAGAGCTACGAATTTGAAGTATGTTACGCTAATTGTTTAATGAGGCGTCAACCGGTCGAGATAAACAAATAGTCTGAACGAAAACTTCAAAAGAAGACGTGGATTAAAATTATATTACTTTATCAAAGTCTCGCCTGAGGGGCAAACAGTTCTATTTAATGCTATATTTATTTCTAAATGACTCATTCGGAACAAATGAATGATTTTGCTTTCAAGTGTAGTAGGTTTCCTAGCCTTGTATTGAGAAGTGCTACCTTCCTGCCAGTCTCAGCTGCAACCTAGTGTAATAATAATGTCAACAATTTTGATGGGATAGTTCCTCGCTTGATGATGACTGTGCGGGAGAAAGAAGGCGATACTGGACACACATTGTCAATAAAGATCACGAGACTAGGGGACAGTTCGTAACTCTACGAGAAACTCCGAATTTTTAATTCACTCCGAAAGTTGTCCCTCAAATGTTTTTATTGCTCTTTACTAAAATATCTGAATTCTTTGCTACAAGAAACGAAAAATAATATTGTTAACAACTGTGTTATTGTGGATATTAAAGTGTTAAAAACTATATTACATATTGTCGAGCGGCACATTTGTATCCATGTACTTCTTGTTAGATTGATCCCACAACGCAGATCTTTCTTGAATCGAAATAATTAATATTACAACATCAATACTTACTATAATAGTATTTTTGAATTAACAAAATATAAAGAATAAAAAAAACTTGAATTAATAAAGAGACAACATATTGCGTAATGTTGCTTAACTCACTGGGCTGGAACAATGAAATAGACTGAAGGCAGAAATCGTTTGAATTGGGGGAAGGTATGACTGCACAAAAGGGGTCGCTATCACTCAGCACGGCCCGGCGTTGTATTTGAAAGCTCCCATATAGGCCTGCGTAATTAGTGACTAGCCGATTAACTCAAGCAGTAATTATATCGCCCGGTCCGGGTTTGGTATGCAACCCCACAAACACCTGAAGGATGCACTTTTCGGTAATACTACACTTTTTGACGTATTGCTCTAAACTGAACCCACGACGCGTGATCGCCGTTAACAACTTTGGACTGTTTTGGTTAGTAAATACACTAACTAGTCTCACGGTCCATATCTTTTCACCACTGCTTTTCCCTTCCTACTAGCCTTTTCTGTTACTCTTCACCTATCTTCATTTTACCTCACATTGTCCGTAAGAGAGTAATGGTTTATCCCTTGACTACGAACCTTGGTTCGAGACCTGTATCTCAAGGAATAAACCTCTCAGGGGAACCAACTCCTGAATTTTTTATGAAAACCAATTATCCTCCCATAAGCCTCTTTAAGCTCCTTTCGGGGTAGTGGAATCTTTGAGAGACATTTGTGACTTAAAGACTATTCATGGATACCTAGTGAACTTATTTTATTTTAAATAAAAACACAGCTAATTGGAAACTATAAATTTTTTAATATCTCTTTGGATTTAGAATTACTTATTATTATTAGATTTATTTTAATTAACAGGATTTAGCTTTTTTAATTTTACCTAACCTTACTTTTGAATTACCATGATTATCTTGTTTCATGGTATTAGTACAGAATATGTCCCATTTATTATGTTTATATTTCTATTATTATTCATATTAACACACACACACACACACACACATATATATATATATATATATATATATATATATATATATATATATATACACATACTATATCCTTTTCTAATATTATTATCAAAATCCATAATTGCTAAATATGTCTACTATCATCTATTCAAATTTAATTATTATAATTAATTTGAACATAATTTTGAGTATTCTAGTTACATTTTACGTATTTTAGAGTCTTGTTTACTTCAAACACTTTAAGGTTAATTTCTAGTTGCTTTAGGCTATGAATTTTAACAAACAATCCTTTTAATTCACTAATAGACTCTGGTTAACATTTACCTATTTATAGGTTAACCTAATTAGTTATAACATGCTAGGCATTTAATAAAAACTTCCTGCTAATACTTATATACTAAGTCAACAAATGTCATACATTTTTCTAGAATAAAGCCATATCAGATAAAATTATTTAAGCACAATATGTTTATTTCCACTTCAGGCAAACGGTTGAAAGGAAATCAATTTAGAATATTTGTTATTTATTTTAGGTAACCTAAGAGAATTTCAGTCCCTTAGGTTATTCAATTTTTGTTAAGTTTGATTTTAAGTTAATATATTTTGAAATAAAATTGTATCTAAAAGAAAAACGTTAGGTATCTTCTATAGTTGGGTTGTCTTTGGGCTACTTCCCAGCTTTCATGGGGTTTGGATGTAGGCTTCACTGCATTGCATGGCGTCAGTGAATTGTGTTAAGTTCTGCTTCTTTTTTTATTTTCTTGGTCGAGATGTTGGTAAATACATATATGAGCTTCAGCTCATATATTTGTACACTCCCCGGGTCACATCGTAGCACTTTATACGGACTTCTTACCACATATTGGGTCGGTTATGGTTCTGCGTGTATCAATCCGACCACTCTCGATGGGTGCTCAAACTGTTCTGACTAAGCGTCACTTTTTTGGCTTCGCCTTCACCAATTTCTTCAAACTTCCGCCTTTACGATGTCCATCTTACATTTTTAACCAATGAGAAAGCCGTTGCTATGGTGACTGACTTTGTTTATTTCGTAATTTTGAATTTTAATTAGTTTCAATTTTTGTGAAATACTTTTCTTTACTCCCAATGTGTTATTTCAATTTTTAACTTCCATTTAATAATGTGTTTGTCTTTATTCTTCTAATTTAATTAATTTGCTGTTTCTTCTTGCGAACTCAAACTTCGACGGTAGCGCTGTCGCTGCAGTGTGGCAAGATCGTATAAACCATCTCCACACGCGGTATTTTACCGAAACTAATATAACTTCAATCTTGGATAACCTCTATTTTATGCTATTATGTTTTAAATTAAAATTTGCACCTTTACAGAAATACAACTCTCCCTGGCTAGGCCTAATTTACATGTTTCGCTTATTGTAAAGCTTCTACATTGACGAAACTGGTAGGTAGTTTTCGCACAAATCATCTAACACACATACACAAACATCCATAGTAACTTCAATATTATCCACATATTAGTTCATTGTAATTTAACCCCTCACCACACTCATTAATCATACGCCTGCCTCCTTGAGCGATCGCCGGCAGTAGCAGGTTGGCTTCATTAATGAAATGATTGTTTCGAAACGCGTAAGCAAGTTCAAAACCTGTGCAATAATTATAATTCATGTTTTATCCTCGTTTATTATAAATGACTTCACACTGCAAATGTTGTTCTTTTTATTCAGAGAAAACGTTTGAATTCATTTCAGTATTTTTTAATTTTAAATTTGATATTCGTTCTGATAACGTCCTAATAAATTCAGCTCTGATAAGTTTTTTTGGGTGCACTTACTTCAAGTCACCTTGATATACACCTTTTATTTTAAATAGCGCAAGTACTTTAATGAATTATATTGCAAATATATATTGCCAGCAAAGTGAATATTTTAAAACATATTTTGCCCAACGAAGCACTTTCTTTAATTAAATTCTTTGTAGTCTAGTCTTGCTCTGCATTTACATTGAGTTGTACATATTTAAGAAATGAAACATTTCTTTACCTACTAATCGGTCGTTCCTTGCTCTTCTCCCCTAATATTTCACGAATCTGTCTTACTCTAATCGATACAATCTAGTGTTCTTTTCAAACATTAAAAGCACTCTCTTTTCCGAGATTCATCTCCATCATTCAACTAAGTGTCACGTGCGGATGAATAGGCCATGGACAATCGGTGCATTAGCGGTCGTTGCGCGCGAGCGGGTTTGGCGAAGCACATAAAGGCCGTATTGCCAGCTCGCAAATTGAATTCTAAAACATTGGCTGTACGAGGGTACGACAAGTAGCAAGTAGCTGTGGGTGACCAAACTTTTAACGAATCAAATAGAATTTCCGTAAAAAGGAAAGGATGCTGCCCGACCTAAGGGGTGCATCATTGATGAGTTCCTTCTGCTTGCGGTACCAGAGTTTCTTTACATTATATATATATATATATATATATATATATATATAATACCTGTTTCTTCTGGTGAGCTAAACGCTGACAAATCATGTTTAAACAATGAGAATACCATTGCTATTGTTCGCAAACGTTTCTTGCAAAATACATCACGAAGACTGGAATGTGCGAGTAAGGACGAAGTACAAGGTATTGTAAACACTGCCCCCGGAGAGTTAACCACGAGGGCATATCTGTATTACGTGAAAACCATAAGGTTTGGAATAAACACGGCTTACAAATATAGCATTCAGTCTCAGACAGAGAAGGAGGGGGTTTGATGACCCCGTTGGTTTTTGCTGCTTCTGCTCTTAACAGTGGCTGCAAACGGGACACTGTAACACGAATGGTCGTATTTAAGTGGTAAAAAAGGAGCGTTTCTAGTAAAAAAATAGAGGTAGCCTCACTCTCATCGAAGTGTTTATTCTCTCTCATAGATATCGATACTTGCAAGATCTGGATCGAAATGTTTTAGCGATTGCAATACAGGAAGAGTTGCTTACAGATATACAATACAAGAAATATTTCTTAGAGATATACAATAGAGGGCGTGATTCTTAAATGCATACAACGGAGGGAGAAGTTCTTAGAGATTTGGTATATTTGTTGTGAAGAATCGGTAGTGTACTGTTGTACTGATTTGATTTAAAACTCAGAGGCGACTGGTGCGTGTGTGTGTTCAACTTTACAGAAATTACACTTAAAAATAAATGACTTGAAAGGTAGCAATGTAATGTAAAATATATTCTAATTTGCTTGAGACTGATAAAAAATTCACTCAAAGTAGAATACAAAATCGCTTAATAATAACTTCTAACTAGGATAGTGTGAGGAATCTACACACTAGGATAAAACCTACTAACCACAATACAAAAATCTTTATTTTACTACAATTACATTATGTACATTTCGATTACACGAAAATCATCTTCAGAAATATTACTTCTGAAGATGACGACCATGTAGCCCTAATCGAAATGTAGTAAAACAAAGAATTTTCTATTGTGGTTAGTGGGTTTTTATTTATTTAGTTGAGAGATTAATCCACATTGTTAAAAATATTTATTGAAAATTTTTTGTAAAAATTTCATCAGAATAACATACGAAAGTATACAATACAGAGACATCTGATGCTAAACAATCTGACCAGGTGTTTCAGTATTTGTAAGACATTTCCTTTTAATGTTTTCCAGGGATATGGTTATGCTTTGCAAGCACCAGTTATGTTAGGCAAGCTTGAAACATTCGAACGCTGCTCTCACGCTGACCTGATTAGAGAGGAGCGTGTGTTAGGTCATGTTTGTAATAAAGTCTGGCAAACTTCTCTGCCCGGTAATTAGTGCAAGGCTATGCAACACGTCACTACTTGTAGATCCACCCTCACCCCCGGTTTGTGAGGGTAGGTATAGTCCGGAGGCGTCTGAGGGCTGTCGTCAGGACTAAGCAGTCATCACAGATTGTGCGTCTGTGTTTAGTGATCAGTCATTGTTCCCTTATTTAAAACAATTAAAATCAATTTCGTAAAAGCTTTACCTCGAGTTGAAAGACACCCTGGGCGCCTAAACCCGGAGAGGTAAATATTTCAGGCCCAAACTCCAAGCTTTCCACCGTGTCGCTAGTGTCACGTAATAACGTTCTGTTACGTACCAGAAAGATGCGTTGAAGCGAATTGATCTCATAAAGTCGTTCTGATGAAGGTGTATTCCTGACAGGCGGGTTATTGTCGCGTTACAAACAAAATGTCGATGTACTGTGCTACCACCCCCGTCCCGTGCAACACAAATCCCATTAGCGTCTGACAATGGCATCGCCCCGCCAGCCTGGTGAGAACTTTTCTTGTTAATTCTTTGCTTCAAACTTTTTATAAAAATGAATCGTACCAGCGTCGACAGTACATATATATTTAGTCTTACTTTCCCGGTCGTGGAGGTTTGCGTATTTCTCTACAATTTGCATTGTTAAGCGTAAAGAATGCGCCCGCATGGGAATACCGGGGGCTTTGGAGCTTATAAAAGGATATTCGATGAAATGTTTTCCTCCTTCCACCGAAATAAGGGATGAAAAATATAAAGTCTGAATGTTCCTTTATATATTACAACTCCGTTAGTAACGAGTGCAACACATAAATATGCGCTGTTGTTAATTCTCTATTGAATGTAGTAGTTTGGGATGCTATTTATTGTAAGTCATTATTTCATCGTAATCAAACATACTATTGTTCACTGGTTAATAAATCTATATTTGTATATATATTAAGAATAGGAAAGCTAGGCACAAACTTGAATACGTTACAGTTTTGCGCCCCAGTATTGGGTAACATCTTTTGTTTTCGGCACGTGCCTAACCCTTTCTTCAACACATATATAAAAATGTATACTATAGGTTCACATTTATTTATTTCTAAGTTGTCATTGGTGTGGTCACAGAGGCTTATGTGCTTTACTGAAATGAATTTGTCTACGTTAAACACGATTATTCCGTGTCTCCAGCAACAAAGCCTGGACTTCATTTCTACCTATAGGTAGTTATATTTCTCCCTCATTCATCTCCTACTTAGAGGAGAAAGCTTGCGCAATGTACTTACAGGAATTTGGCCGCAATAGGAACGATTACTCCGTGTCTCCCGCAACAAAGCCTGAACTCAATTCCTACCCCTAGGTATTTATATTTCTCCCGCATTCATCTCCTACTAAGAGTAGAAAGCTTGAGCGCAATGTACTTACATGAATTTGGCTGCATTAGGAACGATTACTCCGTGTCTCCCGCAACAAAGCCTGAACTCAATTCCTACCCCTAGGTATTTATATTTCTCCCGCATTCATCTCCTACTAAGAGTAGAAAGCTTGAGCGCAATGTACTTACATGAATTTGGCTGCATTAGGAACGATTACTCCGTGTCTCCCGCAACAAAGCCTGAACTCAATTCCTACCCCTAGGTATTCATATTTCTCCCTATTTCATCTCCTACTAAGAGTAGAAGGCTTGCGCAATGTACTTACATGAATTTGGCCGCAATAGGAACGATTACGCCGTGTCTCCCGCAACAAAGCCTGAACTCAATTCCTACCCCTAGGTATTCATATTTCTCCCTCATTCATCTCCTACTAAGAGTACAAAGCTTGCGCAATGTACTTACAGGAATTCGGCCGCAATAGGAACGATTACTCAGTGTCTCCCGCAACAAAGCCTGAACTCAATTCCTACCCCTAGGTATTCATATTTCTCCCTCATTCATCTCCTACTAAGAGTAGAAAGCTTGCGCAATGTACTTACAGGAATTTGGCCGCAATAGTAACGATTACTCCGTGTCTCCCGCAACAAAGCCTGAACTCAATTCCTACCCCTAGGTATTCGTATTTCTCCCTCATTCATCTCCTACTAAGAGTAGAAAGACTGCGCAATGTACTTACAGGAATTTGGCCGCATTAGGAACGATTAATCCGTGTCTCAAGCAAAAAAGCCTGAACTTCATTTCTACCTATAGGTAGTCATATTTCTCCCTCATTCATCTCCTACTTAGAGGAGAAAGCTTGCGCAATGTACTTACATGAATTTGGCCACAATAGGAACGATTAATCCGTGTCTCCCGCAACAAAGCCTAAACTTAATTCCTACCCCTAGGTATTCATATTTCTCCCTCATTCATCTCCTACTAAGAGTAGAAAGACTGCGCAATGTACTTACATGAATTTGGCCGCATTAGGAACGATTAATCCGTGTCTCCCGCAACAAAGCCTGAACTTCATTTCTACCTATAGGTAGTCATATTTCTCCCTCATTCATCTCCTACTAAGAGTAGAAAGCTGCGCAATGTACTTACATGAATTTGGCCGCAATAGGAACGATTACTCCGTGTCTCCCGCAACAAAGCCTAAACTCAGTTCCTACCCCTAGGTATTCATATTTCTCCCTCATTCATCTCCTACTTAGAGGAGAGAGCCTACAAACTGTACTGACATGAATTTGGCCATAATATGCACCATTATTTCGTGTCTCTCACTATATAGTTTGAACTTCATTCCTACCCAGATGTTAGTATTCCTACTCAGTATTCATATTTCTCCCTCATTTATCTCCTACACCACGTATAACTCGTACAACACGTATAAGAATAGGTCTTTGAAGAATCCTAATTGTGTTAACATACCTTAAATCTCAAACCTTGGAGATTTGTTGACAACGTCTGGTGTAGGAAATCATTTTAATTCACGGACCCACTAATATTATTTTCAATAGTGCTTATTTGGTAAATATCAGTTGAATTAAACTGTTCTCAATTAACAATCATAATTTATCGTACATTTTACGAGTACAATAAAGAACCTTCAGAAAATATAATATTCTCAACTTAGATTCCAGAACAGGAAAATTAATTAGTTGAAATCTGAAATAATTACTGGTGAATGTAGCCTGCAGTCCAAGAATTCGCTTCAGCATATATATACAAAAATAACCCCATTGTAACATCATCGATCGTAAAGACATGTATGAAACCATATGCTATCCCACTCCTACATATTCAATACAGACCTCAATTCTATTTAATCATTAATAAAAGCAACAAGGCAAAAAACCGTGTAACAATTAATAAAACTCCAAATATTAATAACATAATAAAAAATAATGCTTCACTATAATAATAATATCTATTAATATGAATAACAACTCTTGGCAAACAAAAAGTTAGACTACTTGTGTACAACAAAGGAATTCATTGCAATAGCAATTGATTAGTTACAGAAATGTTCGAACTATTCCGGAACAAGATGCTTCTACCAATAGTGGACACATTCGTGGATATCAAAGTGCTGTTGACGTGCTTGTGGAGGGAGATTTGTTGGTCGTAACCCACTAAGCGAAAATATTTCAATAGATACTTGTGACTTTAGGGAATGGGAACGGTTTGAATCCGGAGTTACAAACTAGCTTTAGTTAGCGTCTAGTACAAGCTTGGACAAACATAGCAGATTTATGCTGCATCAAACTTTAGTAGTGTCCAATAAAGTTTTAGGAAACATTTCTTCAAAGTTAATACAATGCACTTAATTCTAAATATAAAGGCTAGGTTGTACAAATATACAAGAAAGGTTGAAATAAAATTAAATTAAATAAAAAAAAAATGTAGTAGTCGTGGGGATGGCGGATGGGAAAGAATGCTTGAAAAAAAGTACCTTGATAGGTTTAAATAGATGTTAAAACATTTACCTAATAAAAAACGTTGACTTAACTAACTGAACTTGGTTCTTAATAAGTGTCAGAAGCTCCGAAAGACGTTTTCATTTACAAAAATAGAATGAAAAAAACACCATTCATATCCCAACATTAAATTCTTTACTGTAACATTTATAAAAATATAATTTAATATTATTGACCAATGATGAAAATTATTGAATAACATTTAAATCTGTAACAATGTACAATGTAATAAATAACATAGCCTTAGTTTAAACTAATGACAACAGATATTACATGAAACTATACAGTATCATTTAATTTGATCAGAGAAAGGTATTTCTGAATGTAGAAATCGTATTTGAAAATAATTTAAACATAACCTCCAAGTGGGAGATTTAAACCCCTGGTAGCATTGGAAGTTCTATTATAAACGCTGTGGTTGGATTCAGAAATATTTGAGACAGTTCGTTCATATTGAGAACTGATCGCTTTACCTTCACCCCAAAAAGTGCCAGACTCGCCAAGAAATGCTCACACCTCAATAAACATTACCGAAACCTCTTAAATATATATTAATATGGAATAATTGAAATTATAATCCCGCATTTTAACAGTAATATATAGTTTGGTGGGATTAGTTTCATCTAACATTACCCACGTATTTTGTATTTTTTCACAAATCGTATCACCTACGTCATAGGCGATATAGTAATTTGACTGTTGAAAAACATATCTTGAAAACGCATTATTACATTTATATCTAATACATTTCTTACTTTGATCAATGACTTTATCGACTGGTTTGAATAATTTATGCACTTAGCTGAACATTGTCTTCGAGGTCATGCTTGAATTATTTATTTGTAATAATTTAATCATACTTACCGGTGTCGACACCCCCAAGGGCGATTAGAAATTCTCTTCTGCGTCCGTGATTCCAGGCGATACTCCCCATCTTGTTTAGAATTGAATATTCTGATTATTGTGAATTATTTAACTAAACCTTCCTTTCAAGTATATACTTTATTAAACTTAAGGATTTTACATTTTTTTAAACATTGTTGGAACTCACTACGTTTTTGGCGACACAATATACTACTGTTTGATATATTAAGTAGTGTTGTCCATAAAACGGTCACTGAACAATCTCACTCACTACAATTGCCGACGCACTGTCGATGACTAACCCTGCCGAAACTGTCCCCAAAGAACTATACTACCATGGTGGGGGGAATTACGCCTTATTTTTCACTATTAAATATGAGAATTTCCGTTTTAAAATTCCATCTAACATTCAAAACAAGTGACTAAACTTCAAATTCATCAAACCCATAGATCTCCTGTTGGAAAACCAAAATGTTTGTTCCATTAAAATTTGCGACGACCTTCATTTTATTAGGTGTTTTATCTTAAAAATAATAGTAAATATTTATCTTGTAGTGAATTTTACGTTGTCTTTGCCAATTCCTGATGTACGGTTTAACTTACAGGTGTATCGTAAAGATGTAGGTTGTAACTTAGAGGTCTAAGGTGTAACTTACAGGTCTAAGGTGTAACTTACAAATCTAAGATGAAATCTACAAGCCTAAGGTGTAACCTACAGATCTAAGGTGTAACTTTCAAATCTAAGATGAAATATACAAGCCTAAGGTGTAACTTACAAATCTAAGATGAAATATACAAGCCTAAGGTGTAACCTACAGGTCTAAGGTGTAACTTACAAATCTAAGATGAAATATACAAGCCTAAGGTGTAACTTACAAATCTAAAATGAAATATACAAGCCTAAGGTGTAACCTACAGGTCTACGGTGTAACTTACAAATCTAAGATGAAATATACAACCCTAAGGTGTAACCTACAGGTCTAAGGTGTAACTTACAAATCTAAGATGAAATATACAAGCCTAAGGTGTAACCTACAGGTCTAAGGGGTAACTTACAAATCTAAGATGAAATATACAAACCTAAGGTGTAACCTACAGTTCTAAGGTGTAACTTACAAATCTAAGATGTAATATACAAGCTTTAGGTGTAACCTACAGGTCTAAAATGTAACGTACAAATCTAAGATGAAATATACATGCCTAAGGTGTAAGCTACAGGTCTAAGGTGTAACCTACAAATCTAAGATGAAATATACAAACCTAAGGTGTAACCTACAGGTCTAAGGTGTAAAATACAAATCTAAGATGAAATATACAAGCCTAAGGTGTAAGCTACAGGTCTAAGGTGTAACATACAAATCTAAGATGAAATATACAAACCTAAGGTGTAACCTACAGGTCTAAGTTGTAACTTACAAATCTAAGATGTAATGTACAAGCATAAGGTGTAACCTACAGGCCTAAGGTGTTACCTACAGGTCTAAGGTGTAACGTACAAATCTAAGATGTAATGTACAAGCCTAAGGTGTAACCTACAGGTCTAAGGTGTAACCTACAGGTCTAAGGTGTAACTTACAAATCTAAGATGAAATATACAAACCTAAGGTGTAACCTACAGTTCTAAGGTGTAACTTACAAATCTAAGATGTAATATACAAGCTTTAGGTGTAACCTACAGGTCTAAAATGTAACGTACAAATCTAAGATGAAATATACATGCCTAAGGTGTAAGCTACAGGTCTAAGGTGTAACCTACAAATCTAAGATGAAATATACAAACCTAAGGTGTAACCTACAGGTCTAAGGTGTAAAATACAAATCTAAGATGAAATATACAAGCCTAAGGTGTAAGCTACAGGTCTAAGGTGTAACATACAAATCTAAGATGAAATATACAAACCTAAGGTGTAACCTACAGGTCTAAGTTGTAACTTACAAATCTAAGATGTAATGTACAAGCATAAGGTGTAACCTACAGGCCTAAGGTGTTACCTACAGGTCTAAGGTGTAACGTACAAATCTAAGATGTAATGTACAAGCCTAAGGTGTAACCTACAGGTCTAAGGTGTAACCTACAGGTCTAAGGTGTAACTTACAAATCTAAGATTTAATATACAAGCCTAAGGTGTAACCTACAGGTCTAAGGTGTAACGTACAAATCTAAGATGAAATATACAAGCCTAAGATGTAACCTACAGGTCTAAGGTGTAACTTACAAATCTAAGGTGTAACCTACAGGTCCAAGGTGAAACTTACATGTCTAAGGTGTAACTTACAGGTCTAAGGTGTAACTTACAAATCTAAGATGAAATCTACAAGCCTAAGGTGTAACCTACAGGTCTAAAGTGTAACTTACAGATCTAAAAAATACCATACAAGCCTAATTTGTAACCTACAGGTCCATGGTGTAACTTACAGCTCTAGGGTGTAACTTATAGATATAAAGTGTAACGTATAGGTATAAGGTGTAACTTACACGTTTAATAAGGTGTAACTAACATATTTAAGGTGTGACGTACAAGCCTAAGGTGGAACCTACAGGTCTAAGGTGTAACTTACAGTTATAAGGTATAACGTACAATCCTAAGGTGTAACTTACAGGCAAAACGTGTAACTCGCAGGCCAAAGATGTAACGTACAGGTGTTAGGTGTAACTTACAGCTCTAGGGTGTAACTTGTAGGTTTAAGGTGTAACTTACAGGTCTAAGATGTAACGTACAGGTGTATAATTTAATTTACAGGGCAAAAGTGTTGACAATTTAAGATGTAGCTTGCAGATCTAAGATTGAACTTGCAGGTGTATTCGTTGCAATGAAAAATATAAATTTTATATTGCATTGTGACTGTACAGGTAAAAAACCGTATTTGTTGAAAGTATCATTTAAAAAAAATATTTACGACTCCTTATGATTAAAATGAGCATATTTATCAGGCATTGTAATGGAAAGGTTTTATGATACGGTAGCTCTGGCATCGGGCCAAAGGTCAAGTGCGGTATAAATTGTAGGACAATATAAGGGCGCCAGAAGCTAAACGTATTTTTATGACTTTCTAAAACTGCATTTAATTGGAAAATAAGTGTAACACTTGATCCTTAATATATTATATATGCTAATAACAATCGTAGGACATTTGTCAAAATACATTAAATTTTTTAATTAATATAAATTTTTTTAGTTTTGGTAAAAGAAAACGTAAGAATAATCAACCACCTTTAACATTGTTGCCTTTATGGGAACAACATATCAATTGCCAATTTACCATTGTTGTATATATTAAGAATATAGTGGTACTAATAGTGATAAATATAATAGCTATAAATTAATTTATTATATTCAATATATATATATATATATATATATATATATATATATATATATATATATATATATATATATAAATATAATTACATTAAAAAAAATAATAATTATCAATAATTCTAAACACAATTATGCACCACTGATTTCTTACTAATTTTGCTTCTTCCACATTGTTTGCTTAGTCTATTTGATTGGTTAGAGTTTATTAAAAAACCTAATCACACACGAGGATTTGATATTACTGTAGCATTATGGAATAATTTTCAATTTATTTACACACCTCATAATAGCTCACCTTCATTTATACTAGAAAGCTATCACAAAATCACTTTCAGTACGACAATGCAGGTTTTCATATTACAATACACATTTCGAAGAACATATATCCATCATCAGAGGCTTTAGTATTCCATTCACAAACTAGTACCAGGTTTATATTTAGCTAAAAGATATTCTTGATATTTCAAAACCAAGGTTACAGATGCTATTCTCTAAGCAGCTCATTAAAATCTCTGATAACAACGTCACTACGAAATGTACATTAGGTTAATGAAGCGTCGATTGTGGTGTCGGGATATGTTTTAAATAACTATTCCACACAGATTTATTCCACAGAGGAAACGAATTTCCGTTGCCTTTTTTGTAGCTTTCAATCGAAGCTCTTTAGAACGGAACTTGCCCTTTTACTGATCTGTGTGCTTGCGGACATGTTCATTAAAAAGTTTATAAACTCTGTTTCTAAACATTGATAACGAGTGAAAATTCTAAACTAACAAAAGATTTTTAATTTTGTTTCAGGTACGTTACAATTCAGAGTCATGTATTCAAAAGTTATTGAAGGTAAGGATTACTTATTTCCCGGGTTTATACTTCAGAATATAAGAAGAGTATCGGAAATAGCAGTTTTTGTAATAACCGCTAACCTGTTATTTTATACGACAGCTTTTTTAACACATAAGTTATGTTAGTTTTTGTACATTATTAGGTAACAAGTAATGCACATGTTTTATTTCTTTTAAAGTCAATTCCTTCTAATATCAATAAAAAATCTTTATTTGATACACTACTACTTCTCTCTTTGCCTCTCTCTCTCTCTCTCCCTCTCTCTCTCTCTTTCTCTCTCTCTCCCTCCCTCTCTCTCTCTTTCTCTCTCTCTCTCTCTCTCTCTCTCTCTCTCTCTCTCTCTCTCTCTCTATATATATATATATATATATATATATATATATATATATATATATATATATATAGTTTTGTTTAAGGTTTCAATCGCTATTAAAATACTTTTAACTCATCCCTCAACTGCTGGATTTTAAACATGTAGTCATACATTTCTAATCTTACCTGACATCAACTTTTTTAAATTAAAAGTAATGAATTAATATTTGAAAAAAACTGTGTTAACATCAATCGTCATCCACTATAGGTTTAGAAAAATGCATTTGAACTTGAGTGGATGAATAAAAAGTATTTTATAAGCGGTTGAAAATTTGTAGAAGATGTACGTAAGAGGAGTGTGAGATAACAGAAGGAAGTGAATAGTAAATTAATATTTGAAAAGAATTGTAATAACATCAAGTGTCATCCACTAGAAGTAAACAAAATTGTATTTGAAACAGAATGAATTAATAAATAGTATATTATTAACGACTGACAATTTTAACCAGATATAAGAGTGTGCACTAATAGACTAACCTTTTTCTTCATTTACCAAGAATAAATAGAATATTAGGTTATGTATCATGTATGCTTTACGAAATAGAAATATATAAAAATAAGATATTAAATAAGACTACCATCTGTATGTGGTAAAGTTACGGACAGGTTTTATGACGTCATCACATAATGGATGGCGAGATACGTGTTTCAACGCCATTAAAAGGTAATTTTACCACAGCCAGTTGTTATACCGCCACTGAACAATATTAAATCCTAATATGATTGCGTTTTATATAAACTACAGAAATGCTAACGGTTTTACTATTGTGTTGTAAATGTTGTAAGAAACACAAGGTTTGAATGTGTTTTAGGTTGCTTCAGAATGCCTATTGAAGTGTTAGAAGAGAAAAACTTCATTGTGTAAAATGAAATTAAAATAAAATTTGATGTAAAAAAACTTTAAAAATGTAACGGTTTTACGTAGTTTTCAGGTGCTCAGTATAAATGTCGCTATATTTTGAAGTATTAGGCGGATGGTTACATTTAAGATGGAAACATAGGGTTTACTTAGTCTCTCATGAAATAAACACCCTATCCATGCAGGAAGGTTAGGTTACCCACTCACGTCTCTTAGAAAAATGAGAGATATGAAGGGATGGGATGAAGATAGTGCTAAGTACATGTGATGGTTGGACAGAAGAACGTAGTCGCGCGAGGATGACGTTCGCTTGAATCCTGAATCATATCCCAGCATTGTGACTACTCAATCCTGAAACTAACCTTTCCTGTATACAAAAAAAAAGAAAACAGAAACTAACACAAGTTATACAAATCGTAAAAGAAAACGGGAAATAAACTATTGATTTAAAAAAAATAAATACATTTAAAGCTTTAAAAACTATTGAAAACCAAGAACAAACTACTAAGAATAAACTATAAGCTATACAAAAGAACTAAAACCACTACCAAAATTAGAAAATAGACCTAAAATAAACTAAGGAAGTTATAAATGGGACTAAAACTTTTGAAAAATGTTTTCTTCTTATATGTTTTATATCGAATCACGCTATAAGCTTCCTGAAAAGACCTATAAAAAATTCCCCGTCCAATGGATTCTATAGAATAAATGAGAAGCTCAGTCCGTGTACAACAGCTGATTGTGCTAATGTAAATGCGCCGATACGGTTCTTGAATTCATCACGATAGGGAACGGATTATGTTGTCATGGCAACAATAGGCGATAGGTAAGTTCAGTTTCGACTCTTTAGTAATCAACGCACGCCCTTGCGTTCACGTTACTAAGAATCAAACATAATGGTAACAATGTGGCACGACCCTGAATGCTCGAGGATGCGTGGAGCTGTAACAAGGGATCCGGTCGCAAGATGGCGCATGCTGTAATACGCAACGCTATTCCTCTGGATTTATATAGCGTGGTCGTTAAATGTACGCAACTTTACGCTTTCCAAATATAGCAAACATTACAGTAACAATGTGGCACGACCCTGAATGCTCGAGGATGCGTGGAGCTGTAACAAGGTTTAGTGAAGCGCTCAGCTGATCCGGGCGCAAGATGGCGCATGCTGTAATACGCAACGCTATTCCTCTGGATTTATATAGCGTGGTCGTTAAATGTACGCAACTTTACGCTTTCCAAATATAGCAAACATTACAGTAACAATGTGGCACGACCCTGAATGCTCGAGGATGCGTGGAGCTGTAACAAGGTTTAGTGAAGCGCTCAGCTGATCCGGTCGCAAGATGGCGCATGCTGTAATACGCAACGCTATTTCTCTGGATTTATATAGCGTGGTCGTTAAATGTACGCAACTTTACGCTTTCCAAATATAGCAAACATTACAGTAACAATGTGGCACGACCCTGAATGCTCGAGGATGCGTGGAGCTGTAACAAGGTTTAGTGAAGCGCTCAGCTGATCCGGTCGCAAGATGGCGCATGCTGTAATACGCAACGCTATTCCTCTGGATTTATATAGCGTGGTCGTTAAATGTACGCAACTTTACGCTTTCCAAATATAGCAAACATTACAGTAACAATGTGGCACGACCTGGAATGCTCGAGGATGCGTGGAGCAAGGTTTAGTGAAGCGCTCAGCTGATCCGGGAGCAAGATGGCGCATGCTGTAATACGCAACGCTATTTCTCTGGATTTATATAGCGTGGTCGTTAAATGTACGCAACTTTACGCTTTCCAAATATAGCAAACATTACAGTAACAATGTGGCACGACCTGGAATGCTCGAGGATGCGTGGAGCAAGGTTTAGTGAAGCGCTCAGCTGATCCGGGAGCAAGATGGCGCATGCTGTAATACGCAACGCTATTTCTCTGGATTTATATAGCGTAGTCGTTAAATGTACGCAACTTTACGCTTTCCAAATATAGCAAACATTACAGTAACAATGTGGCACGACTTGGAATGCTCGAGGATGCGTGGAGCTGTAACAAGGTTTAGTGAAGCGCTCAGCTGATCCGGGCGCAAGATGGCGCATGCTGTAATACGCAACGCTATTCCTCTGGATTTATATAGCGTAGTCGTTAAATGTACGCAACTTTACGCTTTCCAAATATAGCAAACATTACAGTAACAATGTGGCACGACTTGGAATGCTCGAGGATGCGTGGAGCTGTAACAAGGTTTAGTGAAGCGCTCAGCTGATCCGGGAGCAAGATGGCGCATGCTGTAATACGCAACGCGTGGTCGTTAAATATACGCAACTTTACGCTTTCCAAATATAGCAAACATTACAGTAACAATGTGGCACGACTTGGAATGCTCGAGGATGCGTGGAGCTGTAACAAGGTTTAGTGAAGCGCTCAGCTGATCCGGGTGCAAGATGGCGCATGCTGTATTACGCAACGCTATTCCACCGCCTTTATATAGCGTGGTCGTTAAATGTACGCAACTTTACGCTTTCCAAATATAGCAAACATTACAGTAACAATGTGGCACGACTTGGAATGCTCGAGGATGCGTGGAGCTGTAACAAAGTTTAGTGAAGCGCTCAGCTGATCCGGGCGCAAGATGGCGCATGCTGTATTACGCAACGCTATTCCTCTGGATTTATATAGCGTAGTCGTTAAATGTACGCAACTTTACGCTTTCCAAATATAGCAAACATTACAGTAACAATTTGGCACGACTTGGAATGCTCGAGGATGCGTGGAGCTGTAACAAGGTTTAGTGAAGCGCTCAGCTGATCAGGGCGCAAGATGGCGCATGCTGTATTACGCAACGCTATTCCTCTGGCTTTATATAGCATGGTCGTTAAATGTACGCAACTTTACGCTTTCAAAATATAGCAAACATTACAGTAACAATGTGGCACGACTTGGAATGCTCGAGGATGCGTGGAGCTGTAACAAGGTTTAGTGAAGCGCTCAGCTGATCAGGGCGCAAGATGGCGCATGCTGTATTACGCAACGCTATTCCTCTGGCTTTATATAGCATGGTCGTTAAATGTACGCAACTTTACGCTTTCAAAATATAGCAAACATTACAGTAACAATGTGGCACGACTTGGAATGCTCGAGGATGCGTGGAGCTGTAACAAAGTTTAGTGAAGCGCTCAGCTGATTCGGGCGCAAGATGGCGCATGCTGTAATACGCAACGCGTGGTCGTTAAATATACGCAACTTTACGCTTTCCAAATATAGCAAACATTACAGTAACAATGTGGCACGACTTGGAATGCTCGAGGATGCGTGGAGCTGTAACAAGGTTTAGTGAAGCGCTCAGCTGATCCGGGCACAAGATGGCGCATGCTGTAATACGCAACGCGTGGTCGTTAAATATACGCAACTTTAAGCTTTCTAATTAGCAAACTACGGTCAAAATTAGGTTAAGTTTTAAAATCACCGGTGGCCCGCCCATCATACGAAGACCGTCGGTACAGAAGCACTCTAACCCGAGTTAGTGGAGTAACAAGTTTGATCGAATTCTCATTTTCTTAAGTGCGCGAGTTTTAAAGAGTTTACTAGGGTGGAGTTTTTGTATTTTAATGCAAGGGTAGTTCTAATCCCCAAATAGCAAAACGGACATTTCGACACTATAAATTTTGAAGTGTAGGGTCAGTTGAGCTGTTATAAAAAGTTTTCAGGAACGTTAATGCAATTCGAAGACTAGAGTTCAGTATCTTAAATTAAAAACCTAATAAAGCTAATTAAGACAAACTGAGCTTAAATGTCTAAATGTCTAAACCTTACAATTATTGCTGCATTGAATTTTTTATTTCCTTCTATTTATTTATACTTGTAGTAGAAGGTATTTGATAATAATACGGTTACTTTAAATATATATATATATATATTATTAATTAATATTTCTTAACTAAATTTAATAATAAATTAATTTGAGTTTCGTATGGGAGAAAACATTTCACAAAATAGATATGGTATGTAATATAATTATTTCTTCTAATTTTACCTAAAATAAGTGATAACATATGATTTAATAAAACAGCTGTTTTATGTTATAGGTTACATTGTATAACAGCTGTTTTAACGCATAGGTTATGTTACTTTATTTGTAATAATTGTAACTATTAATTTAAATGTAACTAACATAATTTTTTTCTTAGTAGGAATTGAGTTTAAAAAAATTTGTTTTCATTATTTGTGTATTATATATTTTATGAAAACAAATTACCTAGCTTTATGGGTAAAATAGCCATTTTCATAGTATTATGAGTAAAATAGCCAAACGCTATTCACTCGAGTTACTAGTAGAGCATTGAGTGCTTAAAGGAATTTAATAAAACATTTTGAAGTAATGCATCGTTTTGTAAAATTTCCCCTTAAAATACAAATTTCCCCTCTATAGGGAGATAAAAGATTTGTTCAGCAGTGAAGTACAAGGGCGGGACTTGAGAGATTCATGAGGTCATCGCTGTAACAGGATGACGTTAACAAACTTTCAAAGAAAGCAGAATATTTCTTTGCATTATTAATTGTAGTTTGCTTTTAAGACGTTGTAATTTATCTGTAAATTTTTAACTTGATTTCTTAAAATAAATTCCGCCCTGTACGTGTACTTAAATACAACGTCCATGGCGCTCTTTAAATTTAGATTGCATTTAATTTATAAGAAACTCTGCTATATTGCCAGTACGTGTTTAATTGTGTGCCTGAAAAGGTATAACGGTATTGTACAATACCCTCTCGGACGTATTAACTCTGGCTAAACTACTCATAGCTTTAAAATAATTTTGAATAGGGACGTCCTATTTCGAGGGTCTCGTAGCAGTATTCCACTGCATTCTGGTCTGACGTAGGGTAGTGACCCTTAGGAAGCATTAGGGTACTTACCCGTAAGAATCCTCACGGTAGGAACTGTTAGGTTACATTTGGGGCAGTGAGCCTTAGAGCATAATTTTGTGTCTCATTCCGTGAGTGTTGCATTTATAATTTGATCCGGAAAACTTTGTGACAGAAAAGTGAAGCCCAAGGAGTAGTTGACACTCTTTTCGTTTTCCTTCAATCTCTGATGCCTTTTATTGTTTCCTTTTCCTTTTTCTGCAATCTCTGATGCCTTTTATTGTTTCCTTTTCCCTTTTCTACAATCTCTAATGCCTTTTATTTTTTCCGTTTTCATTTTCTACAACCTCTAATGCTTTTAATGTTCCCTTTTCAATTTTCTGTAATCTCTGATGCCTTTTAATGTTTCCTTTTCCAATTTTTTCAATCTCTAATGCCTTTTAATGCCTCCTTTCCCATTTTATACAATCTCTAATGCCTTTTAATGTTTCCTTTTATATTTTATACAATCTCTAATGCCTTTTAAAGATTCCCTTTCTTTTTTCTACAATCTCTAATCCCTTTTAATGTTTCCATTTCAATTTTCTACAATCTTTAACGCCTTTTAATGTTTCCCTTTCCTTTTTCTGCAAACTCTGATGAAGTATATTGTTTCCCTTTCTTTTTTCTGCAAACTCTGATACCTTTTAATGTTTCCTTTTCCATTTTCTACAATATCTGATGCATTGTAATGTTTCTCTTTTCTTTTTCTGCAATCTCTGATGCCTTTTAATGTTTCCTTTTCCATTTTCTACAATATCTGATGCATTGTAATGTTTCTCTTTTCTTTTTCTGCAAACTCTGATACCTTTTAATGTTTCCTTTTCCATTTTCTACATTATCTGATGCATTGTAATGTTTCTCTTTTCTTTTTCTGCAATCTCTGACGCCTTTAAATGTTTCCTTTTCCTTTTTCTGCAATCTCTGATGCCTTTTAATGTTTCCCTTTCCTTTTTCTGCAGTCTCTATTGTCTTTTAAAGTTACCTTTTTCTTTTTCTGCAATCTGTAATGTCTTTTATTGTTACCTTTTCGTTTTTCTGCAATCTCTGATGCCTTTTAATATTTCCTTTTCCATTTTCTACAATCTCTACCACCTTTTAATTTTTTCCTTTTCTTCCTCTGCAATCTCTAATGCCTTTTAATGTTTCTCTTTCTTTTTTCTGCAATCTCTGATAAAGTATATTGTTTCCTTTTCAATTTTCTGCAATCTTTGATGCCTTTTACGGTTTCATTTTCCTTTTTCTGCAATCTCTGATGCCTTTTAAGGTTTCTTTTTCCGTTTTCTGCAATTTCTAATGTTTTTTATTGTTTCCCTTTCCTTTTTCTGGAATCTCTGATGAAGTATATTGTTTCCTTTTCCATTTTCTGTAATCTGTGATGCCTTTTAACGTTTCCCTATCCTTTTTGTGCATTCTCTGATGGCTTTTATTGTTTTTTCCTTTTTCTGCAATCTCTGATGCCTTTTGATGTTTTCTGTTTCTTTTCTGCAATCTCTAATGCCTTTTATTGTTTCATTTTCTTTTTACTGCAATCTCTGATGCCTTTTAAGGTTTCTTTTTCCTTTTTCTGCAATTTCTAATGCCTTTTATTGTTTCCTTTTCCTTTTTCTGCAATCTCTAATGCCTCTTAATGTTTCCCTTTCGTTTTTCTGCAATTCTGATGAAGTATATTGTTTCCTTTTCCATTTTCTGCAGTCTCTGATGCCTTTTGATGTTTTCTTTTTCTTTTCTGCAATCTCTAATGCCTTTTATTGCTTCATTTTCCTTTTTCTGCAATCTCTGATGCCTTTTAATGTTTCCTTTTCCTTTTTCTGCAATCTCTAATGCCTTTTAAGGTTTCCTTTTCCTTTTTTCTGCAATATCAAATGTCTTTTAATGTTTCCTGTTCCTTTTTCTGCAATCTCTGATGCTTTTCAATGTGTCTTTTTCGTTTTCTGCAATCTCTGCTTCCTTTTAAGTTTTTGTTTTCCTTCGATCTCCGTTGTCTTTTATTGTTTCATATTTATGAGACATACTATTGGGTTTGCATCTATTACCCCGCAAAGCACGGGAAAACCCAAACGGTGACATCTAGTAAACCGACGAAGAGCACTCGAGCATCCACATAACTCGTGCCGTGCAGCAACCTCTTACTGCCCTTTGTTTAGGTTTTTCCACATGACCTACACATATGGCGTATGCAGATGTTTCCACAGTGGTCTACGTGGTCGAATATATGTTTGGTTTCGTATGTTTTAATTGGATTTAATGGCTTGGTAACTTCTTCCGTCCAGGTTTATGCCAGCAGTGTGAAAAAAACCTCAAGATGGGAGTTAGATTTGTTTGCTGACCGGAATTGAGGCTAACTTTTAACACGGTAAAAACCTTTTCTAATTAATAATCAGAGTGCGGGTTAAAAAGGGTGATGTAATATTGGCCGCGAATTTTTGTTTGTACTTTGACCGTAAAATTCAAGCAGTTACAATACAAAACGCAACTCTTTAGTAATGTCAAATAAGGAAGATTTCAATAAACTATGCAAACATGATCGTTATACTTTAGGGGGAATGCTTCATCTTTGCTTTCTTATCTTTGTTTCTTTCAATGATAGGGAATCACTTCTCTTGATTCTACTTTCCTTACCTTACATCGTGTCTCCAGTAAAAGCATCATCACGGCTCAAGTCTGGCGTCACTCAGAGATTTAAACGCTTAGGTAATGCATCTCAACAGCCAGTGAAAGGCGTAACCTTATTCAGAGCATTGATTTCTTACTCTCGGAAAAAGAGCCTTTCATAAGCAATCTGTGTTTTGAGGCGATGAATGTGCGATATTGAAAGCAGAATGCGGTTGCCATGCAACGTACCGAGTGCATTAAATGGATAGAATAATTTCCCTCGGGTTTCAGACTTGCACGTAATCTACAAGTCTACACGCTTTAAAGCCGCTTACTTGTGCCATCGTGAAGGTTTTGAGTAACTTGAGAAGATGTTTTCGCTAAGTAAAGTATGATTTATGGTGTATACGCGAGTCTGTGTGTTCGTGCGTTTGTGTGAAAATGTATGTGTGTGTGTGTGTGTGTGTGTGTGTGTGTGTGTGTGTGTGTGAGTGTGTTTGTGTGTGTTCGTGCATTTATGTGAATATATATATATATATATATATATATATATATATATATATATTGTGTGTGTGTGTGTGTGTTTGTGTGTGTGTGTGTGTGTGTGTGTGTGTGTGTGTGTATGTGTGTGTGTGTGTGTGTGTATGTGTGTGTGTGTGTGTGTGTGTGTGTGTGTGTGTGTGTGTGTGTGTGTGTGTGTGCGTTGCAGCGGAGCGCGCACAGCGCCGCCCGCGGGCCGTCCCGCCCAGCAAGGGCTACAGCGCCGCCCGCGGGCCGTCCCGCCCAGCAAGGGCTACAGCGCCGCCGCCTCCACCTTTACCCCACCGCAAGCTCAGAATTCTGACAGGGCCTGTCCTAGCCAAACTAGGATACTGTGCAATGACCCACCAAAATCTGCCAGAGAACAGGTCATTGGACTTTATTAAAAAAAAGCTAACTTGCTGAAATTTAACTCTTTTGGTACGTATTTCCCGGGGAATGAGTTCTTTGAAGGCATCTTTTTGGCGAAATGACCCTTTGGTTTTAGGAGTGTGTAAGAAATCTGTTTTAAATAAAAACACTATTGCTTTGTTGGCAAGTTAGTAAAAAATATGTTTTTTATTTACTTTTCAACTTATTACTACTGCACAGTTTTTACCCATCTTACATCTACTAGTTCGGTAAGTCTTTAATACTACCTTTTTTTAATATTTCTCTGTCTATTCTTTTTATGTTACAATTTCTGTGAAATTCTATCTTTAATTATTAGTTTCAGATGGAAAATTTTACTTTAGCTGGGTTCCCTTTTACTTTTTTAATACTTAAAACCGCAATTACATAACTCTTTAATTAAACCAAAACAGTCCTTGCTTTTTTAACCTATTTAACATTTTTTTTTTTAAACAGCAATCATATTAAAACACAATGTAATCCTTTAAACTAAACCATCGATATTTTCAATTTAGAAGTTAATTCCAAAAGCAAGTTTTCTCTGTTTAAGAACAGTTAATAATATAAAACTATTTGTTATAGCAATTACCCATTTAATCCTTTAACTAATTAGAATATTTAAAAACAGTAATGAAATTAAAAAACAAAAATAATATAATCCTTTAAGTTAAACAATCGATATCTTTCATAAAACAGAAATTATTTCAATATACAATTTCACTACATTCAGTTCGATAAAGATTCTGAACACTTATTTGCCAACAATTAAAAAAGAAAATATTTTTGCTTATGCATCTAATTTAACTAAAACCTTACATTTTATTTGAAATTCTTAACGTAATCAATTATCCACTAGACACACAGTTTTACAACCCCTTAATCCCTCTATGATTTAACTAAATTCTGAAATAATTTTAATTAATTTGCATTTATTAATTTTATCTAATTTTCATTGAATTAATATCTGAATTTCTTTACATAAAAACAAAAAACACAAATTTTTTTCTTATTTTTCTTATTGTATAACAATTTTAATTTGATTTAATATAAGTAATCATGGTTGGAAAAGGGCCCTTATGTTGTAGAGGGGATCCCCCACCCAACACTACCCCCTCTCAGTTACTCTCTAAACAAAGCTATTGTCTGAAATTCTTTAACTCCAAAAATAAATTTTATTTGATATTGAATTATTTAAAATTTCAACTTTCCCCAAAAATTGTTGAATATAGAACTTTTAATTAAATGAAAACGAGAGAAATTAACCTCTGACCTTAATCGCAGGGTTACTCCTAAATCCTGGTAGATTTTTCTTTCTTCTCCCTCGACATCGTTTTTTTCTGGGGTGGCCGTCTTGGTATGCAAGTGTCACCGATCTTGACTGTTGGCGTCCCTGCTGCGAATTCTTTGTCTACACTTCCAGTACGTCCCTTCTGCGTTGTCGTAGTAGGATTTTATATCCCGATTTTGAAATTTATAAAAGTATGATCTCCCGCTGTCAGTTTTTGAATGTCTACTGTTCAATTTAATATCTAATTATTTATTTCTCACTGTTCATATATAAAAGTTTGTTTTAGAAATTGAAATTTAATTAAATCTGGATTTTCACTGTTTTATAGAAATTTTGTAGCACTGTCCTTTATTAATTACTTTACTGACTCTAATAATTTTTCATATTGTTCACCTCTAACACACAAACGTCTTAAGAACGCACATAGATGTTAAACTTTGGAGACCACTTTTGGAGAAGTTACCTCCTACAAATGGGTTCCAAACCACACTTGCAGCTACATTTCGGCGACACACTCTCTCGCGCTTAGCCTTTTGCTACGTCTTCATTTACAAATCACAAAACTAAAACAAAAGCTTGTGACCTGGAGCGTACTTATACGTTGTTAACAGTTTGAAGTCTCGAATAACGCTGACGATTTTTCCCCTGCTGGCTTTCTCGTTCCCTCGAGACGTATCGTGCCAGGTTTTGTCAACCAATGGAGTGGCTTCTAAAACCTACGTCACGACATCATGAGACTTTTACCCCCGCTTTTGTTTACTTTCCCATACGAAGAAGGCTTACTCCAAAGTGATCGAAATATTGTCTGTTTCTTTAATTTGTGTTTAACTTCTCTGTTTGGCGTTTCAGCGAATTTTGGTACAGGACATCTCCTTTTCCTCTTGAAAAGCCGCGTCTCCTCGAATGTCGATGGTGGTTGTAGGTGTATTTTGAGGTTTTGTCTCCTTTCCATGTAATTTACCTGTTTTTTAAAATATACAAAACCCCTTATCCCTTGTAATGGCTTAGCTTTCTCATTTTATAATTACGAAATTTTAATCTCATTGCAAGGGTTTTTGCTAATTAGAATTCTACTCGTCGCAGTGTGTGTGTGTGTGTGTTTAGTTTGTGTGTGTGTGTTTGTGTGCATCTATGTGTGCGTGTGTGTTTGTGTGCATGTGTGTGTGTGTGTGTGTGTGTGTGTGTGTGTGTGTGTGTGTGTGTGTGTGTGTGTGTGTGTGTGTGTGTGTGAGTGTGTGTGTGTGTGTGTGTGTGTGTGTGTGTGTGTGTGTCTGTGTATAAATGTGTATGCTCGTGTGTATATGAATTGAGTGGGCGTTTAGAATAACCGATATTTGTTTTTATTTACATATAATATATAATTCTTACCTCTGTTTACGAAACAACAATAGTTTTACTATCTTCCAATTATCCATGGAAAGATGTAAATTTAATATTTCACATCGTTAGTCACCCCCTCGGCTGGTGCTTGTATCTTGCCCTCGAGCTCACGCGAACTCTCATAGATCGAACTGTGAACTCCAAGCTCCCGGATCTGCCGGCTTTATTGAAGGATCCGACCCCATCGTCATGGTGTAGTAACTTCCATGCCGATACAAGCCCCCAGACGGAACAGAAGCGACATGTAGCTTCAGTGAGATCAACCTAGGGATCAAGTAGTACTTAGAAGGTTCTGATTGGTGGAAAACCTCCGAAGTGCGACAAGAGCAAGTAATACAACAATGTTAGGAACGTAAATGTTGAGTGAGTCCTACTGTACTCAAATGATTTACGTAGAACGTAGTAAAGTAATACAAAAAACCATTCTGTAAAATAAATCTCTACTTAGGTAAACACAGAAAAACTTTATGTCAGTTACTTTTTATTAAATAATTACAAATAATAAAAATAAAGTAACACAACCTATGCGTTGAAACTGCTATACTACCACATGAACTCAGGTATTTTATGGAATCATGTTATCACTTATTTAAAGCAAAATGGGACGAAATAACTATATTGCATACCTTGCCCCTTTTAAGAAAAGCTTTTCTCCCATGTGAAACAATAATTAACTAATTAAATTTTATTAATGAAATAACATTTGAAAAAAACCTAATAACATCAGGTGGCGTTCACTGTAATTTAAAAAAAAATTATTTGAACTTGAGTGGATGAATAAAAAATATTTCATTAACGACTGAAAATTTGTACAAGATATATATAGGGAAAGTGTGAACTAATAAAATGAATAGAGAAATACGGAATGGAAGACATCAACATGTTCCTGTGGAGCTTATTTGTAAAGTTATCAAATGAAATCAAGCCTTTGTGTAATTAAAACACACCGCCTTTGTATAGCTCTTCAGTAATGAAATAAACCAGTGTTGCCAATCATAGAAACCTATTCACCATACGTTTTACTGATGGGAGTATACAGATTGGTTTTACCAACATTTACATGTAATTCCTACTTTGTCCATTAGGGGTTTAATGTTTGTACTCAGACCTACTTAGAGAGTTATACGAGTTATATGGGTTTAAAGTGTGTTTAGATTTTTATAATGTATTTTAAAATATACACTCATGCAAAAACGTATATCCTCAAGCTCTCTTACGCCCATGTTTCAAGGATATAAACATGGGGGTAGAAAGAAAGAAGATTCTATTCATACACATACAAGATCATTCACACACATACACACACTCGCGCACACAAGTTACACATGAACTTTACACATACTCGCGCACGCTTGCTCAATAATAAAATAGTACTATAAATTACCGCGAACTGCAATTTATGTGTAACGTTTAAATCTTTTCTCAAAAGTAGTTACATTGTTTTTATTTAAAGCGCTAGGAAATAAATTGTACTGGACCCGTTATTAACGTTGGCAGAAGTGAAACTAAAGGATATCTTGGCGCTAAAAGCGATGGTTTGATGTGGAACAAGGTTTACAGGAATACAGTTCGCACAGGCGAATTACAAATTATGTTCCCCAAGCCGGGGGTTGTTAATCCCATCTTAGTTTCAACCCTTTAGTTATGCTTTACACCCTACACATGCTACAATCCTACCTTGTTTCCAATAAACTTCAGTGTTGGACATAAAACGTGCGTATAGTGGGTGTATTGGGGTAACCTTTAGGCTGTAAAGGGCGTTGCAAGCGGTAGATCGATGGATTCGGTAGATCAAATCCAAATCAATCAAAGGCTTAAGGTAAGTGGTTTTAGATTAGGACAGAACGAAAACAATCGCCCCCGATCTTGTATTGCTAGCGATATATCGATCTCGTCGACTGCACCTACCAGTCCGCACGGGATATGTACGCATGGCCTTCTCCAGACTAACGACTCGTGTCACGTGTAGTACAAAAGCGCTTACTGACTCATTGGTCCCATCGTAACCCTTATTAAGCCGCTACAAAGTTCCGAGAAAGGAAAATACCACTTAAAACTTTCCTAATAAAAGCTAACTGCATAAATATGGAGCGAAAAGCCAGTGCACTGTACGCAAGTGTCATGTTGAAATTGCTTTGTAAAACTTGGGTCGTAACTCATGTAGTCTAGCGGCGGTCTAAGTAATCACATCGCTTTTGGAATGTTTATAAACAAAAAAAATTATTGTGTGATAAATTTTAAAAGAGAGGATATAGTGCCCAGATATTAGGGAACATTATGCAAAATTTATGTCAGTAAACTTAAATGAAAAAAATAAGACTACCGTACAAAAATAATAATACGCAATTATTAACTAATTACCATAGTTATACGAATTTTCACATTTACATATATTTCAAAGTCATCATTATCAAAGGTTATTGCCAACATAGGGTCTTTCTAAAATGTGTAGCTTTATCACTGATGAATGCGACATAATTGCTGAAAACTTGTTATGATTGAATAAGTGTTATGTACGGTGTTTTTAAGGAAGGACATTACAAACACCTTGCTTGTGAAACTACGGAGTAAGTGATTGTCCTCGTCTTCTGCTGTAATGACCTGACTGAGAATGTAAAATAATAATAGCAATTCCTAAAGGTTATGTCTAGTCCTCTCCGTAAACACATCCGCGTGCATTCAAGTCTCTCGGCAGAAGAGTTGGGCACCGGCCGTCTATGCTGGTAGTGTAGGGGTTGTATCCGCCCAATAAGGAGATGTGTGTGCTTGGGTAGGTCTGTAATTTTTTTTTGCTGAGTGTTGTGTAATGAAAGGCCGTTTACGTCTCTCGGCAGAGAGTTGGGCAGTCGGTAAGGACAGCGGCCGTCGGTGCTGGTTGTGTAAGGGTAGTATCTGCCCAATGAGGAGATGTGAGTGCCTGGGTAGGTCTGTAATATCTGTTTGCTGAGTGTTGTTTAATTGAAGGTGCTGTCAAGCACCCTGCAGATAGCTGGGCAGTCGGTAAGCCACTAATAAAGCAACATAAGCAGATAAATATAACATAGCATTTTCTAAATTCAGGAATCTGATGAACCATAACCGTATTTAAACATTATTAATTTCCATTCAAAGTTTTTTTGTCAAGTGAAATTGTATGAAAGTAAAGTTTTATTTAAATTAAATACCCAGTCCTTTAACGTCCATGATTATCTGAATTTATATATCACAATACAGGTTGGCATATTCTTTAGACTATAAAGTACCAACTTAGTCACGTGACCACGGCTAGTAAATATTACTATTCTCTTGCCGTGGTAGAGGAATATACATTTACTTTGCAATTAAATAGTAATTTTTGAAGCGTTTTTTAAAAACCATTTTGACCTTATTTTCGTGTTTTTGCGAGCTTTCTATGACTAAGGGTTTTAGTTTGCGCATGCTCATGTGGGAATATTCGTTAATTGCAAAATACCGACCTCTTTCTAATGAGGCTAAGAATATTTATCTGCGAGACGTGCTTAAGTATTTATGCCTTTATAATATTAAATGGTAGTAATCATAAGGTGTCAGACGCGGTGACTTGAATGCCTAAAGAAGTGGTCAATGTAAGTTTATGCGAGATACATGTTTAAGGAATTAAAAGCTCTGGTTGTATGCGACGTTTCGTGAAACGGTCATGTTTAGGCTTGACAAAGGCGATTAAATACTCGCCGATTTTATAATTTAAACAAATTCATGAAAATCGAACTCAGATATAGCAACTGTGAAGATGGCTTACTAAATTAGGAAACGTTACCTCTCTACGTTTATGATACATTTACTGTAATTATAAATTCGGCTAGTAGGTTTTAAAATTCAAACGTAAGCTTTATATGTGTCTCCAGCGTGGGAGTTTAAAAGTATGTTTGCTTTGAACAACTGGAGTCGCAGACATCGTTTCTCCGTTGATTTATTAGCTTTAAGTTAACTCTCGTTTTTCTGCAGTTGGTGAATATTTTTAAGGTCATAGGCTTACTCCTGATGTTATAGTCTTTAGGCTGACGAATTTAATGTTATGCTCGAGAAGCAGAAATTAAAATATCTAACTGAACATCCAGCTTTATCCGCCTTGTAAATAATGTACTACCACATACAAATACGCGGGCACACAACACACACACACACACACACACACACACACACACACAAACACACACACACAAAAACACACACACATACACACACACAAACACATCTAACACACACATACACACAAACACACACACAAACACATCTAACACACACACACACACACACACACACACACACACACACACACACACATACATACACACATACACACACACATACACACACACATACACATACACACACACACACACACATTCTCACACACACACACACACACACACATCTAACTTACACACATCTAACACACACACGGACGTTCCTACGTGCGTATTATCCATACGATGCATGCATAAATATGACCACATCCTGACAGCTGCGGGTAAGTTATTTATGGTGTGTTGTGTAAATAGGTCACTGTTATGCAATTATAATCAGTATTCAGAGTCCGTATAGAGTGAGACAAGGGTTGCTAATTACACGACGGCCCTGCTCTGGCATCAATGCTTCATTTAATCGTATTTTATTTGACAAAGTTGTATATATTTCAATAACAGTTTTACTTTCAAAAATGTAGTGAATTAGGAATGGGCGCCATTGCGAAACTGGAAAATCTGATGAGTGTAAACATTATTGAATTATTGGAGACACGCGATTGGTTGTGGTGTGGCGTTTAAGTGTACGAGCTGTTGTTTGTTCGGTAATGTTAGGTTGTTTTTGCAATGCGGGATAATTTTCCTCAAAGCAAACCTAACCTAATGTGCGCAAAGGTTAGATTGTATAATGTTTATACCAATGTCTATTGGAGATTTTAATTCAAACTCACACCCAACTAAATTACATTTTGTTTTTACCAACAATTGGTCACACTCTTCATGTATCACTGGCTCCGATGTTAGGACTATCTCTTCATTTTCGTGGCCGCCGCGATCACGGATTCGGTCTCCTCATGGTTATTATTTATGAGGAAATTTTAAAAATAGGTTTTTAATTTTTTGCCAACCATCCAAAAGCTATTCAAGGTATGAAGATGTCGATCACTAACGTCATAGTCTCCTTTACATTCCTTGAGCTCCAGTCTGTATTTAAGAGTAGGCTTCGCCGTGTACAAACTGACGGTAACCACTTTCATTGTAATAGCGTACCAATGTTAGACTAGTGAATAGAATACTAATATTAGTTCCATTACGTTCGGTGAGTCTCATTAATCACTTGAACAATAGTTTATGACTATCCGGACTTTAAATTTAGTGTTAAAACTTACTGAGACAGAACGTTTTCGATCGCTAAGTGGCGATCTTCATCAGTGTCTTCTGCTTGGAGATGTTGGGTCAAGCGGTAACTGTGTTAAAGATAGGTTTTCGATAGTATCAAACAATATGTGTGATTTTTATTGTGTTTGTTGGTTTAATATCTTTGTACTTTGTATTTTTGTGTATCTGTAAATTTCATATTGTTCTAGTGTGTTGAGATGAGGTCCTTTTTCGTTGATGTGTAGGATTTCTAAGTTATGGTAAATGTTTGTGTATTTGTGTCCTATTTCTTTTATGTGAATGTAAAATCCTGAGTTGGTGTTCTGTTTGTGTTCCTCGACTCTTTGTTTAAATCTGCGACCTGTTTGTCCAGTGTAGAATTTGTTACATTCGGCGCAGTTCAGTTTGTATACGCCTGGTGCTTGTATTTTATCCTTGTTGTTGGTGTTGTGTTGTATTTTGTATTGTAGCTTGTTATTAGTTTTGTATGCTATTTTATACACTATTTTTTGAAATTTGTGGGCTATTTTGTTTGTTGTTTTCTTTATGAACCAATGTGATGTATTTGTTTTCCCTGTATGTAGTGTTAATTTTAGTGTTTTTTTTGTATTTTGTACCATAGTTTGTCTATTGTTGTGGTGTTGTATCCATTTGTGTACGCTAAATATTTAATTGTGTCTAGTTCTTTGTTTATGTTTTCTGTGGTCATTGGGATTTCTTTAAGTCTATGGAGCATGGATCTGAAGGCAGCGAGTTTGTGTTGGATAGGGTGGTTTAAGGTGTTTGGATAAGTGTGTCTGTCGTTATGGGTTTCCTGTAAATGTTGAAGCTGTGTTTTTGTGTGTGGCTTTTTGTTATCGTTAGGTCAAAGAAGTTTAGGAATCGGTTGGTTTCATTTCTGAAGTGAAGTGGAGTTTTGGGTGTATTTTATTAGTGTTGGTGAGGAGATTTTCGCATTGACGGGAGTTGCCTCTGTATAGTGTTATGATATCATCGACGTTTCTGTGCCAGTAAATAACTTTGTGTGCATGTGTATTGCTTGTGAGTATCTTGGTGATTTCTATGTGTTGTAGAAAAATTTCGCTTAGGACACTGCTGATAGGACTTCCCATGGGTAGTAGTAGTTGCTATTTCTAATGCAACCACTGTGTTTTTTTTATAAAATACTGTTCCCTGCCACATCGTTGTTGTATAAATGAGCAATAAGAAATAAAACAAATCATATGTTTCATAGAAATTTCGCTTATGATAATAATTAGTATTAGCAATAATCCAAGATATGTCGAGACAAATAGATTTATGTTCAATTGTGTTGCTTTTTATTTACTTTGTGCGTCACCCTGTAGTATTCCAGTACATCGTAAATAAATGGAGGTTTTCAATGGGTTTTTGCACGGGCCATACTTTTCTTTAACTGATAGTTATTTGATGTAACGCGTGAATCCATCACTTTTTCAGCTGTTTTGAGTCATCATTATATTCAAGGATATAGACCCTACTGTTTGACTGGAATTAACTTATAAGTATGACTTTCCAGAAAGTTTGAAGGTGGTGTAGGGACGATGTCGCTTCCATTTACGCTGGAGTCGTAATTTTGCGTAGTGTAAACGTTATCAAACTCTTGAATTTATTAGTGAATCACATTCGGTGAAATTTAATTACTTAATACATGTAAAAATAAATAATATTTTTCAAAATTAATTAATATATTTAAACCATAATTTTTATTCAATTTTATTGAATATTATTTCAACACTCATGTTTCTCATTGTAAATGTTATAAAACCGTTTTAATTCCTAAATATTCTTTTTAATTATTTTCCTTTTATTTAAACCCTTCAAGCCATAATTATGTTTCTCCCATAATTGCGTTTAGCTCCAGGTGACATTAAAATGACCCAAGTTTTATCTCGGCGCCAAAAAGCAATTATAAATATTAATATTAAATTTACAACGAAAATTAATTGTTCCTAAAAATCTCAAGCATTTGCCTAAAACGAAGTTTATAAAATGTTATATATTCGTCTAATTTTTCTGGATAACTCACTTTGTTGCCCAAATGATTAATTTTATTAAAACGTCCTCTCGTGTAGTTTGTTTATTATTCCATTACTCACTTCTAAGCGGGTGTAACTTTGTCTTTTGTTTTTATTAGTTACAATTAATGGAGAATACATTACGTGTAATGCAATCAGACAGGATCTAGTTTTAGGATTTATGGAATTTAATTGGTTCAATTAAAAATGTAAATTGCTAGGTACTCCATTAACGCAGCAAGTCATTTTTAAATACATTTAATAATTAAGTGACTTTAATGATGCGTCACGAGCTAAAATGTAGGTTTGTACCCCTGTTCACATAAAAGTTTCATACATCTAATTACAATTATATTTCTAATTAAAATTACTTATAGGCTACATGTTTAAAGTTATTAAACTTTTAAATCTCCAGAGATTTGGTAAATGTTGAGAAATTCATGTTATAACCTAACCTTGTTTATTTAATACCAAATAATAACATGAATACCGATTCAGTTCGTGACACGCAAGAGAAATATGGAAGGTCTTGGTTGGCATGTAAGTGACTTAAAATGGTTAAGATATAATCATTGTTTCATTACCAAAAGCAACATTTACCAACCGCTTTTGGGAATACCTGGCATCTCCAACAACTCCAATGATATAGTCTGAAAACAATCTCTTATTTATAAAATACTTACATTTAATAACTCACGTCGGGAAATTCTAATTTTATTAGTAAATAGTGTGGTTCAAGAATGTGCGGGCTTTTTTAGTAATGTTTACATTACGATACAACTTATGTATTTTGCTGTAATAATTTTATATCTCATTATCGTATGACTAACATTTAATTTGCACAAACATACACAGACTCTCTCTCTCTCTCTCTCTCTCTCTCTCTCTCTCACACACACACACAAACATATAAACTATATATATATATATATATATATATATATATAGTCTTTATGTGTGTGTGTGTGTGTGTATGTATGTGTGTGAGAGAGAGAGAGAGAGTGTGTGTGTGTATGGATGTGTGTGTGTGTGTGTGTGTGTGTGTCTGCATTAACCTGAAATTTTGCTTGGATAATCTCATTGTCCCTGGTTAACACATAGGCCTTTTTTTATTTAGAAACTCCATCACTGCACCGCTCCACTGGCCTTGAAAGTTCCCCCAATTATCTATACCTCCTTATATATAATGAAGCTTGCCTTAATCAGGCGGTTGTAAATGTGTTGGTAAATCACCTGCATAAATCACTTTTAAACTCAATTTAACAGCTGACAGTAAATGTTTTTTGTTACTCATCTTTCAAGGTTAGTTATACGTTACAAATGTCATGTTCCAAAAGCATTGCTTTCTTTTGGTATTTTCAAGACAATAATAGGTAGAGTTTATAAACAATAGTTTGATTTATTTATTGGGATTTAATTTCAGTAAATTAAATCCAAACCAAATACAAATTAAATCAATACAATTATTCGTCAACCCCTTACAAAGGATGGGTACTTTACAGGTGTGTGTGTGTGTGTATATATATATATATATATATGTGTATGTGTGTATATATATATATATATATATATATATATATATATAAGTGTTGTGGGTGCGTGTTTTACATATTAATTTAATTATCAAGGGATATTTATCACGTGGAAGTATCATCCCTTGTTTGCATAGGGTTGTCATTCCGCGAGGATTAGGAGTTCACTTTAACCGTTACATGGAGAACTAATCAGAAAATAATAATTAGGACTAAAGACAATAAGTACACAGATTCGAACTAAGCTCTTTTTTTAATCTCTTCTTACACCTAATGATTGTGGTCACATAAATATCATCCTTTATAAGATTTATATATATACATTGATTACAACCATATAAGGTAACATAAATATATGTCTATACATACCGGTTATCTTACATTTATTTACCTCTACTGATATACAATTTTATTGCTGAGGATTGTACAAAAATATATTTGTCAAGTTTGGTAGTTTTGTGTGGGACTGTACATGTCATAGGTTGTCTGGAAAATTTATGTTGTAAGTAAAAATAGTGTATACTTTATAATATGTCTTTTTTTAAATAAAAGTAACACATATTCATCAGTGCAGTTTTAAAATGTAAAATTATATTTTCCTTGAAACAAATACGCATTGATTAAAATATGAATCCGTGCTTTTTGTTTAGTTTTTAAAGCGCGTAAAGATTAAGGTTTTTTATTGAAATCCAATCCCTTCTATTCGTAGAGGAGACGTCGCGGGTTCAATATCTGTGTAACATAAAGCATTTTTTCTGTCATTAACGTATAAATATTTTTCGATATTAAAAAAAAACCACTTATCTAAAGCATTAAAGTCTCTATACCTATGAATGGTGCACAAAGCTCTACGGAATATTAAAATATTACGCACCTGTAGATGGCGTATGTCAGAAACTACCGTTATACAAAATACTGTGTAGAATCACAAATATTATAAAATAATATTTTTTCGTGTGGTTTATATTTAAAATAAAGAAATTTTAAACGCATTATAATTTTGTTTTCGATTAGGTTGAAACAAACTTAGGAAAAGCCTTTATACATAGCAATACACCCCCATACTATACAATACATACTACGGCCTTGGTTTGGTTCTTGGCCTGAGATCGGGAAGTGAGGCAATCGCTTATACCCTACTAGAAATACAACAATCTCCACATCATATAATTACGTCACTTTAACGTTGTGGTAAAATCGAGTAAATGTTCAACTGTACCCGTAAATAGCTGTCCATATAATTTTCATTCGAAATTTGACAAACAAATATTCAAAAGTTTAGTGATGTTTGATTCCGTCTTAAACTTAAGCTTAAACATATAATGATACGTAACACGTGCCTACAGTAGCATACTTTTCGTTTAACGAGGACGCCCATTTCGGGAGATGTATCCCATTGTCAACTCAGGCCGTAACTCGGTCAGTGTGTTATATTGCCTGAGTCTCCCGAAATGGTTGTTCTCAATGTAAGTGCTACTGTAGGTAAGTGTCACAATATATATATATATATATATATATATATATATATATATATATATATATATATATATTGTCATAAAAACATATATATATATATTGTCATATGATTAAATGCTTGAGCATATATATATATATATATATATATATATATATATATATATATATATATATATATATATATATATATATATATATACTCAAACATTTAATCATACAAGTTTTTTTTATTTCGATAAAAACAAATAACTTTAAATATTTCCTCTAATATTCACTTTTTATGTAATACGTAACACACACACACACACACACACACATATATATATATATATATATACTATATATATATATATATATATATATATATATATATATATATATATATACTGTATATAAAAAATCTGAAAATATCATTCGTCACATAAACAATGATATAAAATACTAATAAAACATAAAATTTATTGGTCATTCAATATCAGCCATACAAATCTAAATTATTACTAAAAATTAATTTTGTTGAAATTCAATATAATTTTAGCTTTATTTCCACTAAAAAGATTGAAAACATAGTTTAAATATATTTAAGAAATGTGTTGTGTTTTAAAATAAATTTTAAACTTAAATCTTTTTTACTGAGTTTATTTTTACCAGAAACGAAGTAACGATTGTCTCAGAGGTTAAACTCTCTTCGCGTCTATATGACGCCATGTTTATAGATACCGAAAATATAAGTTAGGGTTAGAAGATGTGACGCCGTCAACACATACACATCATATATCACTAACATATATAAGAGTGGTTCCAACAACGATTGGGATAACATACACTTATATGGGGATATTTACACTTTGGAGACGCACCCAGGGGAGAACGAATCTTACACATCACCTTTGTAATGATGTACAGCTTCCAATGCTTAACCTGAAGCGTGACACGAGGACAGCTTGCTATAGATCTAGGAACATACCGGATGGTAAGGGTCACCAAAGATAGGGAAACCATTAGAACTGTTTGGATTGGAAGAGAATTGTTTATCTAAACAGATGCACCCTTATGCGTGGATGTAACATGCGCTAGCTGTATTAATAGGTTTATGAATGGATGCTATGCCAACTTTTGCATAATTTTCGAATAATTTTCCCGAGTGCCGTTTTACAATAAGGTTTTCACTTATTAGTATATAATAACCCCGTAGACGTAGTCTATTAAAACACATCCATAGGAAGATTTAAAATACATTAGTTTTGTTTTACTGGTGGCAGCTTAATCAAGCTGGACAATTACAATATAAAGATTGTGGGTTCGATTCTTGATAGCGCCAAAGAGTTATTGTGTAGTTTATTAATTTCCAAGTAGAAAAAAACCTGTGAAAATGAGTACTAGGATCAAAATTTGAGTTTTGAAAAGCGATAAAAGTCTGGTGTCGGTCCCATTGTCTTGCTTGAGTACCTTATGGTCCAAATAAGGCAGTATAACCTACCTTTTAAGCCATGTTAATGTTATAAAAAGGACTCTTTATTAATTGTATGGTTAAAAATAACATAAAAATTCGAGATTTTGAACATTTCAAGGTCACTTTATTATCAGCGAAAATAAAATCTGTCAAGGATTAGTTGTAAAATAATAACCGATTTTATAATAATGTTACGAGGGCGAAAGCTGATCTCTTGGTTATTCCCATTTTTTTCCAGATCTTAGTAACATTAAAATTTTTTAAATGTCTATTTAGCTCATTTCAAAATAGCAATGCCAGAATGAACTAAATCAAGATCTAAGTAGAGTGTAAGTTGAAGTAAAACTTATTTTCCGAGCGACCAAATGCCAGAGCAACTTGTTTCTAGAAAGCTGTTATAATACTACTCTTCATTTATATAAAAAATTTCAAAGATGTTCTTCTTTCATTTTTAAATATAACAGAATGCTTTTTAAAAGTTAGTAATGAGTTTTAACAATTATATTTAAGTAAAGAGTGCATCAATTCTGAATTACACTGTATCATGTATGTATAAAGGAAGTGCATCTGGTATCTTAAATTAATTTTCTGTTTTCATAATGTCTATAAAAATATAATGAAAAATCACTAAATCCTACAGTATAAAATATATTTGAAATTTGGAAATATATACCTCTATAAACTTACGCTAAACTACAGGGTAACATCACATTGGTAATATTTTATGGTCTTAAATATAGTATATTAGATACAATGATTTTATACATGTTTTGACTTTCATACATAGTGTAGTTTCGACTCGTTAAAGTCTCTGAAGTTGTGTATGACGTAAATCTATGACATATATTCTACAGTGACATTTGAATTACATATCTGTAAACAATATAAATTTAATATCTACACATATTATAAATACAAGATATTCTGTTTAAGGAAGACAACATATACAAATATATACACCATATAAAATTGGTATAATCAGGTAAATATATATGTATGAGGTTAAAATACATTGCGTGAGTGTGAATAGAAATTTTACATTTAATGGTATTTTGTACACCTGAATAACGGGAAGAATACAATTAATTTATTCAGAAATAGGTACATAGAAACTTGTTGTGTTTAATCGTATTTACAGATCTACAAGTATGTCGGGGAGCTACGGTTATTTCCGTCAAATTAAAGCCAATTTTCAATGGAGCTCAGTTTAGTGACTTTATTTTGAGGGAAACTGATTCTAACGTTCTAGAGTCAGTGACGTTAATGATGTGTCAGAGAAGGTATTCGTAACATAGTAATGGCGTTAGCGAGTTCAACGCATGACTTGCAGTCTGGTTGTAGTTGTAGTTATTGTGCCGCCATGATGACGCGAATAAGTTACAGAAGTTAAACAATCACTTTGATAAAATAATGAGCTCTGTTCAATCAGAAACGATATGGTTTATTCTTCAAATAAGGAAAATAATTTGTTTTTTGATTGGCATTAAAATATATTTAGTAATTTTAATGTATTTAAATTACAGAAGGTAATGAAATTTTTGAAATTTGCTCTATATAATATACCCATAAAACGTTTTATGACATTTAAAAATCCTATTGAGAGATTTCGTTGATATTGTTGGTCCTCTGGTGAATGTATCATCTTTATTGGTTTAACAATTATGACAAACTTTAGAAAAACATGTTAGCAGCAAAAAAGAACCTAAAGGTTTGTAGTCAGCATAACTGCGTATGCATGAACGAATTTAACACTGACACAACACTCGTTCACTGAAGTTACATGCAATGATTTGTGTAACAACTTTAAAAGTGACTCTATCAATGGAAGTGTCTAACTCCAAGATGCCTATTTCTCTGTCTAATAGAATTCCTCCTGCCGCAGAGAATCCTCTTGAAAGCGTGCCTAAATTCGGGACTGAATATTGTGTAGATAATCGGGTTCAGGGTGGAGTTGAAGTAACCTAACCACAGGAAGAACGCTATCAGGTACGGGCTAAACACTTCGTTGTTATCACGGTTGTAGATGGGAAGCAGGATGGCCATGATGAAGAAAGGCAGCCAGCAGATCACAAAGGCGCCGGTAATGATGGCCAAAGTCTTGGCCGCTTTCCTTTCGCGTTTCGAATCCGCCGCTTCCTTGTTTTTTCTTTTCGGAGGATGGTACGACTGGTGCGTCGGATATGTGGATGACCCCAGGTCCATCGTTACAGGGTCGTTTTCCAGACCGTTGCCGAATGACCCTTTCTCGGGACTAGTGTTCGTCGAACTGACGTTGGTGAATGCTGTCGTCGTGGTGGTCGTTGTCGCTTCGGATATTGTCGGCAATGGTCGGCCGATTACGCCAACTACTGCGGCCGCTATGCCGCCACTACCACCTGCAGCTCCGGCTGCGCATAGACCTGAAACACATACATGAATTGTTTTTTTTTTTAATGGGTACTGCAAACGGTGGAATAGGAAAGAAGTGCGGTTATAGATAGGATTAAACAGGATATTTAACCTCCTCTCCGGTAAAGTATGTTCAAACTTGTTTCTATATTGAGACTTTAACGCAAGGTGGACGGGAGTTCTACAACACGAAACCAATGCAATACGGACTTTCGGTGAGTGCACACCAATGTTGTATTATGTTTGGAAGTTGTAACTCAGAAGGCAGACCCGACAACACAAGGTCTCTTTTATCTTCCTCTAAATTTGGGGTAAAATTTAAACACTTACAGGAAATAGGAAGGGATCTTATGTGCAGGGTTTTCCTTAACTCATGTACTTATTGTCTATTGCATTTGTAAGAATACCATGAACATGGTGAGCTGTGTTCAAGGAAACCATGGCACCCACAGAGTATTACCTTTATATTTTATTAAACATAAATAAAACGATATCAATACCTTTTTGACATATCTAACACCTTTTTATCACTGTTAATGTTAGGTCAGATAGTGTATCAGAAACAAATAGTAAGATCAATACTGATTCGGTTTGCCAGAAATATGTAAGACTTTGGTTGATACATAACTGAAATAAATTCTCATTGTTTTATCCCCAAAAGTAATATTCTCCAACCCCTAAAGGGAAACCTAGCATCACCCAAAGCTGAAAAAAATTGTTTTTTTTTAATAAAATCCCTACATTTAACCATTCATTTTGGTAAATCCTATCATTTACTATTAAACCTAATGTTTACCTAATAAACGAATCTTTACAGAAAACGATTTCAGTACTTTCTTATCATATCAAACACTGTTTTATCACTGTTAATTTTAATTCAGAAACTTTTTAAAATTATTCCTAAACCTTAAAACATTACAAGCTAGGAAAGAAATAGTCAGAATTTCAATTAAGGGCTTCAGTTATTTTAACTAATACGATTTGAGTTTAAAAATGAAAAGCTCTTCCTATATTCACTTTATGTACACAGACTTGTTGCATAAGAGGCATATTCATAAACACATTCGGTGAGATCGTTTCAAGAAGTGGTTTTCGTTAGGGAACTGTTTAGACCAGTTCTAAACATAGCCCAGAATAATAACTTCACTTTTGTAATGTAAAACCTCTATTGGTTTGGCAAATGTTTAAATCTGCAGCACAAATCCGCTTTGCGCTCCGTATACAGAGATTTTACAAAGGACCGTCGGTTATCTTTGTATTTCACCCCTTCCTCCTCGGCTTCTACTCAGTGGTTTTAAATCCACTTTATCTGAACTTCTTTCCGTCCACCGTTTAAATTACAAAACATTGTTCAATTAACTAACCTTAAAATAATTTGTGTGCTGGGGTACGGAATGTTTTTCGAATAAAATGTATGTGTGTGTGTGAGAGAGAGCGCGCGAAATAGTATGCTCCCGCAATATTATGGATCTACAATTATGACGATTTTAGGACTAAATTCTCACATTTCTACAAATAATAAAAACCTTTTTTCAGCATGATATTTATTCATCTCCGTAACGGCATTGTAACAGTGACCAGGTTTTACGCTAATTGGTTTATTTTAGGCTTAGTGTATTTCTAATCACGTGACAAAAAGGTCGCACTCACTATGATTGTATGCAGTGCGAGCACTACGTGTAAAATATCTTTTGCTGCAACATAGTTTCACAATGAATCTTGTAGTACTGCTTGTCTTATAGCCCGTTCACTTCGCGCGAAAGCGAAGCCTCGCAAACTCAATTACAAAATTGATCCTCTTTGCAGCCAGAGATTAAAGAAGGAACAGTTTTATAGCTTGCAGGATGAAGTCACAATTGCTTACGTCCTTCGGTATTATACCTACCCCATACCCATAGGGAGTGAACAGGGTATTATTGCACTATTTTATGCAAGATTACTATATTACTTTTTACTAGAAATACACTGTGGTTGAATATTGATAAATATTCAAAAACCTGAGTTTTTGTAGTCTATTTTATACCTCTGAGAATTGATACTTAGTAATTGAAATGTACGTAAGGGTAAAATAAAAAAAGTATTGGGTTAAGAGGTTTTTGAGTATTTATTATTAACATTACTGTATAGGCCTACGTATAAAGCGTCCCGTTAGGATAGGTTTGATTGTAAGAAATGTAAAAGTTTCTTTATTTTTATTTTCATTTTCTTATGTCCTATTATTCCTAAGGGCGTGCGGTTGTTATAAAACCAAAATACCGGTTCTTCAATTCTTTATTATATATTTTGCTGAATATTTTTCAATATCATTAATAAGTCTGTCAGTATCGATCACAATATTTATCAGACCTTCTTTAAACGGTTCATCGCTACATGTGTAACAAACAAACGCTGTAACAGACGCTAGAACAGAAAAGAGATGTATAGATCGCTATGGCAGGTTTACATCTGGTGTAGGTTCACGCCAATCAGTCTGACTAGTTCCAGTAGAGTGACGTCGCATCGCCACAAATATGGGTTTGGTTGCGTTTTTCGAACGCCGTGTTTTTCTGTCGCACGTGCGTGCATTGCAACTTGAAATAATGCGTTTTATTTTCGCGACTAAACAATCGCGCGATATTAAACCGCAAGTTCGGACTAAGTCATACTACAGTACGTTTTCGCTCGACTACGCACGAACATACAACACTGAAAAACATCGGTTTTGAGTAAACTATTGTTCTCTATTATTCTGTAACGACAAATATGAAACAGTCTATTTGTATATTGCTAATTGTCCAATCTAACGAAATATGGATCGAAGGAAATCTTAATTTAAATTTCTAGGACATTCAAAACAAGCAATTTTATCCTTTATAAGTTAACAAAATAAGTTTAATCTTAGATATGATGCTTATTCGGGTTCACGATTTTAACTCTATTCAAAGAAAAAAAAATCCATAACACACCCCTCTTATAAAGTACTATTTTGCTGAAATAAATTTTGAACAAAGTTAGGCAATAGATTTTTTCATTCCAGTAGAGAATACAAGCGGTCCTGCCTGCTTACGTTGTAATTTTTCCTCTTTGTTCGCATTTTATTTCACATATTTTTCTTTCTATGTTACAACAGGTAGATTTTCCGTATTTCCCCGAAGGAGAACTATTTATCTCAGATGTAAATACGAGAGGGGTGATTTTTGAGTACATGATGAAACGAATAGATTTTGTACTTTTCTTAATAAGTTGGCTAGTATTTAAAAGCGCAATTTTTTTTACATAAAAAAATATATTGACAAAAACTCCAATACCTCAAAAATAATTGATAATAAATTCACTAAAGATTAAACCCATATGTACATTTCCGTGACCAGGTCCTCATCATCAGAGGGTCGTATTACAAAATTACAATCTAGAATAACTGGTCAGTCTAGTTTGTTAATTATTGTGTTCTAAATTGTAATTTTTTAATAGGACACTCTGATGAGGTTAACGTGTTCAACGAAAATGTTGATCAGGTAAATTGCAATATATATTATTTTTATTTTTTTGTGGTATTGGGGTTCTTGGAAACCTTTTTACTGTAACATAATATCTTTATCTACCTATCATAGGCTGGAATTAATAGCCTATGTTACCGTAAGCAAAAATTACTGTATTTCAGCCTAAGCCTGCAACGTTAAAATTACTTTAAATTTCAAAGCGTGGAGCTTAAGAGAGTTTAACGCGGTAAAGGAATAAATTAATATCTAAAACTGTTAAAAGCAGTTGGATATTCTTTTTAAAAACTCCTAATTTTTATTTCTAACTAAGAAACATTAACAAAATCACTAAAAGAATAACAAACCAGTTTCTTTTTTAAAATGTATTCCGAAGGGATATTCACAAAATTTATTTTATTTGAATTTTTTTTAACCGCGTTACAATACTTAATCAGTATTTCTAAATAAAATATAACGCTTCCTCCTTTTGAATGTTTTTTAACGTGAAAAAAGCAAGTAGTTAAGTTTCAAAGTGGAAAATTCGCTCCAATAAACACAACTTCATTTTGTACATAATGTGAAAATATGACGTTCTCTCTGTAACTTCGCTGTGTAACTTTTTAACGTTATCCAGAGAATGACTCTCTGATCGTATGCAATACATATTGGCGTTTTCGGCTTTTATGAGAAAATGTAACCAAAAGAACGACCGTATAACCGCTATATGAAAAGTAGTAATATATATTCCTACAGTTATAAATAAATAAATAGGCCTATATATATATATATATATATATATATATATATATATATATATATATATATCTCGCAATATGTATTCTTGTGTATTAATAAAGAGCTAAATCAAAATACAAATACAAGGATTATAATTGAATTTACAATTGTAATTGTAAATACAAAATTATAATTCTTGTATTTGTATTTTGACTTAGTTCTTTATATATAATTATATATATATATATATATATATAAAACCATCTATATTTTTCTTTTCCTTATAATATATATAATACAAGATCATTATATATATAAGAATATATTACAACAAATCAATTTGTTCTTCAAGTTAAAGTTATTATGATATATATATATATATATATATATATATATATATATATATATGTGTGTGTGTGTGTGTTGAGTTACGTACCTAAAAGTCAATGAATTGAGTGGCAACATTGGCTAAACTTATCTTAGTATTTTATTAACGTGTCTCTCTAAAACCCCGATGCTTAACAATGAAACCCATTGATAATTGTAACTCCTGTTTGAACACATGTGTAGTAATATCATTTCAATCCAAAGATGGTTGTGTAGGGAACAAAAGTTCTGTAATTTCTTGTTACGTAAGAGTGTTATAAACAGATCTGGACGGGCAAATGCGGGAATATATGTCATTGCATCTTGGGCCTAAGCATGTGTTGCTGGCGTCCCGTGAAGGTAGCTGGCAGAATGAACATTTCCCCCCATAACTTGGTATTCACATTGCCATCAATAACAATTGCATCATGTAAATTAATGTATTATTCTGAATGCAACTTGCTTTGATTTAATCGAATCAAGAGAAATCGTTCTGTTTCGATTTCCGCATACATATCGATAATATATTGATTGTTGAGCCTTGGGAGTTATAACCGTTTGGAAAGGGACAAAAAACCTTCCCACGAATGAACTCAACAATTTCTCAAAGTGTCATGACAGTCGGATCAGAGGTTTAGTAATGCATAAAGCTCATACGTACATACATACAAACATACATTTATTTATATATATCCTGAATATTCCTGATGATGTTGGTACTGTTAGCCAACGAAAAGCTTTGAATTGTAAATTCAATTATAATTCTTGTATTTGTATTTAGACTTTTGTTCTTTATTAATACACAAGAAAACATACTGCGATAGATATATATATATATATATATATATATATATATATATATATATATATTATAATACTTTCATAATTTATTTTTAATTTGAAAATTTTATTTTATTTTTGCATATAACAATAGTCAAAGCTACGGAACAGAAGAGATACAAAAATAACATTTGTTGTCCATATTTTAGAATACCCGTTTAAAACCGTTTCCGCCCGGCTCACTCACTGCTTTTCTGAGGCCACCCGTGAAGGTTTAGTCACAATAGTTTTTATTTATTTGTAATATTTACTATTATTATATATTCCGCTAGTATTTATTGTAGTAAGGTTAAATGTAAAAGTTTAACCAATCTTCATGGATAACAAACTCCTTCAGAATATTTTCCATCTTCAACTGCGTGTCAGTAATAATGGATCATCAGCTTAGTGCAAAAGTTATTCAATTTTACATTTATCGACAAAGATTATAATAATGGGGCTGTACTAATGCCAGCTGGGCTCAATGATTTATTTCTTTTGTAGAGGTAAAACCTATTAAGCATTAAAATCTTTTATTTCCATCGTTCTTCAATCTAACAAGTATTAAATAAATGCTAGAGCATCTCTCAAATTAAACTTTTGAATAAAGATTCAATCATAATTTAATGTTAAATTGTGCATTACACAGTATTAGATTTGCCTAGATTTTAATTTTATATTAAAATGTTTTTTACATTAGTTAAACGTCAAATGTTGTATTAAGTTAAATACATTTTAATGGTTTTATATATCTGGCTTATCTATTAATTAATTTAGGTATCATTTGTTCAAGATTAAATAGATTTAAAGTCTTATGAAGACTAAAATCGGTTCTCTATTCAGTAAAGGGTATCTAAATGCATTTCCTATAATATATACTTGAAAATGGAGCCCAATTTATTCTTAATATATTTTCTAGTATTTTGATTCTGGTACCTCCATTTGATCATATTTTGCTACCGTTTTTATTTATTGTAGGAAATATATCTGTATTTGTATCATAGTCTCCCATTCTCTCTCTCTCTCTCTCTGTCTCTCTCTCTCTCTCTTTGAGCCTGTTAAATAGGTTAGTGTGTTTTGCCTGTTGACTGTACGAAGTGTTTGATAATATCAATATGTTATATTGATGAAATGTTTCGAGCACATAGTTTTATAGATACTATTCCACATGAAAATGTATGTAGATTGATAAATATGTATATATATAAAACAAGAAAAACGCCACCTAAAAACTGTATATATATTGCTTTATTCGAGTTTTCAAGTTGAAATGTTTAAAACTCTTCCCCCTTTATATCATAATCGGAACTTCTGGTTTCCTTTCCAGAAAGCAAACCGTTAAATACAGATTGAGGGATAGGGTAGTTTAGGGAGCTATCTCTACTGTTTTGGGGCAACGAAATCTCTTGCTGGTTATACTCAAGTCATCATTTCATTGACACATTGCACCTGGCTATGTCCCACAAGTTGTCCCTGAGTGATCCAAGAACTCGCGAAAATAAGAACTTTATAAAGTAATTTGAAACACGACTCGACGCTACCTTATAAGACTGATCGCTATGTTACTATATTACAATATAACTATGTTGAATTGTTTCTGAAAATTATCCTGTTAGGTTAGGTTTAGTAAAGACACGATTCGTAGCGTAAGCTAACCGATTGTTGTATGAAGTGGTATTTTGTGCTTTTTATTCATGATACAGTGCGTGCAGCAATGAGTGGCGTCAGTTTTGAATTGTGAGCTGTAAAATATTGACTGTAGCTTTAAGGGTCCTGTGAGTTTTACATGTAATAGTGTTTTACGTTAGTTCTTAAATGCATTTTCTGTATTTCTATCGAATACAAGTAATATAAACAAGTATCTGTTAAAGTCAGTTCCTATTTGGGTCGATAAAAAACATTTTATTTGAGTTACTTTTCATTAAATAATTACAATGATTAAAAATAAAATAACATAACCTATTCATTAAAACAGCTGTTCTACCACATAACCTGTAACATAAAATCAGCTGTTTTCTGAAATCATATGTTATCACTTATTTGAAGCTAAATATGACGAAATAACTATATTGCATACCTTGCCCCTTTTGTGAAGGTTTTCTCCCATATAAAACTAAAATTAAATAGTGAAATTGAATTAGGCATTATTTTAAAAAAAAACTGTATTAATATCAAGTGTGATCCACTAAAAGTTTTAAAAAAATGTATTTTAATTTGAGTGGATTAATAAAAAGTATTTTATTAACGATTGAAAATTTGATCGATATAACCATATAAGGGAGAGTGTGATACTAATGGAAGGAATCGGAAAATGAAGATTATACCTGAGAGTTAATAGATTTAGATAATGTTTGAACAAGTTTGCGTCTGCGCCAAGTTTTATTACTTTCCTGTTATTACTAAATACTTCGCACATAGCCAGGGGCAATTCTGGAGCAACGCTAGAGACGTGGCGATGCCTATGTGGCAATGCTTATTCATAATACAAGTTGTACTATAAGATTGCGCAACTATTGTAACGAGTTTGAATATACAAACGATCTATTTGTAGAAACAGCCACCATCTCTCTGCGACAGATGTTCTAGACAGTTTTAGGTAGTGTGAAATTAAAATTCTTAAAATAAATGTCGGTAATATAAAACGATCATTAATTTCAAGTGAAAACGTCTTCTGGATCGCTCAGTTGAATCAATTGTGAATTCATGTTAGACGTGAGATCGTGATATTGTGAGATCAGGTGCTTTTAGCAATTCAGTGAATATGATTTTACCAACATCTGTTTGATTGTTGAGAAGGTATGTTTGTATCATTTTAACATGCAACTTTGCACGTTTCGTGTATACGGTTTAACCTGTGGGTATAATATTAACAGATGTTTAATAGGTAAAGTATTTAATACAAGTAAATATTTAATTCAACTAAATTTAAATTTGAATCTATATATATATATATATATATATATATATATATATATATATTAAAACAACATAGGTTATTCAAATACAAGAATATTTATTATTTTATATCCAAAGCTTTTCGTTGGCAAACAGTACCAACATCATCAGGAAAAGCGTTGGATATAAAATAATAAATATTCTTGTATTTGAATAACCTATGTTGTTTTAAATTATTAAACAAGAAAACGTATATAAAACGTATTATATATATATATATATATATATATATATATATATATATATATATATATTATTTCGTAAACCAAGTTTTAAGAGAAAATTTTGGGACCTTGGAAGGCCGTACAGTGCGGGGAGATGGCTTAAATTAAAGGCATTGACGTGAAGGGAAAAATATAGGTTTTCTCGATTAAAAAAGTTTATAGGCTTTTGAGGAACTTAAAGTTACCAAAAATCTAGATTAGAAATACATTGCAATGGAAAACAGCTGAGTATGATTTTCAAATATTTCAGATGAGAAACAGCTGTACAAATATTTTATTAAAAACAGCTGAGTAAGATTTTCAAATATTTCAGCTGAGAAACAGCTGTGCAATTATTTTATTAAAAACAAGCTGTGTAAAAATATTTTAACAGTATTAAAGGTGAATTAGACATATAAACTTGGGATCAGGTTTAGCTAATGGAATACGTCTCATCGTACTAGATATGTTTGACAAATTTATTAAATTAAAAATAATCACTGGTTCTGGGAAAGGAAACATCATAATTTTACCAATAATTAAATTAATATCAACAGAACCTAACATGCCATTTCAAACGAAAAGGAACAAGTTTCCTTTAATACTTACATTTTCAATATTTATATTCAGGCTTCAATCGACCAAACCTGTTTTCACCTTTGTTAACACATGCTCTACTTTATGTTGCACAAAGTCGAGTAAAATCTCAAGATGTATTAAAGATACATTGGTAATACGATTGGTAAAATAAATGAAGTTGAAAACTCATTTACAAAAAATATAGTTAATAAGGAAATTTTGTTAAGAAACCTTTGAATTATATTAAATTTAAATGGTATTAAAAAATAATATTACGATACAAAAGTTTAAAATTTGTTTCAGTATTAATAGGGGCATTTGCCCCTACAAGCCCCTAGGTTAATTAAATTCAGATAATCTTGAAATGTTACAATTATATTACTGTATAATTAGTTATTTTTCAAGTGTTTATAATGTTTCAAGAAGAAACTATATAATATTTTTAAATGAAACACTCTCAATGTTATTTAAGTTAAAACATATTCCCTTTTGCAATTCTTTCTAGTAGATCACACTCTCCTGATATAGCCTATATCTTGTTCAAATTTGCAATCGTTAATAAAATACTTTTTATTTATCCACTCAAGTTCATACACATTTTTTTAAACTTCAGTGGATGACACTTGATGTTAATACAGTTTTTTATAATATTAATTCATTAATTAAATTTAATTAATTATTTTAGTTTGATATGAGAGATAAACTTTTCACAAAAGGGGGAAGATATGCAATATAGTTAGTTCGTCCCATTTGGCTTTAAATAAGTGATAACATATGATTTCATAAAACAGCTGATTTTGTTTTATAGGTTATGTGGTAGAACAGCTGTTTTAATGCATACGTTATGTTACTTTATGTATATATACATAAACATTAGGTAAAGTAAACGTTTTCTTTTCATTATTTAAGTAGGAACTGACTTAATTCTTTTGTTTGTTTACTTGTTTTAAAACATGGATTTGTTATAGCTATTGACGTTATTTATATTTATAAACTTTTGATTATGTTAACAATTTAACTGTCATTTTGTTTAGTTTTTTCACTCTTCTTCAGGTTAATTAGCGCTACTAGTAAATATTGATACGAATAGTATTAGCTTAAAATTAATACACCAAGAACGACCATTTGTCCATATGAGCATGTGACAATATATCAAGAGATCATGTTGGCTGTGGAGATAGAAATTTACAATCGGGGGAATCGATTTATTCATACAATGGCATTTTGGGGCTGATTGTGCAAGCCAGCACATTGTTCTCATCACTAGTGCGTTTACTAGTTCGCATAATTTCCACAGAAGCGTGTTTCTCTGCTAAGTAGGATTGCATTACTACTAAGTGCAGGAAGCTGTCATTTGTGATTTTAACGCGTGTTATAAAGGTAATAGGGCAGATTCACGGAAAGTTATTATTTCTGTTTAGTATAATGTATTGATCTAGTGCTAGATAGGCGTATTAATAGAATGCTTTTGAGAAAGTTTTTATATTTGTCAAGATAACATATTAAGGTTGGATCATTTTTTGGATTACATTATATGCTTCGGTATATAATGGGCATTGTAAGATACGTACAACGCGCGTCAATTCTGGCAAATAACAGGGTTTATACGGGTTATCATTGTGGCGGGCAGGAGAGATTGTTAATAAATGTAGGAGGCGTAAAGCCCCTACAAAGTCGCTTAGCTGACGTACACCTACTCTTTATGGGGGTCAAAATGATACCCCAACGTTGCATCCCCTTCTACCACATTACTTTCGGCTAAAGATAGAACACAGTGAGTCCCTTGTACTAGGAATAAGGGGCGGATTATGGTATTTTGTAGCCAGGGTCGCCAACACTAATTAGACGTACTGTATACCGGGTTCTTCTTTCTACCACGACTTAAAGTCTTTCAGTTATAAAGAAGTGTTTAAGATTATCACGCATGTAAATGGGAGGATAGAATATTTAGGTCTACAGGAAGGGTAGAATGATGCCTCGGACCCGCAGGGGGGTGCGGACTAGCCGCACCTACGAGGGGTTTGGCGTCCCTCGCGGTACCCTAGCCTAACACGACACCACTCACAAAGCATACACATACACGTACACACACCAACACAATCTATACACATTTCAACACTTACATCTTCTCTTAGGGAATTTTGACTGGTCAGAACCGTTGCGCGTTGGGAGTGCTGAAAAGTCCAGAGCGTGACAAACTCTGGTCTGGGACGCTGCTGTGAGCTTGCTCTGCCGAAGACGTATGCGCGGTTGCTGGTCCGCTAGCCACTTCGGTCCTTGGTCAGGGAGTGTCCGCGGTGCACAGGTGTCGGAGCCTGTGCACAGTATTACGAGTTCTCGACTGATGCCCATCCAGTCGAGCTAAGGAGGAAACTATGGGCCCCAGAGTTCCGGGGGTTGGAAATGATCGAAAGTGATCCATGGTCTCGTGATGGTCCATGGTGATCGAAAGTGACCCGTTCTCATAGTCTCGCCCGTAACGCCTGACACGATGGTTAGCTTAAAAACAACTTATGGAAAACCAACAAATGTCCAACCAGTTGAATGTAAAGAGGCGTCGTGTGGTTTCTCTGAAAATGCCTAGGGAAGTAAATACGACCAGGAAAGAAATGTATTTAGCGTCATCAAAGTTTTTAATTGTGTCTTGCACAGAAACTGGAAAAGACCTTTCAAAGGTATCGCCTTTTGTAATACAAAAGGCTATAACTGGATCTGCATCAGAACCCGTCTCTTCCATAAGGAAGTTACGGAACGGAACACTGCTGTTAGAAACAAGCAATTCGAAGCAGTCACAGTTATTATTAAAAATGACCTCCTTCTTTGATCAGGTCAAGGTTTCGGTGGCTCCCCACAAAACCTTGAAATCATCAAAGGGAGTAATATCATGCAGGGATCTGTTGTATGTCCGTGAGGACGAAATCAAATCAGAACTGGTATCAGAAGGTGTAACAGATGTCGTACGAATTATGAGGATGGAAAACGGTCAGAGAGTTCCAACAACATCAATTATCCTGATATTCGGGAAACCATCTATCCCGGAATATTTATACGCTGGCTATCAACGGCTTTCTGTTAGGCCCTACGTTCCCAATCCACGCCGGTGCTTTAAATGCCAACGTTTTGGACACGTAAGTTCTTCTTGCTCCAAGCCAGAGGTATGTGGACAGTGTGCATCTGAAGGCCATACTGATAAGGTTTGTACAAGTGCTCCGAAATGCCCAAACTGTGCTGGTGATCACCCTGCTCGCTCCTTTAACTGCCCAAAGTTCAAGAAGGAGAAAGCGATCCTCAGCATAATGGCAAAGGACAAAACATCTTTCTACGAAGCGAAAAAGAAGTTCAAGTCAACTCATCCTAGACTTGAAACGAAATCTTATGCCTCAGCTATCACCACTGAGAAATCGTGTTCCAACTGCTTTGAGCTAAACAAGAAAATTGAAGTTCTCACTGAGCAAGTTAGTCACTTATTAGCATTGGTGACGAAAAATTCTGATTCCAACTTGAAGAATAATGTTGAATGTACGAAGAAATCTCCATTGCCAGATACCTCTGGGAAAGTTAGAAGAGGTAAGACACTATTAGAGACAAGTGCGAAACCTACTCCAACTATGAGTAATAATAATAAAAATAACAACAAAACTGCACCTGTGAAAGTGGGTGCAAAGGTACAAGCGACTCAAAAGAGGACCATTTCTAACTCCCCTTCTGAGTCAAAAAATTCCTCAGATTCCACCACTACAATAGTGGTGATGGATTCTGATGACTCTGCCTGGAACGTCCAACATTCCAGGCCAACAAATTGTCAATGACGGCAGTGAGAGCCAGGTGAATCCATTTCACTAAAATACAATGTCCACGCCTAAACAAACTGTGATTCAGTGGAACATTAACGGACTTAGAAGTCACATTGAGGATCTCAAAATAATTGTAAGAGATGTGTCTCCTTGTACATCTGTATTCAAGAGACACATCTCCATGAATCGCACAATTTCTATCTAAGGGAGTATGCAGTTTACAGATCAGACTTCGTTACAGAAAATCGAGCTAGAGGTGGCGTAGCTATTCTAGCCCGTGACTGTGTCGACGCCGTTCCTGTGAGCTTAATAACTCCCTTACAAGCAGTGGCAATTCAAACAGCTGTTCCATACAAACTCACTCTCTGTTGTGTCTACCTTCCACCAAGTGACAACCTGCAACAGAGAGATCTTGTAGACCTTATAAATCAGTTACCGACTCCGTTTTTATTAGTGGGCGATTTCAATGCCCACCATGTTTCATGGGGTTCACCAGAATGCAACCCGCGAGGTAATCTGATCGAAAGCATCAGATCGGAACTGGATTTATATCTGCTAAATGACGGTTCTCCGACACATTTAGCAGCGTCAACAGGTGGATGGACAGCTGTAGACTTGTCATTATGCAGTCCTGCTTTGGCTACAAGGCTAAAATGGTCGGCATTGCCTGATCTTTACAGTAGCGATCACATTCCTATTGAGATCTCTTTGTGTGACTCCTCACCCTGTTGTGTTCGACATCCCCGTTGGATAGTGAAAAATGCCAACTGGGAATAATTTTCACAAGATCTAGAATCACTGGACGTGGATTACTTGGCTCCTATTGATGACATTGTAAATTCATTTACAAAAACCGTTTTGAATGCCGCCGGAAAGGCAATTCCGAAAACCTCATCCAAACCACGACGACAACCTGTTCCGTGGTGGAATGATGAGTGCACTGTGATCCTTCGTCAACGGAGAAAAGCTCTGAACCAGTTCAAGAGACATCCAACTAGTGAAAACCTGGAAAAATATAAAATCTTCCGTGCGAAAGCACGGAGAATATTTAGGCAAAGTAAACGAGAATCATGGTCGCAGTACATTGGCACAATTACAAGAACTACAGCTCCATCCACAGTATGGAAGAAATTACGATCCGTCTGTGGCATTTCCGTTCCGATGCTATTAATTTCATTAAGGCATCCGCATGGTGTTTTGACAACGGATTTTGAGGAAATTGCCAATGTGCTAGAGTTATCGTTTTCAAAACATTCTTCATCTTCTGCATACAAGGACGCTTTCCAGGTGTACAAACGTAAACAGGAAGCCCTAACTTTCACTGTTGGATTGTCTGGAGATTCTTGTTTCAATATCCATTTCTCTATCGACGAACTAGAGTCAGCTCTCTCGTCAACGAAGGATTCAGCTTAAGGCCTGAATAATATTGTATACTCCATGATTAAAAATCTACCACCGTCGGCAAAACTGGATCTCCTTCGGATAAACAACCGTATATTTGATGAGCACGGTTTTCCGTATGCATGGTTAGAAGTGACAATAATTCCTCTTCTAAAATAAGGAAAGGACAAAACTAATCCCAGTAGTTACAGGCCAGCTCTTACCAGCTGCTTATGCAAACTACTGGAGAAGATGGTCAACCATCGTCTTGTCTGGTATCTAGAAACAAACAAACTTCTTTCTAACGTTCAGTGTGGTTCCAGACAAGGACGTTCAGCAGTTGACCAATTGGTTTTGTTGGAGTCAGCTATACAGAATGCCTTCATCTTACGACAAACACTGGTAGCTGTTTTCTTTGACCTTGAGAAGGCATATGACATGGCATGGAGAAGAGGAATTTTGAACGTATTGAAATCATGGGGTATACAAGCTAACATTCTTGCTTTTATACAAAATTATTTGAATAACAGGACTTTCCGTGTACGTCTAGGAGGCATATATTCTGATCGTTGCGAAATAGAGAATGGTGTACCACAGGGTGGCGTTTTGAGTGTGACGCTGTTTGCTGTTGCCATTAACAGCGTCACCTCAAACGTACTGTCACCGGTCCACTGTTCCTTGTTTGTAGACGATTTATATATATATATATATATATATATATATATATATATATATATATATATATATGGCTGCTAGAAGTATGGCAACAGCGGAAAGATCCTTACAATTAATCATTAATAAATTGCAAGAATGGACCAAATCTACGGGCTTCAAGTTTTCGGCTTCGAAGACCCAGTGTATAGCATTTAGTCGTCGCAGGCAACACCAGGAACCTATTCTTTATCTTGATGGTACGCTGCTTCAAACCGCGGATAATGTGAGATTATTGGGTCTTTTATTGGATAAAAGACTTTCATGGAATCCGCAAGTGCGTGATTTGAGGACCCGGTGCAGCAAGATATTGGATATGTTGAGAGTTCTAAGTGGTACAAATTGGGGAGCAGACAGAACCTGTATGCTCCGTTTCTATCGTGCCGTTGTAAGATCGCGCATAGATTACGGCTGTATAGCCTATTCATCTGCTCGACCTACGGTTCTGAAACTCCTGGATTCAATACATCACGCTGGCCTTAGACTTTCTACTGGTGCTTTTAGATCAAGCCCAATCTCCAGCCTTCTAGTTGAAGTTGGAGAACCATCTCTCTCTATGCGACGTTAAATGCTACAAATTTCATATTACACTGGTCTTCGAAGTAAACCTAAACACCCGGCATTCAAAGCAGTTTTTGATAACCACCTCGAAGATCGTTACAATGAGCGTCAACGTTCAACTGCTCCCTTCGGAATAAGAACGTTGCGCATTTTTAGCAATCTAAATTTAGAACATCCACCTATATTCGAACATCATGCTACATCCCTCCATGGATAATACAAAAGTCAAAATGTAACTTCTCATTGTCCATATACCTAAAACACAATACTCCTGACGTTATTTATTGTCAGGAGTTTTTGCAGATACATCTAACGCACCAACATACTGTGACTATATTCACAGACGGTTCAAAACTGGACAATGGGATAGGTTGTGCATTTTATATGGAAGGACAAACCTTCACTTATGGATTACCCTCAGCCTGTAGCGTTTTTACAGCAGAACTTTATGCAATTTTTCAAGCTTTAAGATCAATTCCGTCTGTAAGATCTAAATATCTTGTATGTTCCGATTCCAAAACTGCTCTCCAGGCTATTCAGGAAATTTACTCTAAGAACCCATTAGTTGGAGACATCTTGTGCTCAATACACAGGCTCCAATTACGGGGTATCGAGGTGTCATTTCTATGGGTGCCTGGTAACTGCGGAATATTTGGAAATACTAAAGCAGATGAAGGAGCAAAATTAGCTATAAGTATGGTACCATCGACACAACGTGTGATGGCATCAGATTTTGTATGCAATGTTAAAACTATACTATTCTCTGTGTGGAATGAAGAATGGCAAAATGTACATAGAAACAAGCTGAGGGACATCAAAAATACCGTCCGACCATGGAGGACATCTGTTCGTTCGTAGGAGAATCGTAGGGAGGAAGTGGTGGTTACTCGACTTCGCATCGGTCACTCTTTGTTAACGCATGTATGGTTGATGCGACATGAGGATCCACCACTATGTCCGTTTTGTAGAAGCAATATTACAATCAAGCATATCCTGCTTGATTGTGATGAGTTGAGCGATTTGTATGTACGTTACGATCTTCGAGGTAGTTTAAAGGTGGTTTTAAGGGACGATCTCACGGCTGTCGACCGTGTCATCGCTTTCTTACGCCACCTGAATCTATTTAATAATATTTAATTTATGTATAATTTTAGTTTCTTTCGTTTAGTTACAATTAGTATTAAAAATTTATTTTATTTTATTTTGTTTAGTTGGTTAGTTTTATTTTGAAGTAATTATTTAAAATAAAACTTTAGTTAGGCGATGATAACCTTGATAGCTTTTTCGCCTGGACAAAAAAAAAAAAAAAAAAAAAAAACGATGCCTCGGTACTACGAGTTATGGCTCGTGTTGGTAGGGTCGCTCACGTGAAATACATCTGTCTACAACCGACGAAGAGGTAGCTATTTAATTGCTACTTGGCCAAGAAACATACAGCAGAGTAAATCAAAATAGCTTGAAACAACGAACACAAGTAAATTTGGGGTGAATGGGCGGAAAAAGATAAATAATTGCAATATAAAAAGGCTTGTTAATATAAAATTATATCTGAAACGCTCCACACTGCTAAAATGGCGCAGTCTTTAGCAGCCCTTGAACAATGGAATAGCTATTAGATTTCAAATAGGATTATAGACTGGTAACGATCTAGGTCTTAGTTCGTCTAGCGCTCACCACATATGCTCTAGCGCTAGTTACGAGTATTGGAAGGTATAATTACTATTAATTTTTTACAATAGACTCTAAAACCGATCAATGTACCATTATTCGTTTACGTTCTTTCAATTACGAAAGTACAACCGTCGCAAAAAAAAAATCACCCGTATTAAAGCTCGTATATACTAATTGCATTTAGATCGCCTGCATGCACTAACATCACCTACACTGACAAAGTCTTTTTAATCGAAACTTCATTACCCCTATCCTCCTAAATCCCGGCCTAAGTTAAATTAACGTGAGATAATGATTTTACAAAGCTCAGCCTCACCGCTGTCCTCAACTTCCCAAAACTTTGTTACACCATTGTCAAACTTCCTGAAAACTTCAGCGGACAGGAAACTTTATTGTAAGCTGAAAAGGTCAAAAGGTCAAATTTACACATTATATTAAACAATTATTTCGTGTAAATATTGTTGTTTGTTCAAACAACGAAAAAACATTGGTTGTTTTAATCTCGGTTTTATAATGCAGATAATAAGAATATTAAGGAAAGATCAGGAATACTACGAAAAGTACACAGGTGGAATAGAAAGTTTGTTGCCATGTCTGGAGACTTGTACGCTGAAAATATACAACAGACCTATAACCCACTACTGCTCTCTAGGGATTCTTACGTAAGGTTATGAAGAAAGAGGAAAGGATTCAAGCGTTCAAGGCAGGGAGAAATATCTGTTAAGTAGGGTACGAATTTGGATACTGAAGAATGAAAGAGTCAAAGAGAAGTTCCCAATATGATATGGGCAAATAGAGAAGATGATTTCCATGAAGATTTGTGCGTTGGAAGCAAACGAAAATCTGAAATAGATTAATTGTAAGGTTTAAAGGTTGGAAGGTACATAAAAGAAAATGACTATTTGGTGAACCAATGAGTAAATTGAAAAAAAGAAAAGGTGGACGGTAGTAGGAGGGTAGAAAGCGATATGAAGTTATTTGTGCCTTCAAAAAAAATCTATCAAAAGAAATGACGATTACATGCATAGTATATATTTATTTTGGAGATGTGTGTGGTAAAATATAATACAGACCAATTGGAAGTCTAAAAATTGCAAGAGTGATATGATGAAGAAAACTGTGGTAAAGCGATAAGTAAGCCGGAATTAAGAAAACGATGGAGCCCTAGTTGGAGGATAGAAAACTATGACCAAGTGTCGGTGTCTGGCAAAATCCTTCGAAAAGAGTTAAAGAACATTCGAATTTATCACAGCGTGTAAGATTAAATTATGAATACCTTATGCCTACATTTAGTTTCGATTTTTTTTTTTTGTAGGAAAGACCAGAGAAAATTGTGTGAGCTGGAAATAATAGAAAAGAGACCAACATTAAGACTAAACGATAGAAAATTGATAGCAGAAGAGCACTATGTTTACAAGCAAAGAGTAAGTTTGGAATAAAGAGAAGGAAGAACCTTTATTGGAAGATAGAAAACTATTAGGAGATACTTGTATCTTATAAAACCGATCAAATACAGCTAAAAACCATCTAATTCTATGATTTTACGTGAGAATAAATACAAATGATATATTTAGCTTTAATTGTTTGATTACTACATACGGTGAGTTGCTTCTTCATTTAATTTCCACCTAACCGATGCTAGACGTATTCGTGTCTTTATCACGGAGTTATAAACATACTCTTCTCTACCACTGTTAAATTTCCTTTTATATTGTCTGCCGTATATCGTTTTGAACCTATCCTGGACGTCATTGAGACTCTTAAAACTGTCATTTGATTTTGAAGAAAATAACTAGTTAAATTATTGTTACCAGGTTTATCCGGGGCGGGGGCGAGAACAACAGTCTTGAATAGTGAGACCTAGTTTTTCTGCCACAGCTTTTATTAGAGTATATTTTTGTTCGAATTTCGTAGCAAGATTTACTAACAACTTCTAACTTCTACTGAAAAGTAAACATTGTTGAAGTGGCAAAGTCCTTCTTGGTTTTCCGATAGGAAAACTTGTAGAAAAATTAAGTCACATAACAGACATTTTTTCTGACAGATTTCCGTAACATGAACGAAGATTTCCCGAACCGTTCCAAAGATTTTCGAAGGCGTAACATAGTGGTAGGTTAACGTTATAGCCGTGGAGCTGTATGTTTTAATTAAACTATGTAAAAGCTATTGATTTCATACAACAGGTGTATAATTACGTAAAATATATGTTTTTTCTACTTATAGACTATGTTACTGCCTGTGTTGTGGGAAGGGAGTAAGTTAAAATGGACCTCCAAGGAAAATTATATTGTCTAACAGGTATGACAAATTTAAAATTATACCATTAATAGATTTTATGCAAATATTTTGAGTATCACAGTTTACTGGCATTGTTAGCATTGTCATATTATTTTTTTTGACGCGTTTTGGAGATCCTCCATGAATCTATTACTAATTTATCGTGAGAAAACTCAAACGAATAAATGTTATTGGTCTTGCGAAACGTCGTGAAGCCTGGATAAGGGAAAGGCGAAGGTGGAATGGAGACGGCCGCGCTGGAGGGGTAACACCGATCCGAACCCTAAAACCGTGGTGAAATATCTGTACAACGCGCTAATATAGAGAAACGACGAAGGCTCGAGACAAACTGGCGCTCCGCACCCCCACCACTATAAAATCTGTACAAACGGCTTTCGCTCATAGAGGTCAGGCTTCACCAAGAAACACAAGACCTACACTGAGTGCAATCAAATAATATCAAGAACAATAGCAGACGACAGGTGGGTATAGATAAAGCATAAGACGTCCTCCTCCTTATTGCATAGCCACGTGTTTGTACAACGTACATTTATTTATTTTCAAGTCATAATGTTTGTGATTTTAATGGTTGGTCCGATTATATTCACATAAATCTTTTTTAATAAATTAAATATCACGAAAAACGGAAATTCAATGGGGACGTCGGGTCTTATGTAATTTGTTATCAACACGAAAGTAATATGTAGACCTCTCTCTGTGGACCCGATAAAATTAGATCCAACTTAAAACTGCAAACGCGATTTGTGAGGTCCCAGACAAGGTGGAAAATTTTGTCTTGGTAATCGTATCTGTGATCCGCTATCCGTTTTAAAACCTTCATCCACGTGTAAAATACTCCCACACTCACAGTCAGAAACCCCATACGAAGCCAGTGTTTACTTTTGAAGTTTGAGATAGAATTTGGAAACAGTTTATGGTGAAATTTATCTCGTAGTCGCTAATGTTTTTTTTAAATGTATTTTACATATGCTTTTCACTTTCCACATTTACAAATTTCCTTGTACAATAGCTTTCGATTTTCCACTATTATATATTTCATGTAATTGGTGTAAGTTAAAAAATTATGTTATGAAACTATCATTTATCTAAGCTAAATTATTTTTGTTACCCACCAGCTATGACGCCTCCAGTAGGCGGTATCCTTGTTGTACCACCACTCGAAGTACCAGCGGCCACCGTCACTCTTCTACGGATCCTCTTCCTCGCCGTCTGGAATATCCTCCAGTAAAGGATCAGTATCACTAGCAGCGGAAGGTAAAACGAAGAGGCCGTGGCGAAAATCTGGTAACCAATGTCCTGACTGACAAGGCATGTCCTCTGTTCGGTTACCCTAGCTTCCCAGCCGGGGTCCTTCCAGCCCAGGAGCGGTGCTATGCAGACCAAGAAGGACACCGACCAGATGATCAAGATCATAAAGCCAATGCGACGAGCTGTCCTTTGGTGGATGTAGTCAATGTTGGTCACTGCCCAGTATCTGGAACAAACGTAGGGCGATTACTGCTCTAGAAGGAGATAGAGGGCGAGAGAGAATGAGGGAGAGAGAGAGATACAGACAGAAGAGAAATGGGAGAGAGAAATAGGAAGAGGTAAAGGGGGAGATAGAGCGAGAGAGATAGTTAAAGGTATGGGTAGAAAGAAAAGATACACACAGGCAGAGGGAGACAGGTAGAGGTAAAGATAGAGAGAGAAGATATAGTAAGACAGGCAGAAAGATAGATGAAGACAGAAGAGGTGATTAAGAGAGAAATAGGTAGAAGTAAAGATGGAGAGAGAGAGAGACAGACAGATAAGTAGAGGTGACGGTAGAGAGAGACAGTCAAAAAGACATAGAGCCATGAGAGAGAGAGAAAGAGAAGGGAGAATGATTAATGTGATAGGAGTAGTACAACGAATTGAATGCGTAAATGTATAAAGAAAGAAAGTATACATATAAGACATATCCAAAATAATGTAAATTCAAAAAATGAGAAGTGAACTAATACACAAATGTACACTTCAAACGGCAAACTATGTTCAACTCCCCGATGCACATTTCGGCTACAAAGTGCAAGGATTACCCTTAGACATAATACCCTAAATTCTCAAGAACCGAATTGTAAAGCAAAATGTGAGACATAGTTTATGAAAAAGGGTTATTTATCTATTTGTTAATTACATCTTTACGTGAGATACTTGTTATTTATCTATAATAAATTCACCACAGTTTTGCTCTTTATAATGAGAAGGGAAACCTTGGAACGGAGAAGCAGAGATAATGCCAACAAGAAGGCCTATATTAGAAGGATCATAAACTAATAACTTTCTTTTACTTTCACAAAAAAATGATACAAATCGAAATGATAAACACCGAAATGAAAATAGAATGAGTTTGAAAAATACGAGGTGAATTAAAAGGATTGAACTGAGAGGGACTTCAGATGGAATATAAAGACAGGAAAATGAGCTATTAACAGAAACATGATGTAAAAACAGATCAAGTAGAAAAATGTAAAATATCATAATGTAGATGTTTAAACATAGGCTAAACAAATAATAAAAGTACTTCAGAAATAATTGACAGAAGGAAAGAAAATTGAATACGTAGAAAAAATACAGAAATAAAATTAAAATAATTATGAAATAGAGTAAAGTTGAAAACGATTTATTAGAAATTTTATAAAGAAACACAGATTAATAGAAGAGATATGAAAAAGTTAATATAATATTATGGTAGAAAGAGGAAAAGTGTCAACTCTCTTAGTAAGATATGAAAGGCAATAGAAATAATATTTCACATTAAAAGAAAGGAGTTATGAAAACATAAATTTTAAAAAAACAAATTAAATAAGGTAATTGGAAAAATAAAAATTTACGTTTTCGATTTTATACTCGTTGAGAAACCTAAGAATCAATTACTTAAAGAATGAAAAAGAATATTATTAATCTAGATCTATAGTCTACCATCGCCTTTACGTTCTTTTAACTCTTAGTAGAGGGTGTGAAAGTATTTTTTCATTGAATAGTACTTTTATCCGTTTTTACATAAATACTGAATAGTTTTTGAAGAGGTAGAAATGAAAATAAGTTAATAAAATCTATACAAATAATAATTTTCTTTAAAAGCAGAAAAAAGTATAAGATTTTAGAAAAAAATACAAAGTCCCAAACCTAATTATTAAGCTTTCCAAAAAATCTGTATTATAATTAAAAATAGGCTGCTTATAAAAAAAATCAATCTTAATTTGCATTGGGATGATAGAAATCTTGGGTTGGAGAATGTCCCTTTTTATAAATTTCTTACAATGCTTAGATATTTTAATTTTTCGGTTTATCGAAATGTTTTAAAGATTATTTTATCATTTTTACAGAATATTCCTTTGAACTAATAACCTCTCTTAAGGAAATTAACTTTCCCAGAATTTTCCCTTCGTCGAAACGTTCTCTTTTTAAATTTTTAACAAATTGTTGAATAATTTAAAATTTTGCCTTTGTTTTATTGTTTAGTTTTTATAGAACATTTAAGAATGTTTTCTTTGTCGGAAACCTTGTTGTTTGTTTTTTTTGCAATGTTCCAGTTTTACAGAATACTGCCTTTTAAGAAATGGTCTCTTTTATCGAAATTACCTTCTTTTGAAAGTTTGTTAGAGGGAAATTTACTTTTCTATGAATGATTTACCTCGACGAATTGTTAAGATTTTTGGTTAGAACACAATTCTCTCACACAAAGAATGTTTTGGTGTGCCGCCTTTTTGTAATTTCCGGACTATTCAAATAATATTTTCTGAGGTATAAAAATAAAAGAAGATAATTTTTCCGTGCATTTGGTTTTTCTAGACACCAATGGATTATTCTGCAAAATAATTATACAATATGTCTTCTGGTTATAAAATTAAAGCCTCAAATAACTCTGAAAATACCGTTTCGCAATAGGCATAGACGATAATCTGTAGGGCAAACAGGGGAGACATTCTTCGTATCTCACATTCCATTTTCGCTCATCGATTTCCGATGTATCACCGAGAAATGTTAGTTATGCGTAGCCGCCATCGCAGTGGCATTTGTTTTTTTTTCTCTCTCTGACAAGCACAAACATCCAGTGTTGGAATTACTGCAGCCAGCGAGAGACCTTTACAGATTATACTGGGACGGGCAATGTGTCTAAATCTAACCGAATCATTGCATCCGATTATCTTTTACTTTGAACACGCGGGAAAGAAAATAGTTTACTTTGTTTCATTGAACAGAAAAAGTAATATAAACAGAATTATTTGAAATAAATTTCTACTTCGGTAGACAAAAAAATTATTTTGGTTACTTTTTATTAAATAATTACAATTATTAAAAATAAAGTAACATTGCCTGGGCATTAAAACAGCAAATATACTACATACCCTGGAGGATAAAATCGCCTCTACGAAATCATATGTTATCACTTATTTTAAACCTAATAACTATATTGCATACCTTGCCCATTTTGTGACTTTCTCCCATATAAAATTTAAATAATTCATTAAATTTAATTAATGAATTAATATTTGAATAAACTGTTTTAACATCAAATATCATTTCCTACAAGTTGACAAAATGTATTTGAGCTTGACTGGATGAATAAAAAGTATTTTATTAACGATTGAAAATTTGAACAAATGAGAGTGTGAACTATTAGAGGGAATTGGAATATGTAGCCATAAGTACAAATGTTAATATGTTATGTTATTGATTTTTGTGTAGAAGTTGTTTTAAGACAACACAAATGTTACAATGAAAATATTGGAAACAACCCCAATACTACAAAAATCCTCAGAGGGCTTTATTACAAAATTACAATCTAGCAACCCCAGTCACTCTAGTTTGTAACTTCTTGTTTGCCAGAACGTAATTTTGTAATAAGACCCTCTGATGATGATGATGAGGCCATGGTAATCAAAATGTGCATAGTAACTTGTAATATCAGTTATTTTTGATTATTTTTGTGATATTAGGGTTGTTTCCAATATTTTCATTGTATTATATTATACCACTGTGCTCTTGATACTGTATAACACTAATGTTCTGTGGGTGGCTGTATTGCACAATATTTACACAAATAGTTTAATCTAATACTTTATAAATCAATTTTGTAATCCCAGAGTGCAAATAAAATTATTGAGAGGAATCTCTTTCATCGAAACGTATTTTCACACACTTCTGTCCTAGCAACATCTTCTGCCCTAATAAAGAAATCTTTGCTAAAAAACGGCTTCAAATATTCGTTTTTAATATGCTCCAAAAAGACCCGAGCGAAGCATTGAACTGAAGTTTTAGTTGTGTGAGATTTGTTTATAATGACGTATGGATCAGATTAATATAACTCGCCTTTTATAGAGCGCAAGTTGAATGTCATTGATACCTTGATTGAGTTAAGCTGAAGAGAAAATACGCTGTTCACAGCCTTGATCAGCTTGCTTTGAAACCACAGCCAACCGTATCTCGTCACTTAATCCTAATGAAGTAACTTTATAGGAAAAGCCGTGCCATGAAGCGGGATGACTGACTAGGATTACGTCATCACCACAAAAACCGCACAGGGATTACTTTGATCAGCTGTTTTGACAGATAAAACTCAATTTACGATGTTAATAGTTTTGTTTAGATTTTTCTACGTAAATTATTTCTCTATAGAGAATATAATCTATTGAAGTTGTAGGCGTTAAAAATGGGGTTTTATTTTTACAAAAAATAAAGTTGCAATCAGATGTGAAAAAGGACTTACACATAAGTAAAACTAATTTCTATTTTATTATATTTGTCAGAGTTAAGGCTATTTATACAATAATAGGTTTTCTACAAATTTAATAGCAAATTAAACAAATAAATTTTATTTATTTACTGGAATATTGGCTTTTGTATATCGCACACCTCCATCAATAAACCAGACAGTAGTTTCACGTCACGGTATAAATGATTAATATATTGATTCATTTAACTTTGAATTAAAATACGAAACTGTCAATTCGTCGCTGTATGTATTCTGCTTTTCTGAATGGGACATTTGATTGTCAGGTCACAATTATTTAATGTTAAAAACTCATCATTAATAGTTAAATTTTAGATTCCTGTTTTATAATTTAGGCTAGAATCGCTTGTGGAGGCTATACTAAAGTATATCTCTGACCAACTGTGGTGTAATTTTGAATTATAAACAAATAAAACCTCTTAAGCTAAACACACTTTTTTATTTCTGCCCTGTTGTACATTTCGGTTGCAAAACAATCATCTTCAGAGGAAATTACTACAAGAGTAACATTTGGTATGTTACACTCAATATAAATACATCGTTAACGCCCTTGCCACGCCTCTTACACTATATGACAAATTAGGTAGAGGCAAGGTCCAGATCTCCCATCAGCCGACCAATACCGCCACAGTAAGTCTGGTCCATCAACGTTAGTTTTACAATAATTTGAATTTATAGTTTTAAAAAAATTATTGATAACTATCACTTAACTAACGGATATTAGATAATTCGGGATAGGCCCTTTGTCAGAATGTATTATTGTATCATATTTATTAATAATCCCGGATTATTTATTGGGATTCTTCTACTTTCTGTCCCGTCTGTTAGTTAAGTGATAATAGTAGTCCTACTATTTATTTGTAAAATATCGTAACGTTAATATTAAAAAAAAAAATTTAAATTCAAATATTATAAAGGTAACGCCTTTAGCAAGCCAAGTTGATGGACCGGAACTTACTGTGGCGGTATTGGTCGCCTGATAGGAGAGAGGTGGACCTTGCTGCTACGTAATTGGTCAGATAGTATGAGAGGCGTGGCTAGGGTGTAAATATTGCAATGAAAACTCTGGTACGTGTATTTGTTTTTGTATCTTACCCCTGCTTATATTCTCTGCTTTTCCTTATTTCTTTCTCTGTAGTTTTATTTTCTACTGCCATCTTTTATTCTCTCAGCTTATATATTTCCTACCCTCTTTCTTACTTAATATTCTCAGTTACTTACCTTCATTCAATTTTCTCATTGTTTTTACCCACTCTCCTCTTCCTGTTTTAATTTTCTACGTTTTTTAAATTCTACCCTTCGCCATTTTATTTGAAATACTGTTCTTAAAAAATGAATGTTTAAAAAAATCCATCTAAAATGGCCGACATATGTTTAAGGGTAAAGTGTTGACAGTTTGGTTGAAAGTCCCAGGGTTAGTGGTTTCTTTGTAAATTGTACTTCACGTGTCATCATACCTGTCAAGTTTACGTACCCCACGTGTCATCATACCGATAAAGTTCAACGAAACCAATCGATACCCACCTGTCGAGAGCGATGGCCACCAGGTGCAGTATCGACGCCGTACAGCACAGTACATCGCTCGAGGTCCACATGTCGCACAACTCCGGACCCATAGTCCATTGACTGCTCACTTCGTAGACAGCACCTAGTGGCATGACTAGACAGGCCACTAGGAGATCTGCTACAGCCAGTGAGAGGATCAGGTAATTGGCGACACTTTGGAGGTTCCTTTCGAGCAATATGGCTGCTATGACGAACACATTTCCTGCAACACAGAACGAGGCGTTGTTAGAAGATTCAAACATATTTTGTAATTCAACGCATGAGCAATGTAATAAATCGATGAAAACTGAATGTTTAGAAGTTGTTTTCAAAATAACTTAGCATCGAAGTAATAATTATAGACGAAAGATGCCTTGATTTGTTTTGGCTTAGAGTTGCATTAAACTGTTATAAGGCACGTTTTTATTTCTAAAACTGTACAAAACTGTAGCTGCAGGGTGTAGATACAATACGTTATATGTTATAGCAACAACATAATACGTTTACATATTGGCCTAGGATTACCTTTAGACATACATATACTCTCTCGTTCAAACCCTGTTAACTTTAAGGTTAAAACTATTGATCTCAAAATACAAACATATAATACAAATAAAAATGTTTATTTATAAACGTGTACGATTTTAGGGGTTTGTTTTCTTCTCACTTCTCTAAGTGTAATAATAGTTTATTATTTATAACATAATGCCATTGAAATTATCTAATAAAAGTAAATTTAATGCTGGATAAGAAAATGGGCTGGTAATAGCAAGTGGTAGGGGAAAGTCGTATGGTATCGGAGAGGGGGTGGTATCGGACAAATCATGTTTAACCAGGATACGACTAACGGCAGCACCTTTCACACTATCAGATCGTTCCTTTAAGGAAAACAGAGCAGTTGTCACCATATTGGATGATAATGCTGCGTCGTTTAGTTGTAGGGTCATGTTTTGTTGTTTATTCGTGTTTGTTGCAGTACAAAGTTAGGTTTGGGAGATTATAACTTTAGTAAGAGTATTTATATATATTTTGTTTACCAATCTTAAACTTACTATATTGCTCTATAAGTTATAGGTTAAATGAACCCCTACACAAATTAATAGGTTCTCTATAGTTAAATTCATGTCAACTGCCGTTCGGGTGTTATCGGACAAAAAGGAATCTGAAAATATTTACATTTAAAACTCTAATCAAATTATTTTTTCCAGAGAGAAATGGAAAAGATAAAAGGGAAATTGAGTGAATAATGCATAAAGAGAGAAATAGAACAAGTTTAAAGTTAAAAAATGACAATGAGAGAAGCAAGTGAAAAAGTGTTCCAAGAAGCTCATTAGGAAACAGACTCAGAGCTATATCTAAGGGGAAGTGGTGGAACACTCCGTGAAAATGAATGTTGCTGGAAACAAACTGAGGTAATATTACAAAAGTACAAGTTTAAGAAAGGTTTAAATAATAACGACGAAATTATCCCAAACAAGACTAACGATGTCACTCACTACATAATTTGCGGCGAGAGTTCTGAAGAAGACTGAACACGGTGTCGAATGTGTGAGGACTGGGCTCACGAAAAATTATGCCAACTTAGATGGAAGTAGTCTATTACTAGTGCGATGTTTATACGAAAACAATAATAAAATAAGAATAGACTAAGAGCTATTGATGTTCTACCTAGTCTAAAATATTAATTATTCTACTTCTCAAAAACATATCTTCAACCATAACATAACTTAGTCATAACTAAAGCAAAGTAAAAAACATAAATGAGTTAGAAGTCTCTTTATTCACGACAACATGGCTGTCCGATACCATCCTCCATAATCTGGAATACCAAATACGCAAAGGTTTTCAAATTTGCGAAGAATAAATATTTCTTTTATATTTCGAAACAAAACTATTTAATGGTACTTGGGTAAAGGTATAAAGGTTAGAATGGCAAATAAGTCATAAGTTACTCTAAGTTCATAAATAAAACGTTATATGGGAAAAAGCTAACGTGGCCGGTACCACCCTAACTTACCCTGATTCATAATCCCCCATATATCCCCCCATAATACTGCATAAATTCACAAATATAAAAAGCACAACTGGCTGATCTGATTTAAAAAAATGAAATACAATTGAATGGATTTAATTTTTCCTTCCGTCTACTTTAGTGTTTTTTTTTTTTTTTTTTTTAGTTTTCCGAAAGAGACTAAATTTCTTTCGGAAATAGTCAGAGTCAAGAATGTTTTTGTACAGGATAATCAATCCAGTTTTTATAAATAATTAATAAAAACAGAGGTATTTATTTGTTTAGTAAATAAAATTCTCTTTTCGGAATAAAGCTTGTTATTATAAAATCGGCCACCTCCCCCTTCAACCGAAACAAATATTCGATGCTTCATTTAGACACAAGTTGACTGTACGCCATGAAAAAGTAAATAATCCGGCTTTAAAGAAGGTTTTCACGGAGAAGGTGTCTCTGTAATTTTTTGTTGTAAATATTGTTCGCACTGAACCTATTATTTGTTCGCAAATAAGCCCTGAGGGGTTTAACTCCCCTTCGGAGACCCTCCGTCAGAGCTTTCTAATAGCTCCCTTGAAACATCTTTTCGCCTATATTTTGTTGTTTAAACACTCCTTGTGCTTTAAAAATAAGCAAGTAATATAAACAAAAGCATTTTAAAGTAAATTCTTACTTAGGTGTAGAAAGTAAAAGATTAATTTAGTTACCTTTTATTAAATATTTTAAATAAATATAAATGGAGTAACATAACTAATGGGTTAAAACAGCTGTTCTCCCACGTAACCTATAACATAAAATCAGCTGTTTTATGGAATCATAGGTTATCCCTTATTTGAAGCCAAAGGGGAAGATATCACTACATTGCATTCCTTTACCCGTCTGCGAAAGGTTTTTCTACCATTTGGGACCAAAATGAACTCATTAAATTCGATTAATGCATTCATATTGAAAAAAACTGTATTAACATGAAGTGTCATCTACTTCAAGTATACACACATATATTGGAGCTAAGGGGAGGAATAACAAGTATTTTTGACCATCGAAAATTTGAACCACACACACACACACACACACACACACACACACACACACACACACACACACAAACACACACACACACACACACACACACACACACACACACACACACACACACACACACACACACACACACACACACACACACACACACACACACACACACACACACACACACACACACACACACACACACACACACACACACACACACACACACACACACACACACACACACACACACACACACACACACACACACACACACACACACACCACACACACACACACTATATATATCATTTTTCTTCTACCATAATCATTACAACTGAGGGTAATTAAATACAAGCAATATTTATTACTATTTACTGTTCAATAAAAAATAATGAGTAATTCTTGTAATTGAATATCCTCAGTTGTTTATATAAATATATATACAAATTTATATATATATATATATATATATATATATATATATATATATATATATATATACCTTATATTATGTATTATATATATACCTTATATTATGTATTATATATATATATATATATATATATACCTTGTGTTATGTATTATATATATATATATATATATATATATATATATACCTTATATTATGTATTATATATATATATATATATATATATATTTATATATACCTTATATTATGTATTATATATATATATATATATATATATATATATATATATATATATATATATATATATATATATATATATATATATACCTAATACTGGATAATATGAGTAAAATGCCACATAAACTCCTTCCTCATAGTGTCTCCTAATTAATACGGATAACTACCTTTTCACGGCAGCACATCTAGCGGACGTATTTTGAAACGAACCTTATTGTGTGTAAACTGTAATGGACACCTGTTTCCTAGTGGAACGGTTCGGCTAAAAGGTTGGCGTAATTTTACCTAAACAGCAACGGCTTTAATTATGTATGTCTACGTCACGTATTCACGCGTCGTTGCGTCATTAAATATGCAAACATGGCGGCGATACGTTTTGCGTAACGTTGGCGCAAACAGTCAAAGGGAGCGGGTAATTTCACCTATTCGGTAAGCATAGCGAGGTGTTCACAAAGGCGCGAGATGTAAATTATTGTGTTCGCGAAATGTGGTATTGTTGGACAGCTGCTAGTTTTGGCGTCGATATTGTGGAAATATATTTTAAGGTTTAATTGAACGCGTTTTATAAACATAAAATAGGGGTGTATCTCTCGGGGGAATGCAGACAGAAGTGAAACCTTCTATAGCCACATCTATAAAAATTTTAAATTTTGTAAAAAATTTAGAGAAATCATTTGTATGTAATGAGAAATTTGCTGAAAATGTGTTATAATATAGGGACAAAAAATAAATATTTGTTTTTGCATTTAACATCAAGTTTGAACTACAAACAACAAATTAGATTTAATAGTTTTACAAAATTGTTAAGGAGAAATGCAAAATACACGATTTTATACATTTTTCATTAAATGTTTTATTTTATTAATAAAAAAAACATTTGTTAGATGTTTATAGAATACAAATTTTTTAACGGTTTCATTTGAAATCCGTTCCTAAAAAGTATCAGACTTGCCCAAGAATTTTTTTATTAAAAAAATTGTTTTATAATTACATAACGTCATGTTATCGTTATATTGAATTATTTGTTTTATGATTTAAACAAAGTAATATATATATATATATATATATATATATATATAATTATTAAGTGATCAAAACTATTTAATAATAACCTTTTTCCTAAAGAATGTATAATAAATAATGTAACATGACCCACGTTTTAAATTAGATGCTTTGCAAGATAAAATCAGCTGGGACAACCAATTTGACCTATCATTAAAGTTACTCCTGTGTCGGTATTGTTAATTGTTTACTTTTCTACATTTATTTAGAATCATTGTAATTCCTTTATTATATATCTCCATGTATTTTTTTATTTATTTCTAAATGAAAAGGAATTTAAAGTGTAATATACAATATCAAAAGCACAACGGAACAATATATTACAATAATAATATTGTAAAGAACCCAAATTCCACAAAAATAATTAAAAATGACAAATAATACACGTTAACTAAGATTAAACTGTTATGTACATTTCGATGACCATGTCATCATTATCTGAGGGTCCTATTACAAAATTATACTCTATCACACACAAAATCATTCTAGTTTCTAACTTATTGTTTTCTAGATTAAAATTTTATAATAAACCCCTTTCATTATGTTGACATGATTATCGAAATGTACATAAGGGTTTAATATTAAATAACCTATATTATCTGTTAAGTTTTGTTATTTTTGTGGTGTTTTGATTGTTTCCAATATTTTAATTATAATTTTAATGTAATCCATACAAATAATTCCGTAAGCTGAATTTTGAGAGAAAATTGTGGGAGCATGGAAGGACGTACAGAGCTGGAAGATGGTTCAAATTAAATGTATTGATATGAACGAGCGAGGGAAAATATAGGTTTTTCTCAGTTTATAACATTTATAGGGTTTTGAGGAACTTCAAAAATTTCCATAAGAAATACATTGCAATGAAAAATCGCTGAGTATGGTTTTCAAATATTTCAGCTGAGAAACAGCTGCACAAATATATTAAAAACAGATGAGTACAAATATTTTAACAGTATTAAAGGTTAATTAGACATATGAAGTTGGGATCAGGTTTAGTTAATGGAGTACGTCTTATCGTACTAGATATGTTTAGAAAGTGTATTAAATTAGAAATAATCACTGGTTCTGGGAAAGGAAACATCATATTTTTACCAATAATTAAATTAATATCAACAGATCCTAACATGCCATTTCAAGAGGAACTAATTTCCTTTAAGACTTACATTTTCAATAACTATATTCAGGCTTCAATCGACCAAACCTGTTTATACCTTTGTTAACACATGCTCTACTTTATGTTGCACAAAGTCGAGTAAAATCTCAAGATGGATTAAAGGTACATATTGGTAATACGATTATTCAAAAAAAAAAAAAAAAAAAAAAAAAAAAAAAAAAAAAAAAAAAAAATCAAATTGAAAACACAAAAAAATATAGTTTATGGGGAAATTTTCTTATGAAAGAGGTGCATTATATTCAATTACTATCTATTAAAAATTAAAGCTATAATATGATACATATATATAGAAATTAAAATATTTCTGAACCGGACTGAAAATACATTAAGTAAATTGTTAACAAATATAAATTGATGAGATAAATTGAGAAATACTTATGTTAAATACAAATTAATATATATTTAATGATTACAATAAATGTTTAATATTATTATTAAATAATACGTATTGTTGAAATTTCATTTTATCACTAACTTTTTTTTAAAGTTCAATACATCCTTGATAACGCGATAGTTAATCCCTTTAAGGAAACAACATCCACTGACTATTTGGAGTAATTGCCAATCTATAGAGACTTAATCAGATATCTGCAACAACCTACCAATAACAGTGGCCAAGATAATAAGTCCCAGTACCAGGGACGTGACTATCATCAGCGCCAGCTCCACCTCTTCCATCACATCCTCTCCGTTCTTCACTTCCGTCACGTTCACATCCACGGTCCAGTTCTCCAGAGGCGTGACCATCGACACGTTCTTCTCCAGCTGCACAATCTGCCTCCAGAAGTACGTATCGTCCACGGAGTTGGCTCTCATCTCGTTGATGGTCGTCATGGTGGTGTTCAGCAGCCTTGTCTCCGGCATTGTCCACCAGATGTCGTTGCTCTCCATGGTCGGCACGTGGGTGGTGGTTGTCGTTTCCGGAACTGATTTCTTTCGCCATGGTCGGCGGGCGTACCGTTTGACCAAGTCGTGGTACGTGCTGACGGCCATTTTGTTAGGTCATGGCGTCCGATGAAGGAAGATTCACATGCCTGAGTTACCCCTTCATCTGAAACAAGTAATATATTGAAAAAGGTTTTAAAACTATTTTTAATAATGCTCTTGAAAATGTACTAGTTAGAAAAACATTTTTACAATGATAATGATGATTGGACTTCTACTCATATCTATTGATTAAACCAGTAATTGGATGAATGAGTAGTTTAATTGGATAGACCTAATTATAAACTTACATTTTAGCAATTAAAAGTTAAGGCTAAAAGTGTAATGTAATATCCCCTTAGTAAATTCCGTTTAGGCCTATTTAAAAGTGGAATATATATTTTGAGGCTATATATATATATATATATATATATATATATATATATATATATATATATATATATATATATATTCTTGATATTTAACGTTATCCATGTTTTTCCGTTGCATATATATAACTTCATATATATATATATATATATATATATATATATATATATATATATATATAAGACAACATACAAATACAAGAATAAAAAGAAAACTGTTGATAAACTTAATTATAGTATTTTAAAGAAACAAAATAATAATTAAATTTACAAAAATAATGATGATAATGTCATATGGACTTCATTTACATTTTTTGGTGACGAAATAAAAAATATCACAAAATTGTTTAAAGGTAGCAACATTAATTTCGCATTAATACTAATAATAAATTAATAAATATAATGAATAATAATAATATTATTAATATGCACGAAAAAAACTGTGTAGGCCTATATAAACTGGAATGTGACTGTTGTAATAAGGTTTACATAGGACAAACTAAGAAAAAACTTAAAGATAGATATAAAGAGCATTTTAATGCATATAAAAAGCCAGAAATTTATTAATCAAATTTTGCTATTCATTGTATTAATAATAATCACATATTTCATAATATAGATAATATGATACTTGTAAAGGAAATTAACAAAGGCCTGAGAATGAATATTTATGAAGCTTTAGAAATACATAAATATAATACTAATAATGAGTTGATAAATGAACAAAGACAAGTAAAATCTAAATTTGATACTATATTCAGTGTTTGTAAGCAAAGTAATATTTTAACAACATTGTAATAGATTTGGCAACGCTGTTTATTTGATCTAGTTTGCACATATGTTAATTTTAATTTTTTAATATTCCTGAGGATGTTGGTACTGTTAGCCAACGAAAAGCTATGAATTGTAAATTCAATAATTATTCTTGTATTTTTGTATTTTGTCTTATTTCTTTATTAATACACAAGAATACATATTGCGATATATATATATATATATATATATATATATATATATATATATATTGAGAGTCTATATTTGAAGTTATACAAAATCATTTTATTTTTATTTTGGAGTACACATATCAAAAAGTAATTTTTAGACAAAAGCATGTATGAACATTTGCTGAACGTATTATACACATGAATACTGCAGACTCAGACAAACACGGCGCAGTGTAGGCACTGAAACGTCACTAATACCCATGCAACGGGTAACGAAAATACAGAAAAAAAAGAATTTAAAAATATATTATGATTTGTCCAATGGTTGATTTTTGGCCACAAGAAGGAAACACACAGATGATCTATTTCATGCAAGAAAATGTGCAACAATTTGTAGTAAGTCACAACGACACGATATGCAAGAGTGAGGGCCAGAGTTTGAAGCGACCCTTGAAACATTAAATTAATATTAGTACTTTTCAGTCAAAACAATCACTAAAGTACGGACGCATGTAAAGCTCATCTATCGATCCTTGTAAATCGATTAACATCACAGTTGTAAACTGAATACAACACTTCTGTACGTATTGAGGCTGTGTAGCGAGCATTCGATTCAGTGCTCATTCATCAGCGGATTGAGCCCGTTGGACCGTATTTAGCTAATGCAGTTTGATAGAACCAATCCGGTGACTGGGGAACCAAGCCGAGCGTTGTTTGCGTTCTGAAACAAGTTGGAGAGATAAACGTTTGCTTTCATAGTAAGCTTATTTGTCATCGTCGTACCTTATCGTTCCTCTTACAGGGGATTGTGCAAGATAGACCTTCATAACCTTACACCCACAGACTCCTACTTGTTTAAGACCTAACGCTCTGCACACTTGATGCTATGCTCCCCTATTTTAATAAACCAGGGAATTTAAGTCTCTCCTTTTATATAATTTATATTCCAATTATTTCTGTACTTCGTTAAAATCACTCATTTAATAGCGGCAATGCCTAATCCCCTCAGTTTTATAAACATAACCCATTCTAGTTTACCGCCCTTCTCTCTCTCTCAGTCTCTCTCTCTGGCTTTCTCTCTGTCTGTGTGCCTCTCTCTGTTAGTGGCATGCTATGTTGAGAGAGCCACATTTATCTCGGACTTCTTAGATATTCTCTATAGACGAAAGGAGTAACTTCCCTAATTAGTACTGTATTTTAATAATGGAATCGTTTAGTTTTTAAAGAGCTCTTGTCGACTTTTTGCAGTTTTTCAAGATACAAGTAAAACTGATTTCAGGTCCTTTAAATACAATTATAATATTTAATCTTCAATATAATACATATACGTGACATCAAAACACACATTCTACACAAATTTCAAGCATCTACGTTTCTTGGGTACGTGCTTAGCTAAACAAATTTGCTTTCTGAACGTGCACCTTATTAAAAATAAATAGGCAAAAAGGTTGGAAAAAATACTACAAATGTCCTGGACTGGAGACGCCTTCACAAATCAACGAGATGAAGCCTCGTACCGGACTATTGAGTAGAGGTAGTAATGCGTCGTTTCTTAATTAAGTTAGTCATCTTTAAAAGTACACATTTCCATATAAGCCTAATATTATACGGAAAATATGGAATGTGTCGTTTTTAGTAATTATTGGTAAAGTTTATAACATATTTAATTGATTCCATCATAAATAGTATCGTACATTGAATTATTTATTCGAATGGTCAACTTTATCGAAAAATACGTTAAACAAAACATAAGTAAAAACATACACAATACTCACAAATTAACCATTTATTAACTCACACGCGTTTCAATGACAAAGTCATCATCATCGTCAGTGAGTGTTACTACTACAAACTCCAGCATACAACTGATGATGATGAATTTGTCATTGAAACGCGTATGAGTCAATAAATGATTAATTTGTGAGTATTGTGTATGTTTTTATTTGTTTTAACACAACCTCACAAGCTAAGCTCAAAGAATAGTTGTAAGACATAAGTTGTAAACACGTCGTGGTCACATGAAACAAGCTTTCCATTATGCTAAGTGTAAACAGTCTGGTACAGTGGTAAAATTGTGGTAAAATCTAGCAGAGAGTAGTTACTCATAGAAACCCCCATATCCGAACTTTTGGTTCTACTAGGGGTGAGGTACATAAAGTTGTGATTACCAATAAAACGTCATTATTTAACGACTTTTTGACATAATCTGGGCTCCTTTTGCATATTTCATAATTTCACAATACGTACTACAGATAAACCCCAAAAAACTTCAACACTTTAAAATTTACCTTGCTTTATAATAGAACTGCTCTAAAATGACAAGGCAACCACGTTTATAATTATTTATTTAATCCAATATACTTTCAATTATAAACAAATTGCATTACGTTTCTGACGGTTTGGGGCCACGTGCTTCGTAAAATGAAAAGGGCGCTCCAACGGAACGATCGCTTAACTGTAGCGAAATTCTTTCGTTTTCAATTTAATTAAGGAATGCAACCTAGTCGGGCGTGACCGCGTTGTAAAGCAAAACCCTTCCCATCTTCGCGTTACGTGGTTCGAACGAATATCTCGGATTTCCTTTCTGATGGCTGTACGTGCCCTGCGTGATCATGCCTTTGGATGTGGGCTTCCTCAAAGTGCCACAAGCAACGGTTAGCCTGTGCATGTGGATTGCCGTTGCTAGCTTAGCCGCGCTTGTATCGTAAGGGTAAAACCTTAGGGAAGGGAAAGTAAATCTGATAATAAAGACTTATACAAAATTGTATATGTATTAGCCCTAAGCCTAAGCACAGATTTTAGTTTACATTTCGCATCATTTCGTGAGTTTTTAAAAGGATTGAATTTGATTGTAAAATTACGGTGACGTCATAGGGTCGTGATAAAAACTCTGGAGCAGGAAAAGAGTTCAATAAACATTTACTTGTTTAGAAGTAAAAAGGTCGAAACGTTGGTAACAAAGGATCAAAACAGGATATAAAATAAGAAAATTAAAAAAAATATGCGAGAATAGGACATTTGTTGTTACAGTCAAAGTGCATTGTTAGGGGAAGGAATAAGTTTCCGTAACAGAAAATTAAAAAAAATATGCGAGAATAGGACGTTTGTTGTTACAGTCAAAGTGCATTTTTAGGGAAAGGAATAAGTTTCCGTAACAACATGGCATGGACATGTGGTTAGGCAGTAAAGCGTTTTCTAGAATAAAAGAAACTAGTTTTGGACTTTCCAATAGGATCTTCAATATTTTTTCAAATCGTGGTTGATCAATGATTTTTTTTATCGACAATTATTAAACAGTTTTTGTATTTGATTATATTTTAAACAGTTACAATTGCCAATGCCAATTAAAAAAAAAATTAATAAATGAAACTTCCTAACCACAAAAACGTATTTAAGTCCTTATGTACATTTCAATTGGAAAGGAATCATCTTCATAGGAAATTATTACAAGTAAAACTGATTTCTACGTCAAGGTTATATCTATGTTAATGACGGAAAGCGGTGTGTCTCCAAGAAACTACCATTGGTAAATACGTCAAGACATTAGCAATTACAACTGTTGATAGGTTTTTGAAGTATGTTTTTACTATTAATATTATTAAACTCAGATAAATCCTAAATCCAAAAATTAGTTTCGCTCTGATCGTAATTTTGATAGAAAGGTTCGGGTTAGTTATTTAACTAAACCAGAGTCCTTTAGATGCTAAGATATGAGTCTTGGAATTTAGTTTTATAATATTATTTTTTTTAAACTACGTCCCAATTTTTTCATTTCTCGTACCACGCCTTTTATAGTAAGATCACGCCTTCTTTCGTGAGACTCCGCCTTCCTTCATAAGACCACGCCTTATATCGTAAGTTCACTCTTACGATATAAGTTATTACGAGTCGAGGGTTGCCTGGCGAGTAATATAGGCGTTATTTTGTACTGTAACGCCTCTGAAAATGGTTGCATTGCAGCTAAAATGTGTATTAGTTTTAAAACATAAATAATTGTGGCTAGAGGTATTTTATATTTTACACGAATTCCCTATAGTTTTTTATACAAACAATGATTGGATATTTTATTTAATAAACTTTATGTGCACACAAAATTGAAAATGTCGACGGTAACGAATTTTAAACATTTCACCACCCACAAATCAACACAGATTACATTTTATGGAATTTATTTCTTTATTGTATACAACGAGGCCGTGCGAAACAGGATTGCATACGTCATTTAAATATTGGGGAAACCGCAATCGGCGGTTTGACAGGCTTTTTATTGGTAAATGAGTTTTTCGCTATAATTGAAAAATTCAGACTTGCTTCTCTGTTTTATTAAAAACCTCATTCATTTTATTAAAAACGTTTTTAGAACTTTTTTATTAAAAAAAATATCTATATATAAAAATGTGTTCCAAAAGAAGTGAAATATTAAATTTTATATATTGAAAATAGTTTTTTTTATTAAAACTTAAATTTGTCTATAATTATAGTATATATATTATTAATTCTAAACAATACTAACAAACTAAAAAAGTAGTTTTACAAAATTATATATTTATTAGAATAAAAACTGTTTGATTAATCTTATAGAAGTACATAATTTATTTAAATAACAAAGGTAATGTAGAGCTATTATTTCATTTTAAAAAGATCTTTTAAATTACATATCTATTGGTAAGAAAATGTTCAAATCTTTTTGAGTAACAATATAAATTTGTATCCAACGCGAAAGCGATTTTAAGTAACTTAATGATGATATTTAACTATTAGTAAAAACTCTTTAAAATTGTGGTTCTAATATTTTTATTTTACATTGTCCACCACCTCATGGAACTACATGTGAACTTTAACAGATGCACAATAACTTTTTATTTCAATGAAGTGTTATATTATTAATAAACTTTACTATATCTGTGATTAAAAAGTTCATTTATGGGACTTTCAGTTTAATTAGAAGAGTAGGCAGAGCAAGGACAGTTATATACATGTAGTGGGTGTGCCGGGCGTTCTATATTCTTGCTGGCTAGGAGTTTCACACGCACCTTTTCGTAATGACCCTTTGTTTCTAGTATTCGTAAAAATGTATTCTCCTTGATATATTCAGTATAACACATTTACACAAAATGTTATTTACGTACTTCAATTAGAGATACCATTGGTTTTCACTTGATAAAGGTAAAACTTATGACTTGTCACAAGTCTAGCTTTATGTTAAAGACAAAAAAAAACACGTTAAACTCTTAACCATGTCCACCATTAAGGTGTAAGTAAATATTCCAAACATCATCGTTCATGACGTCAGTAAAACATGGTGTCGTGGGATGAAGTAAAGAGTTGCTAAGTGATACCAACAGGTGGGAAGAAATAAAGTTTCTATTAAAGCTCTTTAAAGCAACATTTTCAAACTTCACTTCTTCTATAAACCTATTTACCAAATCCGAGTCTAGTCTACAACAGCTGGACACCCAGTTGCGTTTTCCTACCATTTATCCTTTATATTTTAATCTTTGCAAAGCCCATCTGATTCCTCCCATCCCTAAGAATCGATCATAACGGTTCAATACCATTCACTCACTACAGCAAACCTTCACGCAATTAATTCAAAATTTACCTCCGCATTTAGGAAATATAACCTTAAAATACGTAAAAGTGTCCAAACAGTTTTTAAATGTACGGTAGCAACTCGTAATATTAGATACACCATTTGTAGAGACTTTTGTGCCCCGAAGGTTACTTCTCTTTCAACCCATCCAAAACAATTTAAACTTTTTAATAGTTAAAAGCGTTAAACTAATTTAAGAATTATGAGTTTGGAGGTTGGTGTAAAGGCTTAAAAGTGGTGAGGATTTAAGGAATTTAGCTTGAAACCCACGTTTCATCATCTCTACAACCATGTACGTATTGCATTTATAAATGTAAAAGATAAATATATTAGTATTTAAACTGGGGAGGGTGTGTACTAGTTGCAATCTCATTGTACTTTCTCATAATATTTATTACTTTCTTCCGATAAAAGTGTAGGTGCTGGATGACTGGAAATGCACAAAAATAACATTATTAGCGGAGGAAACAGTATTAGCCAGACATAGTAATTCTCTTTTAGTGCTGCTGAAATAGTCACCAAGACCTCTCTTAGTTATAACGTAGGGCAGTGTTTTTCAACCTTTTTCATGACACGACCCCCTAGTATCAAAACCATTTTTCGCGACCCACGATCCTTTTTTCATATATGCTGCAAATATATAATATGTAATCCATACAAAAGTTTTATGCGTTTGCGTTTTTAGGATTCGGATCTAGAGATATAATTAAGAAAGTAAAACTCGTCATCACTTAGAATTGATAACTCACAAACATATTGTTACGGCCGAGACTACCAGCGCCATCTGTTAACACTTGGAATTCAAGTCTCAAAGTTTGGATACCTTCTGGTTAAAATGAAAATCAGAATACCCTGAATTAACAATCGAGGCTTTGACGTGTCTGATTCCATTTTCTACCTCGTACTTGTGCGAGTTGACATTTTCGTCAATGCCCACTTAAAAAGTAAAGCAAGAAATCGCTTAAATTTGGAAAACGATTTAATACTTCAAGTTACAAAAACGGATCCACGATGGGAGAAATTGATTAAACAAAATCAAGCGCAAACATCACATTAAAATCTACGAGTAGACGAAGAATTAATCGTATTTTTAAAAATTTGTTTGTATAAAAGTATAAATAATGATAAACATAAACTTTATAGAGTAAAATAGTGTAATGGGTGTCATTTTGTCAACTTTTTCTTAGTATATCTATCTTGTTAAAATTTATTGATTTTTTTGTACTGAAATACCTAGTTCTCACGCCCCCCTACAGAGGCGTCGCGACCCACAGGTTGAAAAACACTGACGTACAGGATCCATTAAGAGAGTTTAGAGTGAGAGAAGAGTATTAATTGAGATGACATCAGGAGCTTGCTAGTAGTGATTGACACACACACACACACACCTAACGAACGGTATTAATTCGTAAACATTTTAATAGTGTTTCATGTGTTGTTTCACGTTATCTCTGAATTCTAGTGTTCCGTTATATCTGGTCACAATTAGTATACAAAGCTTTTAATTAATGGACCCGTATTTTCCAGTTGGTATCACGTAATATGCTCAGTGCAGTAATTGCACTGAAATAAATGTGCGCTGGCCACATTATTAACACTGCATGTATTCACACCCCCAAACGTCTGGAAACTTTTTGTTGCCCGAAGCCAGGTTATAAAACAATTTTTGTAACAGTAAGTTTTCCTCTAAGATAAGCTATTTTCATTTCCTCTAAAAAACAGCAAATGAAATGCTGTATTCTCCAATAATTGTTGTACAGGATTTTTCGAACCATTTTATTTTAATAGTCATCATATAATATGTAATATATATATATATATGTGTGTGTGTGTGTGTGTGTGTGTGTGTGTGTGTGTGTGTGTGTGTGTGTGTGTGTGTGTGTGTGTGTGTGTGTGTGTGTGTGTGTGTGTGTGCGCGCGCGCGCGCGCGTGTGTGTATGTAATAAATTATAAATTTAATTTAAAATTGAGTGTATTTATTAATTATTGTACATACATTTCATCATCAAGAATATTTATTAAAACAATATGCTTAAAGCTTTTTGACAATGTAATATATTAATATCTTTAAAAGCTTTGAACAGCATCGGCAGCTACAACACAACCATCTAGTCATTAGATCTCTCTGTAATGCACAGATTTTCTACTTGCAATTTCTGTAATGCGTTAAAATTATAAACTTTAAATTTAATCATAGCATTAAAGTCTTTGCTGTTGAAATCTCCTGTTTGGTCTTTGTTAAACTAAATGTAAATTAACAAGGTTCAGCTTAGTAATTTCCCATTATACTAACTTTTATAAGGTTACATAAATTACTTATCTCGAGAATGATGGAGTTACTGGCCGTTTAAATTTTCTCATAGTGGAAACCTTTTATCGATTCCTGATCATTATTGGAAAGTTTTTACCCTAAATGACTTGTTTTTACATATTAAAGTGAGATTTTATAGCGACGCCTACAAAAAAAAAAAAAATTGAATGAACATATACATACACTTTAGCGTCAGTATAATTTCCGTCAGTTTACGCTATGGGTCATCTGAAAGTGAATTAAATAATAACATACTATTTTACAAATCAGCTGTTTTAGTGTTATAGGTTATGTTGTTAAACAACTGTTTTAACAAGTAGATAAAGTTACATTATTTATTGAATATTGTCAATTGAAAAGGTTTTTATTAATTAGTTTTGATCAATTAATAAGTACATTATTTATTTAAAGTTTGATAAATCTTATTAGAAATAATTCAATATAGTGATAATAACAAGTTGTGTATTTCAATTACATTTTAGAAAATGAAGCGATTATTAGGGCGTCTGGTAGCAAAGGTTTAGGTAATTTCTCATTTCAAAATATCTGCAGATGTGGCTATAAATGTTTTCTGTTCTGTCGGCAATACCCCCCCCCCCCCGAGTGTCATAACCTAATTCGTTTGTTTATACTTCAATTGGTTATTAATTAATATCTTTGTTTGAAAAAAATTGTAACCTAGATGTAATCATAATGCTTTGAACAAATTACGTCATTTTATTTTCGTTTCGCTAGGTAAAAAGTTCGAAGGAAAAGGCGCGCCGTTTGTTTACTTTTTATTTTACCATCCTGTCCATTATCTCTTAAGTAAAATTGGACAGGATGGTTTCAGTGGATCGATGAGGCGTAAGTAGAAGCTCAGTAGAGAATATGAAACCAGAAAACGGGCTTAGCAAATAAACAACAATGATAAACTCTTTTAGTTTCGTTGTCTACCTCTCACAACAGGTGGTTTTACGCAATGGGCCAGTTCGGTTATCCAGTGAAGCTCTATCGCTTATAAAAAAAGTAAAAATGTTACAATTTCTATAATACACTGTTATTTTATGAGAAAAGCAATATTTAGAAATTGTTAGGCGTAAGCAAGCACCGTGAAGAAAAGATATTGACACATGTCGCCTGGCGCATTGTTGTTTGAAGTTTGACAATCTGCAAATACTTGTGTTGAGACGGATGGATCCCCTGAAATAGTTGCTCACACGGGAAGACAGGCGGTAAAATCCCCAATGCTTTGTGACAGTGACGTCAACTTAAATATCCTGATATAACCTGATATTATATTACAAACAAGTAACATAAAAAAATAGTCAATTACTACTTTAAAAAATATTTTAGTTATTCTTTATTAAATAATTACAATTATTATAAATAAATTGACATAACCTATGAGTTAAAACAGCTGTTTAATTGTACAACCTATATCATAAAGTCAGCTGTGAATTTTTAAATGAAAAGAAATAACTATATTGAATCCCTTGCCTCTTTTGTGGAACGTTTGTTCCTCATAAAAAAACGAAAACTAATTTATAATTCAATTTAATCAGTGAATTAATATTTGAAAAAACTGTATTAACATCAAGTGGCATCCACTTGTTAAAAAAAGTTAAAAAATATTATTTCAACTTGAGTAGATGATTGAAGAGAATTTTATTAACGACTAAAAATTTGAACAACGTATATAGGTGAACTAATAGAAGGAATTGAAAAAATTATCTTTTGTCCGTAGCTTTGCTTTTTTATAGTTTAAAACGACCTAACAGAAAGTACCATACACTGTCGTGAAGTTTGAGAGCGAATATATACAATTTTCTAGTATTTGCAATTAGAATTTGTAAAAATCATTATATCCGTTTAGACTATACATGAACGTACTTAATATAGATAGAGGACTTTATTTACAGTAGGAGGTCTGGTTGTGCCTAGGTATACTCCAGGCGATTGAGGCTATCCATGTAATTCTCCCCTAGGCCTTGTAGAAATTAATCAAAATATATCTACTTTAATCCTAACCAATTCTATCTACCTTGGCTCATAATTCTCTATCAAGGGGGTGCAAACAGACAGTTATTTTTTATGACCTCCTTAGAGAGTAGGCTTAGTGATGTTCCCCATGCGACGTAATTACGACCCTATTCCTAGTAAAAACGGACCATAGCTCGTAAAGTTAAGTTACATAGCTCCTGTAAGCACTGATGTAAGCATTTATTTTAGTTGAAGTGCGTGCACTTTGTTTAGTTGAAGTTCATGTACTTTGGTTAGTTGCATTCCGTAGATTTTAGTTTGGTGAAGTCCGTGGACTTTGGTTATTTGAAGTCCGTGAGCTTTGGTTAGTTGAAGTCCGTGTACTTTGGTTTGTGGAAGTCCGTGGACTTTGGTTAGGTGAAGTCCGTGCACTTTGGTTAGTTGAAGTCCATGTACTTTGGTTAGTTGCAGTCCGTGGACTTCGGTTAAGTGAAGTACGTGCACTTTGGTTAGTTGAAGTCCGTGCACTTTGGTTAGTTGATGTTCGTGCACTTTGGTTAGTCGAAGTCCGTGCTCTTTGGTTAGTTGAAGTCCGTGCACTTTGGTTAGTTGACGTCCGTGAACTTTGGTTAGTTGACGTCCGTGCACTTTGGTTTATTGACGACGTGCACTTTGATTAGTTGAAGTCAATGCACTTTGGTTAGTTGACGTCCGTGCACATTGGTTTGTTGACGTTCGTGCAGTTTGGTTAGTTTACGTCCGTGCACTTTGGTTAGTTGTAGTCCGTGCACTACGATTACTTAAATGTCGATTATTTTGGTTAGTTGAAGGTTGCATATTAAGTGCTTTGATTGTGGTGACGGTTTAGTTATAATTCTAACATTGTTTCTTCTTTGTATTTTTTGTAGCATTGAATAATATTGACTTTCGAAAGGGGTTTACTAGCCGTTGAATACAGTTAAATGACCTACTAAAACGAACTACTGACCATCTGGGGTGCATACTTATTGTTGGTTCTTTGCAGTTAGAGTAATAAAAGTGTATTCACTTTGAAGGAAATTATTTCATTTAACGCATAAACAATACACGCGAGAATTATTTTTTCTAACCACTCGGTTAAATCTCTCAGCACTAACAAACATCCGTGGTCTGGTATAGTTTACATCTAATAGATTATCACAGCTGGGCTTTCAATCTGTGTTTATATAAGCCCCGCTCGACCTCTGTTTAGGAAACATAATTTAGGGTTAAAGTGTTGTTTTCAATAAAATATAATTGGATTATCGCTGAACCGGTTTAATCCTGTTCCATAAGTTAAGAAATGTATTCGGCCCGGGCTTCTCGTAATTTTCAACGACATGAGCTTGATAGATTACGAGTATTCTATTTCGACACTCGTCTCTGATGGAAGGGACAACATCACGTGGTACTTCCGTTCTACGTGACCTTGACAAAGCTGTTTAGTGTTGCCGTCGGAGAGGGTTTGGGGTAGTCTTGGTACGAGGGAAAGCGGAATTGTTTAGACAATGGTAAAACTTTTAGGGACAATGTTTACATGTTCCAAATTTAGTAGTGAAGTTTAGTAAACTTGTCTTTCAAACAAGTAGGTTATTCATAGAGAAACACTAAAGAGGAAGCCGTTCATTAAAAAAAACAGTTCATTTTGAGAACGATTTAATTTAGTTGCAGTGGAACCCCTCACATCCGAAATAATTGGAGCTATAGCCTGTTCAGATTTGGGAAAGTTCGGATTTAACGAAAAAGTTCTGATTTCGGGTTTGCTGCGTATTTTGCATTTGACAGAATCGCGTTTTTTTTAATAAACGAAGTATTAAAGCATTCATTACATATTTGTGTATCAAAAATTAAAGTTTTCTTGTGATACAAGTGAAATGTATTTGAAACAAAGCTATCACATGAGAGTTTCTGTGAATGAAAACTTTGACGAAGCTGTATTTTTATGGTTTACACAAGAGAGGCGGAAAGGGCTCCTATTACTGGCCCATTAATACAAGAAAAGGCATTACAGTTAAACAAATTAATGCACAGTGATTTGGAATTTACTGCTAGTAATATTAATGACTTAAACAATAGTTTACGATTATCCGAACTTTAAATGTAGTTAATTTGTTAAAACTTACTGAGACATTTCGATCGCTATGTGCCGATTTTCATCAGTGTCTTCTGCTTGGAGATGTTGTGTCAAGCGGTGACGGTTTTAAAGGTAGGTTTTCGATAGTATCAAAGAGTATGTGTGATTTGTATTGTGTTTGTTAGGTTAATATGTTTGTACTTTGTGTTTTTGTGTGTCTGTAAATTTCATATTGTTGTAGTGTATTGAGATGTGGTCCTTTTTTGTTGATGTGTAGGATTTCTAGGTTATGGTAAATGTCTGTGTATTTGTGTCCTGTTTCGTTTATGTGGTTGTAAGATGTTAAGTTGGTGTTCTGTTTGTGTTCCTCGACTCTTTGTTTAAAGCTGCGACCTGTTTGTCCAATGTAGAATTTGTTACATTCGTCGCATTTCAGTTTGTATACGCCTGGTGCTTGTAGTTTATCTTTGTTGTTGGTGTGGTGTTGTATTTTGTATTGCAACGTGTTATTAGTTTTGTATGCTATTTTATATCCTATTTTGTGAAAATTGCGGGCTATTTTGTTTGTTGTTTTCTTAATGAACCCATGTGATGTATTTGTTTTCCCTGTCTGTAGTGTTAATTTTAGTGTTTTTTTGTATTTTGTACCATAGTTTGTCTATTACTGTGGTGTTGTTTCCATTTGTGTATGCTAGATATTTAATTATGTTTAGTTCTTTGTTTATGTTTTCGGTGGTTATTGAGACTTCTTCAAGTTTATGGAGCAAGGATCTGAAGGCAGCGTGTTTGTGTTGGAGAGAGTGGTTTGGGGTGTTGTGGATAAGTGTGTCTGTCGTTATGAGTTTCCTGTAAATGTTGAAGCTGTGTTTTTGTGTGTGGATTTTTGTTATGGTTAGGTCGAGGAATTTTTGGGATCGGTTGGTTTCAATTTCTGAAGTGAAGTGGAGTTTTGGGTGTATTTTATTAGTGTAGGTGAGGAGTTTTCCGCATTGACGGGAGTTGCCTCCGTATAGTGTTATGATATCATCGACGTAACTGTGCCAGTAAATAAATTTGTGTGCGTGTGTATTGTTTGTGAGTATCTTGGTGTTTTCTATGTGTTGTAGAAAAATTTCGCTTAGCACACTACTGATAGGACTTCCCATGGGTAGTAGTAGTTGCTATTTCTAATGCAACCGCAGTGTTTTTTATAAAATACTGTTCCCTGCCACATCGTTGTTGTATAAATGAGCAATAAGAAATAAAACAAATCATATGTTTCATAGACGTTTAATACGGCAATACTTAAAAGGCTAAGGCTATGCCTTTTTTTGATCGAACCGTTGCCATCATCAATCTGATAAATGTTCTCCTAGTTCTTCCTCGCTCATCCAAAAGGACGTTCCCCTCAACTCCATCATTTATCATTTGCCATATGAGATCATAATGCCCTTATGTCACGCGTTAGTTTGGGAGTGCTCGGTTAGACACGTGACTGCAGATCCTCCGGTGTTGTAACTATGTTCTCGGTGCAAATCTACAGTAGTTGAGGCAATCGCACCTAGGGGCGGTGCTGGCATTCCCAAATAACCTCTAGCTACGATAGGGCGAACTGCGCAGCTCGAACACGACATGATCTCACAAACGTCTCTCGATTAAGGTGAATATCTAATTCCGATTGTATAGTAATCTGAAAAGGTAGCAAGTTGGTAGGATTGTTTTTGTTAATGACCATTGTGATTTGGACAGGTAATGGTTTCACCATTGCTTTACTAGTGTGACGAGTGATCCCCTACGGTAGATAGCGAGGTTGCTGTTACACAGCTGACCGTTAAATAAGGCATTTTCTCAAGGTCGCCAGTATGATACTGGCGCGAGAAAAACTATCTTTAATGACGGTTATCACGTCACAATTTTAGATCAATCGCTGCAGAAGATTATGAATTATTAATGCGTACACAAACCAACATTTTTATGTAGACCTATAACTAGCAAACCCGGTGAACATTCTAGCTCCTAAATATCAACGAAAGGCTTGCTAACATTAGCTTAACCTAATTTAGTATTTTATCAATATAATCATAGCTGAACTTATAGAAGTCGCTCGAGAAAAAAATTAAACTTCTTCATTTAATGTTATTTAATGAAGTGCACTAGGATATACAATATTTTATTTTATTGTTTGAAATGTGTAGGAAAATAAATTTTAGATTGTTGAGTGTTACCTAGTAACCAAAATCTGTAATGAATTGAATAAAATGCCGTAAGCTAAGATAGAAAGTCATATTTTATGCTATTTTGGCTCTTAAAAATTACATGTTGGAAAACATTATGTCGCCAGAAACCTTTCCAGGAATGTACTCAACAATTTCCTAAAGTTTATGGCGATCGGATTAGTGGTTTAGTAATGCATAAGGCTCATACATACATACATACATACGAACAATATATTGTTGCAAGCATTAATTTATATATATATATATATATATATATATATATATATATATATATATGTATGTGTATATATATATCGCAATATGTATTCTTGTGTATTAATAAAGAACTAAGTCAAAATACAAATACAAGAATTGTAAATTCAATTATAAATCTTGTATTTTTATTTTGACTTAGTTCTTTATATATATATATATATATATATATATATATATATATATATATATATATATATGTATAAAAGGATGATTCAGTTCCATGTCCTCATAAATCATGATTGTTGTAATCATTTTTTTAGTGAACATTTTGGTATTTATTTCAATGCTCTACGTTGCCAAAATTACGAACAAAGTGGCTAATAATAATAATAAATTCAATAATATTTTTACTAGACCAAGGTAGCGGGTAGACACTCCGAGCCCGGTTCGAGAGCAAACCTGGAGCTCAGGTTAACGACTCTCATCACGCAAAGCGGTTTATGTCACCCTATGTCCCTTTCTAGGGAAGCATTTCGTACTTTTAGGAGATGTAACCACCTATTTCCGACTCCGTTAGAGAATACGTCTACTTCAGGAATGCGTACTTGTCTACGCGGTGCTATAATATTCCCCTGTTCACAATACCAGTAGATTATCCCTACCTAATCCCATTTTGCTTTCCCTCTTTCAAGGATGTAACGGCAACAACTCTTTGTCACACAGTTAGAGGGTGGTTGTACTTAGCTTGATGGCAGAATAACCCATTACGTTCTGTATAAGGGTGTCTCAAGTTCCTACTTTAAGCTTACACATATTCCCTAGTTAGGAAAGGCCTTCCCTATAGTTAGAAGGCGACAGTAGTCACACTGGCCAATCACCTAGAATATTATGTATATTGTAATAACTCCTCATTCGAAATATTGTTTCAATCAGCTCAATATTGTCTTTAGATGAATAAGCTTCTAAGATGGAAACCAAAGATTTATGCTATGGATTATTTCTTTCTATTAAATTCCTTCTATTACCTCACACTCTCCTAATATATTAAATCTTGTACAAATTTTCAATCGTTAATAAAATATGTTTTTTTCGTCCAATCAAGTTCAAATTCACTTTTTTTTAACCTATAGTAGATGACAATTGATGTTAATACAGTTTTTTCAAATATTTATTCAATAATTAAATTGTAAAATCTATGGGGTCCATCCGGATTCGAACTGAGAATCTTCGTGTTGGAAGTCCAGCGCGTTTTGGAACTGGACCAACTTTCCAATACCTAGAAATATATTTCTCACAGATGTATACGAATATTTTCCCCCCATATGGTTGCCGTCGAAGCCTCCATTGTACAATTTTAAACTGTTGCCCGGGTTAACATACAATATCCTTTCTGAAATAGCTCAAATCAAATTTTTCTTTGACCCCCTCCGTAGGAATTTACTTTTTTTTATGTATCACTTGATTCCGATCAGTTTCGGAGCTCACTTGTCCACTCACTTCAGTTCACAAGTATTCGAAATTTTCATTCTACTTTGGGAATTAAAATCTCCAACAGACTTTAGAACACTACGCATTGCAAGTAATTAAGATAACACCGACCAGACGTAAAACAAAGAAAGCACGTTCTTATCTGCCTTTTATTGCCTCGGCTTTTAAATTCCGGTTTTTATTTCCACTTCGTTTTAAAGCCTAATAATGGCGTTTCAGTGCAGGTTTGTTGTTTGCATTTACACATTTCCAACTGAAATATTAGCCGTGCTCTTAACAAGGGATAAACGCTTTGCGTATGTCGGTACTCTTTGCCCTAATGCAAGCCATTATAGAATTTAACGATGGTACCTGAATGCACGTGTTTGCTAATGGGATTATTTCATCGCAATACGTTGTAACCTATGAGAGCATTCATCTGCTTATATACCGTATATTATATAATCACAACATGCAAATACACATTGGTTTCTAAATTATAACTAATTAGATTGCAATTTAATTAAATTTAATTACATTATAAAGTATTAAAGTAAAGAGAAATAAATAAATATGATTCAAAGATAATTAATTTCAGTATAAATACAAATGTAGTGAAAGATTTTTTGCAATATAAAATTCGCAGAAAACGGATTAGTTTCTGAAAGTATGAATTGCATTAGTAGATTATATTTCCATTTATACATTAATTATTTAAATCAAATTTTCTCTAGAATTGCGTCTGAAGCTGTAATTTACTACTTTAGAGATTTTGCTGTTATGTACGTTAATACCATAATGCCTGCTTTATGTTTCATTTACTCTAGTTGTTACGTATTTAAAATTAATATAGACTCATTTCTTTTATTTTAAACCCGCCGCCAAAGTCAGACAAAGCTCACCCGTGATAAGGTTGGTTCTGCAGTTTAAACCAGGCAGATCAAGTTAGACCATGAGTGTGATAAGTGTGTATTCCATGGTGTACGTAAGTAGGCTACAAACTATTAGTTTATATAATTATAATAATTATTGGTCCTCCGAAACTATTGTTACCAAACAAATTTGGTCCAGCCGGGCCGGATCTTAAGCCTTAAGACCTATATACAAAAAAAAAATTACAATTCATTATATGTTCATTCTACAATTTCTACAAGTTTTTTCAAACTTTGTTTGTGCATGCAAACACTGGAAAACTAGTTTCATGTCGCAGTATATGAAACAGCTGATCCTCTCTCATCTTTGTTTGGCTTTGGCGTGCATTAATATATTGGTTTAAATTAATTGTAAAAGTTTATGAAAAGTGATTTCAGTTGTTTATAGAAGGTTATCTCATTGAGCCTACGTCTATTTGTTGTTTACTTAGGCTTATTTATCTCTCCGTTAAACATATACGCTCATAGGCCTAATCTCTTTAAAACATTTTGTAATTTAAAAATTAAAGCAGTTATCTCATCTTCTACTATAAAACCATCATTTAATCATGGGAAAATTTTTTGGCAGTTATTAAATCAAAGAAAGACAATATATTTAGTCAAATTCAAGAGATTTTTGATCTAACAAAAAAACATCTGATAAGTCAATCCTGCAAAAATTGTTGGTGCGCGCTAAAACTAGAAATACAGGCTAACCCGAATTTTCAATCCAACTACGCTCCTCTTAACAGCATCAACGAGTTAGTCGATTATATTAATTCTACCGTATATTCGATAGAAAGTAAGATGTCATCAACAAGGCCTAAATGTGAAATAGTTACTCGTCAGTTACATATACGACTGCCTAAGCTTGAACTCAAGCATTTCGATGGTGAATTTCTCGAATGGATGTCATTCATTAATATATTTAACGCTAGCATTCATGAAAATGCATCGTTACCAGCAGTTTCTAAACTTCAATATTTATTGAGCGTTATCTCAGGAGAACCGCTAAATTTAATTAAATCTCTCCCTATTTCTGACGCTAACTATAAAGTGGCCTATGACTTATTAAAAGAAAGATATCACGCGCCGAGGCGGTTAGTTACTTTACACCTCAATCAAATTTTAGATTTGCCCTCTGTAAACAACACGCCTAAACAAATGAGAAATTTTGTAAATTTATACTCAGAAAATATACAAGCTCTTAAAGGTCTTGACATCGATATCACTAGTAAAAATCCTTTGTTATCTGCTATGCTTTTACGAAAAATGGATAGTGAACTTAGGAACCGTTTTGAAAACTTCCGTTCATCAACTGTTACTCAAGAGAGAATTGACTCCACTACAATACCTGATGCACCGGAAATTATTAAGTTTTTAAATAAAGAATGTAATGAAGTTGAAGATGCCAATCTTCATTCTCCTTTCACCTCGAAACCTCCCTCGTCTGGATCACGCACCTCCTCTGGTTCCCAAAATAAATACTTTAAACAAAAAGTATCACTGATGTCCTATAATTATGGAGAAGGCTCATCCATTAAAGTTAAACCTCATCCATGCTTTATATGCAATACAATTGGTCATAAGGTATATTCGTGTCCGGACTTCAAGAGTCAGGACGCCAAATCCCGTCTCAAAATTGTAAAGGAAAAGGGGCGTTGTACCTCATGCTTAGGTACTCACCATCTTAACGACTGTAGGTCAAAGTTTAGTTGCTACAAATGCCACAAAAATCATCATACATTATTACATTTTGAAAATTACTCTACGCTGCAACGGTCCACACCTCAAACTTCGTCTCAAGACTCTCCGACACTTCAATAGGAAATAACCCCTTCTCCAATCACTATGACCTCTCAAGAAAAGCAGAATACGTCTCAAATCTCTAAAACTGTTCTCTTAGGCACTCTACTTGTTAAGCTTACCTCGTCTAACGGTATTACCCATGTATTTCGTGCTCTTGTTGACTCTGGCAGTCAATCTTGTTTTCTCACCGAGCGTGCTGCTCAATTATTGTGTGCTCCTCGTACTAAGACCACTCATAGTGTGGTAGGATGGTCTCAGGTACCCTTACGCTCAAAAGGTCTCACCTCAGTTGCTGTTGAAACTCTTGGGGGCAATGTTATTTCAATTAATGAAAGATTTTTAATATTGGAAAAAATATGTGTTAACCTACCAAGCACACAAGTAGACTCTGAAGTTCTTTCCAAGGTTCGTCCTTATGTTTTGGCAGACCCTACGTTTCACTTGCCAGGAGGCATAGACGTTTTTCTTGGTGGTGCTTTATTTCCACTCATACTTACTCAAGAATCTTATAACCTCGGACCTGGTTTACCCAGGCTAATAGGCACACACTTTGGCTTTTTCGTAATGGGTAACGCACCATGTCTATCTGGCAGTGAACTTCATAGAAACTCCAGCTCTCAATTATCAACTACACTTCTAGTTGTCAACGACATTGACCTTCACTACTCACTACAAAGGTTTTGGCAACAGGAAGAACCCCCTGGTGTGTCTAATCTTTCTCAAGAAGATACATTATGTGAAGATCACTTTCTCGCCACTTATACTCCGGACCAATCTGGCCGATATTGCGTCCGACTACCATTCAAGACTGAACATCCTCCTCTGGGTCAATCTCGTTTAAATGCAGAAAAAAGACTGCACTCTCTAGAGAAGAAATTTAGTGCTCAACCTCAATTTAAATCCCTATATACTGATTTTATGGGTGACTACTTAGCCTCTGGTCACATGATATACGCTCATAATACTGATCTAACTGTACCTCATTATTTCCTTCCTCACCATGGTGTTTTAAAGGAGTCTAGCAGCACAACTCGTTTACGTACTGTATTTGATGCTAGTTCTGAAACCTCTAATGGTATTTCTCTTAATAATATTTTATTAACAGGCAAAAAGATGCAAACGAAAATTTGTGATTTATTACTAAATTTTCGGATTCATAACGTAGTTTTTTCTTGTGACATTCGTCAAATGTATAGACAGGTAAAAATGCACCCTGATGACCAGTGCTATCAGATGATCTTATGGCGTGAAAGTCCAGATCAGCCCTCTTTAATCTACAAGCTCACGACAGTGACTTACGGAGTGAATTGTTCACCGTATCTTGCCATTAAAACCTTACATCAGCTCGCTGCAGACGAAGGTGACTCCTATCCTGAAGCTGCAAATATTCTACGCACGCAGACGTTCGTAGATGACATCATCTCTGGAGCTGACTCTGAAGAAAAGGCTTTGAGCCTCCGTAAGCAACTCATCTCGCTCCTGGCTCGCGGAGGCTTTGAACTACGCAAATGGACATCTCACTCCAGTCAACTGCTGCAAGATCTTCCTGATGCTCATTTAGAGACCCCTGTATTCCTTCAAGGCAGTAAACAACGACATTTCACTATATTAGGTCTTCACTGGTCACCCTCTACCGATACGTTTACCTATAATTTGAATTTTCCTCACAATTCCAGGACTAAACGTCAAATTCTAGGTATCATTGCCCAGATTTACGACCCTTGTGGCTTTCTCTCACCCATTGTTATGTGGGCCAAGCGTTTTATGCAACTACTCTGGATCAAAGGATTGAACTGGGATGAACCACTTCTATCTGAACAATTGAAATTATGGCAAACCTTTACAGACTCGGCTAATACTCTACGAGAAATTGTAATTCCTCGTGCATTACGAATAACACACTCGAGAAACTTTGAGTTACACGGTTTCTCAGATGCTTCTGAGAACGGTTATGCCGCCGTCGTTTATTTGAGATGCCAACTTAACGACAACTCTGTGTTAATTCGGCAAGTAATATCGAAGACTCGGGTAGCCCCTCTGAAAAGGCTCACGGTACCTCGATTAGAGCTAAGTGCAGCTCATTTACCCGCCCAACTAGTGGGATATGTTATCTCTCTTTTTGAAAAAAGGGTGGAATTTTCTTCTGTATTTCTATGGTGTGATTCGACAGTAACACTGACATGGTTACAAACACCTCTTCATCGATTGAAGACGTTTGTCGCCAACCGGGTAGCCCAGATACAAGAATTAGTCCCTTCTCATTACTGAAGACACGTAGCGAGTGAAGATAATCCTGCTGATTGCGCGTCGCGTGGGTTACTTCCTAAAGATTTACCACAGCACTCATTATGGTGGTACGGCCCCCTTTGGCTACAAAAATCTAATGATAACTGACCTGTATCTCATTTTATGCCTGCAAAACTTACTGACACAGGAGAAGAGAAACCCATTTCACCTATATCTCTCATATCAACTGCTCCTCATGAATGGGAGCTCCTCACTCAGTTTTCTCACTTTAGCCGACTCCAGCGTGTGATGGCTTATATTTTGCGATTTACTCATAACGCTCGTCATTCAAGAAAGCTCGATGGTCCTCTCAACACTCTGGAAATGAGAGCGTCAAGACTGGCAATTTTCAAGATGGTTCAAGAATCAGCGTTCAGAGACTACATCGTTGCCATGAAGAAGGATCCAACTACACCTGCCTCGTCACAACTTCGCCGACTCTCTCCTTTTCTCGACAAGGATGATATCCTACGAGTGGGAGGACGTCTCAACGCTTTAAAACCTCATACGTATGTGCAACATCCTGTGATTTTGCCCAAACGACATCATGTCGTCAACCTTCTTATTGATTTTTATCATCGAAAATACTTACACTCGGGCGCTCAATTGACTCAATCACTTCTTGCACAGGATGTGTGGATACTAGCCTCCTACACAAGCCTCACAATAAATCTCCGCTCATGGGTGATTTACCAAAAGCAAGATTAACTCCTTCTCGTCCGTTTCTCAACACCGGAATTGACTACGGAGGTCCTTTTAACATCAAAATGCACAATTTGCGCTCGATTCGCTTGACAAAAGCATATATTTGTATCTTTGTTTGCCTTGTGACAAAGGCTGTACACATTGAAGTAGTATCGGACCTGTCGACAGATGGGTTTATTGCCGCTCTCACCCGATTTGTGTCTAGACGCGGTCTTTGCACAAATATTTATTCTGACTGTGGAACGAATTTCGTTGGAGCGAATAATGCTTTACAAAATCTCATCATCTCTTCAGGCCGAACCCCTCTTGCTGAATTCTCATCACAACACAATATCAACTTTCATTTCAACCCGCCTGCAGCTCCTCATCAAGGTGGTCATTGGGAAGCAGCAATCAAGAGTGCAAAACATCACCTCCGACGTGTCATCGGTGAACATATTTTAACTCTATGGGAATTTTCCACTCTCACAACTCAAGTAGAGGCTATTTTGAATTCGAGACCTCTCACACCTCTGTCAAACGACGCCTCAGGATGTTCTGCCGGATGTATATTGTGGAACGCGTCCAGTAATTGGCGTCAAAAGAGATGAAAAGAAGGAAATAAATAAGATATAAAATACGTCAAAATCAAACTGAATGAAGTGAAGTTCACATCACCTTCACAAATAAGGTACTGAAAGATCCTCCGTTAATGGATGTTAACGGAATCATCATCCCTTATGAAAATAAAGCAAAATATCTAGGTATGAACCTAGATGCTAAACTAAGATGGAAACACCACATCAAGAAAAAGAATGAGGAATTAAATATCAAATACCGCAAGCACTATTGGCTCTTGGGTAGAGATTCAAACCTCTCACTAGGAAATAAAATAAAAATCTGCAATCATATTTTGAAACCGGTTTGGATGTATGGCAGTCAACTGTGGGGATGTGCAAAGGAATCTAATTTAGAAATTCTCCAGATTTTCCAAAATAAAGTACTGAGGAATATGGTCAATGCCCCTTGGCATGTAAAAAACAAAGATATTCACCGAGATCTAAATATTCCGATGATACCAGAAGAAATAAACAAGATGGCCAAGAAAATATGAAAAGAGACTACACCTTCATCCAAGTACAGTGCCTCTTTAACTTCTCGACAACCAGTCCATGGTTAGAAGATTGAAGAGAACCAAACCATTTGAGTTAGTGTAGTATAGTGTTGTGCTGTGCTAGTGCTAATATAATATGTATTGACAATGTTCAGACACGAACTAATGAGTCAATGGGCACTTTAGTTATATCCGTATTTAGGTTAAGATAATGCAAGGAAAGTTAATGGTTGGTCTAATAAAACCAGTTTTATAAAAAAAAAAAATAATAACTTAATAATAAAAACGTCGGTGTCCAAACAAAGCTAGAGTGACGGTACACGGACTATGGCCAGAGTGAAGATAATAAAGTGATGTAACGACGAAACGACTTCTAAGGAGATCTGGCCATAGATTGGACGACATTATTAAAATATTACTTCAAGGATTTATAGACGAGGATAAATGCCCTCGGAAACTCAGCTGTGAAACTTCTGCGAGTCTTATTGTTTGGCGTAGCTGATGTTAGAATGTCGTTGGTGATTTCAAGAGGAGGTTAGGTGGGTAGTTCGTAATCTTGTTGAGCATAGTTTCCTGACATTATATAGCTCAACTAATTGCGCAACGGACGTGATATACTGTATTTCTAAAACTACTGTTACGCTGATCCCGAAACCACCCTAGAAGGTAGTTCTTAATAAAAAGGTGTTACGTCAAATACGTTTATTTGTGCACTTGAGATAACTATTGGATAAATGATAAACCGGTTGAATATCGAATCAAAAGTTTATTTATTAAATGCAACATTTCGGAGACAAATTTGTTGTTCTTATCAAGCCTAAAAACAATTTTACATTTCATTACAAATAATCATAAAAATACAAGAACTCTCACAACAACAAGTTTGTAAAACTTTAAAAAATGTTCAATGAAATTTCAATCAAAAACTTAATAACATAAACCACCCACCTACTTAGCGAGAGTCATAAATTCATCTAAAATATAATTAATAACCTTAACAAGACTGAGAGATAAACAATATACACACACAAAAACACCCAAAATAAAATAAATGTTTGTGTTTGGTTTTACTTTGTTTACTTATTTTATTTTGAGCGTTTTTATGTGTGTATATTGTTATTCTCTCAGTTTTGTTGCTGTTTTTTGCTATACTTTTGATAAATTTATGTCTCTTACCATTTAAGTGGTTTTATTTTAAAAGGTTTTTGTTTTAATCTCCTTTGAAATTTTTAAAAGTTTTAACATTTTTGCCGTGAGTGTACTTATTTGTAATGTAACGTAAAAGTATTTTCAGACATGATAAGGGCAACACATTAGTTGCTGAAACGCTTCACTAAATAAATAAACTTTTGACTCCATATTCAACCAGTTTATAGGTAGGCAACATAGATATACAGGAGGCTGTGATCCATTAAATAAATGACTAGAGCGTCACACACAACACAATAGACTAGAAACTCCGTTCCAGTGTAGCGCTTATCAGTCAAGAATCCTCCATTAATCAGTCCCCGCTGATAATGTAACTATATTTTACCGGCAATTCCGCATTACATTTCGTAAAAACCTACCTGGTACTCAGTTAAACTAGTTTTAATAGCATTTACACTTGGTACTCATCCACCCTTAAAATGAAATCAAATTACACTCGGCCATAATATTAGCTGAATACTCTGAAGTGACTTGGTTTTAGCGAGTCGTAGAACACAGCCTACTTGATACTCCGTAACTGTCCACTCAGACGTACTCTCGCTCTAATTAGCTAACTAATAATACGTGTGATAACAGCTACAGGGCAAGCTACAGAACGTACCCGGCCAGTTGTATAACGTTACTCCTATAGGATACATGGAACTAGAAATCCCGAGGGAATGCCACATATACCCGTTATTTTCTTTATATCGTTCGGTGTTTGAGTCTCACAAAGGATTATAAGTTCATTACATAACACAGAATGTGCACACAAATTTCCACACACAAATTACGCTCATGCAGATAAAAAATAACAGTAAATTCTTTATATCTGTTTACATTTGAATGTGCACACAAATCTCTATAGAAAATTACGTTTATTTAGCTAAAAAATAATATTAGGCTATTTACATTTGTTTACATTATAATGTGCACAGAAATCTCCACACAAAATTCGCTTATGTAGAAGAAAAATAATGGTAAACTGTTTGCATGTGTTTATATTATAATCTGCACACAAATCTCCTAGAATTGACGCGCTTCTGTATATGAAAACAATAGTAGACAGTTTACATCTGTTTACAGTATAGGGTGCCTACAAATTACCCTTATAGAGATGAAAAAAATAATAATAGCAGCCTGTTTACATTATAGTAAGTACACACATTCCGACAGAATTATGCTTATGTAGGTACAAAAATAACAGTAAAATGTTAACATCATTTTAAATTATAATGTGCATACAAATTCTCCCATACAACTACGCTTAAGTAGATAAAAATAAAAGTAGACACTTTACATCTGTTTGTGTTGACACAAATGTCCATAAAAACTAAGCTCATGTAGATTATAAAATGAGAGTAAAATATTTACAAACTTAGAAGAAATACTTTATTTATTTTGATGCCTCTTACTACTGTTTCTTACTAGGGGCTTATTTTGTCCCCCCTTTAAATATATCTTCTAATCACACATCCTTCACTACGTAACGGGTAACTCTACTATGCACCCGATAGAGAGTCGGTTGACTTCACAACGTATTCTACCCAAAACAAAGATCTTCCGAGTGAAATATCTCATGTAAATCCTGTAACCCTTTCCCATCCTCCATAGGATTGGAGTAAAATCCTATGGTGTTTAATAGAGGACTTTACCGATAGGTTCACTGATTACCGTTAAAAGTTTCGAAAATTGACTTTGAGGATATCATCGCGTGTTGTGTTCAAACTGAATTAAAGATATGTAGATATGTTTTACAAAATATTCAACCACTATTCCCGATTATAATTCTAATGGAGTTATATGACACCTAAATCGACAATTGTCTACTTTGCCCCTGTTTCAAAGTGGTATTATTTACGAGACTTTAATGGAGGTTGTAACGAATATTGCATGCAACGAGTTACGCTTAATGGCGGTATAATTTAATCCTTCCACAAAGTTATTTCTATCTTTTCTGCACGCGACACATTCCTTCTTAACCGTCACTCATTTCTCCGACTTTGTAGTTACACAGTGACAGTTGCTGATTTATTTACTTACCGCTACAAATTGAATCAATAATCCGATCGCGAATTGTTTCTCTTCCTGGAAAAATGAACGTTTTCTTGTAAAATCTAAAATGCTTGGATAACAAACAAAAATATATTCAACCTCAACGCTCAACTAATGTCACCTTTGTTATGATTTATTTTAAAAAAATTTTATTTCCTAAACATTTTTGAGGAGCAATTAGACTCTCTGATAGAGCAGGTCTGCTTCATAAATTGCTTCTATTCTCAGTAGTAGGGGATCATTTTGTACTTTCAATCGTCCCATGTACACTCCTTAATCTTCTCCTTACAAGGGCACAACTGGTACGTCACTGAGATCCGGATAGGGCGATCCACATGTGACGACACGACCCCCTGCATATATCCGGCACCAGGGGGTCTAAGCTTTAACTTTATTTGTACCCTTGTAAATAATCCTTCTATGTATAGAAAGTAATAATACTAACATAGTAGTTATATGTTACAACTACAGATACATGTATGGCTTGAAATGCGCATATATAAAAATATAGACAAGTTTTCAAAAATTGACCGAGCTGTTTGAATTGCAAAAGAGAGTGATTTACTCAAGCGTATAAAAATGTGCTGCGGTTGAGTTAAGTCCGCCGCCTATGCCACTGTTAAAGTCTTCAGCTTGTGTGTTACACATTTTGTTGAATACTATAAAAATAAAAATCCCACTAGCCACAATATAATCCCTTTTTTTTACTACAGAGTACTGAAGATGATTAGAATGCAATCGAAATGTACATAAAGTAATAGTAGTAAAATGAAAGAATTTTATATTTTGATTTGTGGGTTTTTATTCACTTAGTTAAAGTTAGTCCATAGTTTATTTAGTAAATATTCATTTCTGTGCTCAGCGAAACATTTTTAAAAAACATTTCAGATTTATAATATATTTCGATATTTTTCATTGTTTATGAAACTACAAGATGTTTTGGATGTACTAATCGTCATTATCAGGTGTGTTAGATAAATACACTTAGTAAAAAGTAATGTTTTAATTGAAAAAACAAAATACGATAAAAGTAAATAGCCAATAGTATAAACAAATCAACAGAGTTGTATAAAAAACAGAGTTAATCTTACCATAAAAAATAAACTTAGAAACTAAACATAAAAATAAGGTCCTCATAAATACACGAGAAATCTCTGCCCTCACAAAAAACACTACTCTGACAGCTCGAATTTCTAAGTTTAGAATTTACGCGAACATGTTATAATTTCGAAATTCAAAATTTAAATAAACCTAGGCCTCCTATTATTACGTTTATATTATACGACAACTATACATTTAATTTTTTTTCAAGATAGCACATTCTTTCTCTTGGAATGTTTTGTTTGGCTTGTATTTTCTTATTTCTGTAGTGGACGAACACGATTACAAGTTAAAACCAGCTGAATGCTGGTGACGTCCGTGACGTCATTGAGATCTTTTTTCTCTTGGGTGAGATAGTCCTCATTATTTTTACCTTTCAACACAGCCGAACAAATCTAGCATGCGGCAATTGTATTTGCATGGACACATCACATCAACAGAAGTTTCGAACCGTTAGATATTTGGGTCCCATTTTGAATCATTGATTTGATTTTGTGTATTATCTTGAAAGAATGTAGGGAATGAGTTATTAATGAGTAGGCTTGTATGTCATTTCAATAAAATTAATTATAAACATTTCAAACGATTTAAAAATGTAGAAATATATTGCTTTTTAAAATAATATTTATTTAGTATTAAAAAAAAATGTTTACTCAATTTCATCTCTTGACGATTTTAGTTTGGACTTTGATTGTTTTTCTAGAAAGGGTGATTTAAATTTTATCGATGATAGTTCCAAATAAAATTTTGTAACTCAAGAATCATGCAGTCCACGCATTAAAGGTCCATCGTTATATAAATTTGTATAAAACCTTCTCTCTTGTTCTTTAAATAAATTCGCTATTACAGCTCAACAAACCAACCCGTACATTCATCTCTCCGCCCAGAACAAATGCAATCGGATACCGCGTCTGATTCAGTCAAATTAATATAGCATCACGTAATATTAATGTACATCAGTTGCACATCCATGCTAAATGCAATTAGGTTAATTTCGCGGTTCGCTTGGTTTTCACTGCATGTAAAGGGATCCGTTGATGTCTGCCTTTGTGTTTACACACTTTAATGGCCATAAAATACGCAGCAGATATGCTTTACTTGCTACTCAGAGTACGGCGGTAATTTTAATGCCCTCTTAGGGGTTAATTATTGCACGATAGTTTTTGTTTCAAATATATACTTTATCTTAATATACGAATATAAAATATAAATATACAGTGATTGTTTAATTATTTATAAATAATTGACTATCCGAATAATTCAATATATAATATCGTAGGCTAAATATAAGGAGAAAGAGTGTGGGAACTTGAAAGGTCGTACAGAGTAGGGAGATGGCTTAAATTAAAGGCATTGCTACGGGGGAGAATATAGTTTTTTCTAAATTTACGACATTTATAGGGTTGTGAGAAACTTAAAGTTAATAAAAGCGTTCATAAGAAATATATTGGAATGAAATACATTAAAATGAAAAACAACTGAGTATGATTTGTAAAGAAATAAATATTTTAACAGTATGAAAACAGGTATGTGTATACATTGCAATGAAAAATAGATTAATATGATTTGTAAACAAACAAATATTTTAACAGTAATAAAGGTTATGTGTACAGGTGTTTATAAATAGCCTTTATAGTTTTTGTGTTTATAGACTATTATTTAGTTTATTGTGTAGTTTTAATGTTTCAATATGAATAGGGGCATTTGGCCCTGCAAACCCCTAGTTCAATATATAGTGAAAATAAATTTTATGTAATGCTTTGAAGCTCGGGTCAGATAAAAGCTATTTTCGCCTGCGCAGGATATAGAAAGGATATTTATAGGAAGGATTAGATTAGAGATATACGGCATTCAGTTGCCCTGATGTAGAAGCTAAAAGAGGATTGTACTCGCGCGTGTTCGTGCGTAATATACCCTTATTCATACACAAATACTTGTGTCTATTCGTGTATCCTACTTATATAAAAGCTTATTCCACTTTGCTGTTACTTGCGATCAGACTTTTTGTTAACTAAAGGTTGTTAAACTGTTGAATTACACTTGGAGGAAATGTTTTCGTCTTACGACTTCTTCAGCTTCGTATTTTTGCCGCTAGGAATGCTGCAGTTTTGTTTCTTTGGTAAGTTAACTAATTTTTGGAAGTTAGAAGTGATGTGATCGAAGATTATGTGTGATCTGTGTCGTGTTTGTTCATTTAGGATGTCATTTTTATGTGCGTTGCTATGTCTATATATTTCATACTGTTCTAGTGTGTTTAATTTATGGCCTTTTGTTGCATGTGTGGAGGATGCTCGTGTTATTTTCCATACTATTGCATGAGTGTTTAGTGTCCATGAGGTGATTTGCGAAGGTGGATTCAATAGTAGTGTGCAGTGCGCTTTTGTGTTCGGCGAAATATCTGCCTGTTTGTCCAATAGGCCTATAGAACTGATTGCAGTTGTTGCATTTTAGTTTGTATATTCCTGGGTTAATGTATGTATGCACAAGACTATGAATGTAACAAATTTACTAATCGGATATTTTCGGTCATGTAATTTTGTTATGGTGTCCTTTAGCGTTATTAGTCATCTCTTCCTTCACGTTCGTGAAAACAAATTTCCGTCCTGTCACAGGTTGACAAACCCATCAATGTTTGACGAATAGAACGGACGATATTAGTAAAAACCTCATAGAGGAGTTTTATTTTTTCTTCGCCTATTTTTATAATAATATTTACTATTTACTCAACTCTCTTTCTCTTATATTTATTTTAAAATAAACAGGTAGGAGATCTCGTAAATATTTAAACAACTATTGTTTACCGTTAAGCAAAACACGTAACAGATTATGCACCTCGGTTCAGCTGTAATAACAAGTCAGCTGTTAAAAATACCAGCTCAGCTGTTTATGTTGGATATAATTTTCCTGCATTTAATAGAATTGGAGGTTTAGATTATGCTGTTTACGCATCACTGGATGATTATTCATAAAATATGTTCTTAATTAGTTACGTTCGGTTTTAATTAAGGCTTTTGTTTCATGAAACGGATTTGTTGAAATTTATTAAATTAGTTTATTTTAATGCTTTTAAATTACGTTGCAATAAATAATTATAAACATCGAGAGATTGTCTAAACAGCAGAATTATTTGTGATATTATAATTTGGCTTTAATTGAGGGTTTCGTCCACGAGATGAAATAAACATGTTACAAGGCTTTATCCTTTTAAATACATATATAACTGAAATTGTATAACAAGAAATCTTACGTCACGTTATGCATTAGTTTTGGATCTGTTTCCAGCTAGGTGATTGATATTAGCTTATCTTTACAGCGTTTTAGGCTGATAAGAAAGGATAACAAAACAAATAATCTCTTTTGAGTATATATATATGTAGCTAGTTTACAAGGTATACATTTTAGAGCAACCGATCAGTAGGCCTGTATGCGACTCAACCTTTGGAGCTCTATATGCAACTGTGTAAACAGTGGCAACTTCAATGCCAAAGTCGAGAATGGAATGATGAAAACGTTGCTAGAAGGGGTAACCTGAATGCCAAAGTCGAGGATAGAGAGAAATCTAGTGATTTTGTCGTTAGGTAAGGCAGTACAACTCGCTTCTACATTTCCTGAGGGAAAGGAAAAGTAATCTGGAGATGTTTTTTAGTCAGTTCGCTCAGATCAATCAAGAATGTTACACCAACCGTATGGACCCATATATATTAAAAATAAAATGGAAAATTTATATAGGGTGAAATATAATTTAACAAAATGAAATTCATAAAATTTATTTGCATTTTGCTTTCTTAATAGAGAGTATAGAATGATGCGAAAAATATAAGAAAAATAGTTTATATAAATAGTTTATATAACATAGATATATGTATGTATATATATATATATATATATATATATAGCTTTGCAACACTGCTTTCTTGTATTCACTTATTACTTTCACTATACGTACTTAAACAAGAATCTTACTTGGTATTTAAGCGAGTTTACTTTCAAAGATTGATAGTATCTCCATTATCAAGCATCACTGAACGGGGGTTGTAGTAGACTGTCATGTATATATATATATATATATATATATATATATATATATATATATATATATATATATATATATATATAAAGAGCGAGATGGGAGAGAGTGAGAGACAAAAGTAAATATTTTATTTAGAAAAAAATGAACGTATAAACGCACTTTAGTAAAATATAAATTTCACCCTACTTTTAAATTTATCTAATACAAAATTTACTTCTAAGAAAATAAAAATTCTAGAAAATATTAGAAAAGATAAATTAACAAGAGCCATATTGAAAGGTATTGGTAACATTAAATACATACAAATATAAACAATATATATGGTTTTTCATCATTCTAAGCTGTTCTTCGCCAAACAGTTGCAATATCCTCAGGAATGAATAAGTTAAGTTCTACATCATATGTCAGATTAGACTCAGTAACAGTGTTGCCAAATCTATTACAATATTGTCAAGTTTATCCCGTTGCCGTAGCAAATTTGCGGGTTATAGTAGCAAATTTGTATCGTACTTCTATTTAATAATTTATTTATTTGTTATTAATACTGTATTTATACATTCGAATGTTTCATATATGTTTATTCCTAACCTTTTATTAATTTCTTCCATAAGTTTCCAATTTTCTATTTTTGGAATTTGTGGTTATTGTTATTGCAAATATTTGCAAAATTTGATTTGTACATTTCTGCTTTTTTATAAGCATTAAAATGTTCTTTATACCTTTCTTTTTTATATATTAATACGACAGAGGTGTTTTTTTCTCAGTATTGACTGAAACTGCGTTGTACGCATGCGTAGGGTCGATGTTTCATTAGATAACCTTACCAAATGCCGACCAACCGGTCTTGTCTCTGAAGCAGAGAAGTCGCGTCTCGCTTCGTCACGCAGTGAGTACGCTCCCATTCAATAACCCAGGTTAGTTAGTGTTGGAAGGGCTTCAAGGCAAGACAAATGTCTAAAGCGCCGATGTGTATCCTGTTACAAACCGTATAATTCTTTCATTTCCCTCGGTTTATCAGTTTTGGAACTGTTATCAGAAAAGTTATCAGATTTGAGTGCTCTAGGCCGAGAAAATTCCTTAAGGCTTCGTATGGTTATCTGTAATGCTCTTATAACTTCCGTGGCCTTTATGTATTCTTCACAGGAATATTCTCCAAATATGGGTGCATTTTAGTTATGGGTAAACCTGTATAAAGAAAATAATACTGATCTTTTAAGCATGAGTGGATATGAACGACCGTCTTGTTAACCTTTACCAGGGACATACATTTTGATTCAATATTTCATTTGTGTATATTAAACTTTTTTTTAACATAAGTTATGTCCCAGTGCTATCTGTGATCATATATAAATAGTAGCAAAACTCAGTAAAAAAATTAATTTTATTTGAATAAAGGATTAAAATTTCTTTCGTCGTAAAAGTTTATACAACTCGCGTTAAAATCTCTCCAACAAATTAGAGGCATTATTTTGTCATAAATGTTTCAAGTGAGAATTATTTATAAGGATTTCGCTAATAGAGTCTGCCCTGTTGGGAAACAATTTGCGTTGACAAAGTCAATAAACTGTCAGACAGAATTAACGGTCCCAAACAGCACAAATCAAAGTTTTGTTTGTTTCTGTTAAAAGCTTTCGGGCTCGGTGTAAGGAGCTTTTAGGAAAGGTGACCAATATCGGAGAGTTTGCTAACTCTTGCACGCACGAAATAGAAAACTTTTGCTTTTTGCTTTCAATATATTTTATTGAATGGAAACAGAATACAAATTATTGGAAGAGTGTTTTAATGGGAAATACGTTTCTAAGGAAATGATGCAGCTAAACATAGTAGATTGTCATCATAGTGAGACAACGTTATTGTGTCAAGACATCAGGGCTGTTATTTTCGTTTGGCATTAAAATCGTTGCAACCTTCTCCCTCAGCGCCGCAGTAAAGTGAAAATAAAAAAGTATTTTAAAAGGAATATTGATTTAAATTATAACCGGAGACGTTTTTATTAGTATACGGACTCACAAAATCATGCATTCTGGTGTAACACACTTTAGACGGTGTTACATATTAAAAAAGGAAATTTCAGAAAACGAATGAGAATGTATTCAATAATGTAACAATAATAGAACTAGATCAAAAAATTATGATTTGTTAAAAATAAATCAAATCTCTGGTTGGTAGTGGCATCTGTAAGAAGAGTTTAAAACAAAAGTTAAAGTAATATGCGCACATCGATGCGCGGTAGCTAGGACGCTTGTTTTGCTTCCGATATTTAACTCTTTCATATCCAAGATGTAAGGGAAGAAACATGTCTTGTAGTGCGAGGAGCGAAGAAGTGCTTTATTTTAATTTTTTTAATGTAACAGATAAGTTAACTCTTGAAATCGGGATGTAGAAGGCAACGGTCGTCTCCAAGAGCGATGAAATGTTTTGATTGTAATTTTTAATGTTAACAGTCATTTTTTTAATTTTTAATTAATCATAATGTAGAAGACAGCGCACATTGCCAAGTACGAAGATGCAACGCTGAGTTACTGAAGCCTTTTTCAAAATCATGATCCAGGAAATATTGTAAGGTTTTTCCAATAGAAGGATGTGAGGCTACACCTTGTTAAAACAGCTAAGTGAACAAATTCAAACGTTGGTGAACCATCACAAAATTTAAATGCTTAAACAGTTTAATACAAAATTAATAAACTTAAAATTTTTCAATACGTATATAAATGTAATTTATGCATAATTTGGTGTATTTGTTTTCAGTTTAAATTGTAAGAAATAATTATGAAAAGAGCAAGCAAGAAAACTAGAAAACAGAATCACTTCAGCCATTGATTTGTTAATATGTAAATTTCCTCATAAGTCAAGTGTTAAATGTTCACTAATCAGTAACTAGGGCAATGTCTAAGAAATATGTATTTTGGTTTGTAACTTCATAATTTGTTTGCTAAATAAAATATGTTTGATTTGTTTTAATTGAAGATTAAGAGAGCAATTATTTAACGAGCACACAAATCCCATACATCTTAATTTAATAAGCCTTTAAACAATAATTTAATAAGACTTTGCAGGTCATCTTCTAAACATGTAACTATAAACTGCAATATTTAAAACCAACTTTAATTCATAAGAATTAGAGCCGACAAAAATAATAACGGTTACACAGGGAAAAATTACTAATTAAATATTGTGGTGAAAATGGTCTAAGAACAATAAGCGAACAACATAATTTTTCACGTAGTCGCAAATTAGGAACAGTTTTTTCAATGAATAAAAAATCATAGGTTGACGACGAAAGTGAAATACACCATTTGTAGAATTTAGTAAATAGAAACTTAAAGAGAATTTATATTATGTAGATATAATTTAAAAATTATAGGCAATTAAAAAATTGCAGTCGCTAGATGTTGAAAAATTTACTGAAATAGATTTTTACTTAACAAATTTCTTTGAAATCGGGTTTAAGAAAGTATCAGACAGGCCTTAGGCAGTTTTTCATTTAAAACATTGCAATACAAATAAGTATATAACATATTATTATTATTTTTTCTAAATTATTAATAAATTTTCTAAATTTTATTATAATATATTTTCTATATTATAGTTTCTAATTATTAATTTATAGTAATATAAATTACACAGGCCTACAAAAAAAAAATTTTTTTTTGGTGCCTAGGATTTTAGAACTGATTTTAGTAATATTTGGGGCGCTGAATCCAAATATGAAATCAGTTTTTCTCTACCAGCTCTACTTTTTCAGATAATCGTTTTTTTAATGTGCAGTTCAACGCAAAATGTGTAGTTTTAACTGTATTTTGTGCAGTTCTAAAGCTCATATACATATATTGCTTACATACAAGCTTATCTTGGCTACTTTGGTGTTAGGCTTGGTGATCAGGATAAAACGTGGACACCTAATCAGGTCTATAAAACTTGTACAGAACATTTACGACAGTGGACTACTGGGAAAAGAAAAGGTCTGAAATTCTAAAAGTTATGAAGCAGTTTGTAAAGGCTCTTGATAAGAACGTATCATGCTTTTCAAATTTAGAAATGAAAATGCCCCAGTTGTGTACAGAAAAAATTAGAGCAGGAATATTTGATGGACCACAAATTAGACAACTCATTAAGGATCCTGACTTCGTAAATTCAATGAACGAGACTGAGCGAAAAGCATGGATTTCATTTGTTACAGTTGTCAAAAATTTTCTGGGCAAGCACAAAGCTGAAAACTATGTTGAAATGGTAAATGAGATGCTAAACAGTTTCAAATCACTTGGCTGTAACATGAGCATTAAGGTGCACTATTTAACACAGCCACTTAGATAGTTTTCCTGAAAATTTAGGAGACACCAGTGAGGAACAAGGTGAAAGATTTCACCAGGATATTAAAACTATGGAGGATCGCTACAAAGGAAGATGGGATACACACATGATGGCAGATTACTGCTGGAGTTTAAAAAGGGACTGTTCTAATTTACATTCAAGAAAGTCACGAAAAAGAAGCTTCCGTAGTGTTCAGTGACTATACCTGGTTTGATTGTTTTTTCTGTTTTTTGATGTTTTTTTCTGTTTTTGTATATAATAATATTTGTATAATGTAATAAAATAAAAATATAATTATAATATAGTAATAAAAATTTCGTGTTGAGTGTTTAATTTGATCCACTGATTTAACTTAAAATAGTGTAGCGTATATTTCACTAAAATGTTATATCTTAAAAATTTTAGCTCCTAGGCAAAAACTAATGCCATATTTGAATTCAGGGCATCAAATTCATATAAAATCAGCTCTTAATACCCCGGCACCAAAACAGCTGTTGGCCAGTGTTATTATAAGACCTATTTAATATTTGAAAAAAAAAATTATAATAATATTAGGAGTATTAGCCTACGTGTTAAAACAGCTGTTCTACAACATAATCTATAAATCAGCTGTTGTATGCAATCATATGTTTCCAATTAAGCTAAAGTAGTTGTAAACAATGCATATGGGCTATATTACTGTTGGAGCCTGAGAGATATACAATGAACATGTATTTGGGAAAGCATTTTAGCTTATTAAAACGTTGTTGCATGCTGAGTGGAAACGGTAAATATTTGTGTTAGAGAAGTAAATAGAGTGAGTTTACTGAGAGCAGTAGCTACTTGGAGCGTATTCGTGTTGCGGTGAAGGGTTACTTTGGAGTGAATTCAAAATGAGGGGCGAAGCGGGGAAATCACTTGACAGGGAATGTACACGCAAGAGATCAGCGACGGTAAAGTTGCGGGGTATTCCAAGTTCCAGATATATTTATCCGCCCTCTAGATATTTATAGATTCATAGAGGAAAGGGAAGAGTAGAAGGTCCCGTAAAACTTGTGACGGAGTCGATGGGGATTAAATATTGTGGGGGACACGTTTTTGCCATCCGGAATAAGTTATAAAGTAAGGTATATTTTCTCATTTTATAGAATATGTGTAGTGCATTAATATTATGCAGTGTTAACAGAGTGGGGAGTGGATTTAGAACCTGACTCAACACTATCTGTCGCCTAATGGTTTACGTCATCAGTTTGTCTTCCACTACTTTGTTTTCCTCTTTCTCTGATCTTCCAAACTACGTTTCTATTGATAGATTTATTTGTTGCTATATATAGTTATATTAATTATAATTACATATATAACAGCACATATCGGGCAATATAAATATAAAATATCCGTAGACACAATGTAAACAGTTAGGGAGTCAAAAAACGTTTCAGTAAATCAGTTGGCATCGTCAGGAAGTTAAAATCTTTATGAAGAGGTTCAACCTCGATTCTACACTCTACTAACTTGTTTTCCTGATTTATATTGCATCACGCTCCATATATATATATATATATATATATATATATATATATATATATATATATATATATATATATATAATTTTATATAAATAAATAAAGATATATATATATATATATATAATTTTACATAAATAAATAAAGATATATGTATATATATATATATATATATAATATAAATAAAAAATTATATATATATATATATATATAATTTTATATAAATAAACATATATATATTTTAATTTTATCAGAATTCATATTAAAAACGAGAAGTATATAAGACTAATTTAGCATTATACTACATAAATAAACATCACTAATTCCCAACCAATAAAAACCTGAACTATTTAAAATATATCGAAAGGAATAGAAATTATACCAAAATATAGAAGAATCTGCAAATATAAGCTGCAGACAAACATCTGCAAATATAAGCTGCAGACAAACATCTGCAAATATAAGCTGCAGACAAACATCTGCAAATATAAGCTGCAGACAAATATAAGCTGCAGACAAACATTTGCAAATATAAGCTGCCGACAAACATTTGCAAATATAAGCTGCAGACAAATATAAGCTACAGACAAACATTTGCAAATATAAGATGCAGACAAACATTTGCAAATATAAGCTGCAGACAAACATTTGCAAATATAAGCTGCAGACAAACATTTGCAAATATAAGCTGCAGACAAACATAAGCTGCAGACAAACATAAGCTGCAGACAAATATAAGCTGCAGACAAACATAAGCTGCAGACAAATATAAGCTGCAGACAAACATAAGCTGCCGACAAATATAACCTGCAGACAAATATAAGCTGCAGACAAACATAAGCTGCAGAGAAATATAAGCTGCAGACAAACATAAGCTGCAGACAAACATAAGCTGCAGACAAATATAAGCTGCAGACAAATATAAGGTGCAGACAAATATAAGCTGCAGACAAACATAAGCTGCAGACAAATATAAGCTGCAGACAAACATAAGCTGCAGACAAACATTTGCAAATGAAGTAATAAACGAACAAGACCTAAACAATACAAAAGAACGATTTTACAAATAATAAGCAATCAGATCAGAATGCATTCAACCTTCCACCTTCCAAATTCCAAGGGAAAGTTCTAGAAGAAACGGAACCAGCTTCAGTGATAAATAATTACTCCCATTTTTTATAGGCCTATACACAATCGAAGAATAAGAGTAGTATAAGTTTAGTTTCTCAATAACTATTTAAATGGATTATTAATATAAAAAAAGACCAAATAATAATTTAATACCTCTTAATAGCAGTTATTATAATATAAATGATAATTAAGTAATTAATAACCCTTATCGGGGGCTAATTGTAACCCTACCTGTGAAAATTATCTATGGAGTCAATTGCCACCTAATGCCTTTATAATAATTGCAGTTAATTCGGGGAATTATCTAATTGTTGAATAGATTAACTTGTTGCGGAATGTGTAATTTGCCTCATCCAAAATGGCCGAACACGTTTAGGGCGTAATGACTTTGTTACCTAAATGTGTTATAATTCGTAATAAATAAAATTCGTTGTTCAAGTCTTGACCCCAAAATGGCCGTTGTTATATATGTTTATAGTGTATCAAACCTCTGCATAGATACTAAGGGATGAATATGAGTATGAAAGCTTCTTCACGGCACATCTTGGGTTTTATTATTAAATCTAGTTTATTGTGCGGACTCGAACTGTCAATGTGTTTGCATTTCTTGCAGCTAGTGATTGTTGCATGAAAGTTACTCTCCGGTTTAATCAATAAAACTTTTAGTTTCGGACAAAACCTGGAGCCAATCAGCGCCACTAATTAATTAAATGCCATTAAATAGATTACGTAAGTGGGAAACAAAGTGTTTTATGGAACCGATCCAGTTTTGCAACTTGGGTTGCAAAAAGTGAATTGAACGTTCTTCTGATCCGTCTTTTTGGCCTCTCTTTAACGGTTCTTTATCAATATGTGGAGTATGTCTACTGGTAGCGTTGTTACTTTATATGTTTCTTGTGTGTATAGGAATGGAAATAGGTTATTAAGTAGAACACAGAGAATTTTATAAATTTTTTAGTGTAACCAAGTATTTAAATCTTGAGGTGTGACACTTTGACTGCGGGTTATCTAATCTAGACTATTGCCTAGGGAGCTGACACGTAGAATCGTTTAATAAACTGGCAACGGTGATCACGCGTATTACCCTAGAGTCCCATACATAACTCGGCCACACGCATGGGCTGCTGGGATTACATTTACAAGACATAATAACACAGATCTCTTGAAGGTTGGCATACTGACGCCTGTCTATATTTCGTCTTTAATGAAAAGGGAGGCTTTTTACCTTCTGCCGATTCAAACCTAACCTCTCTACACTGATTTGTTAATTGAATCAGTAACATTATTCATAATAATAACCTAACTGTAACCTAACAATAACGTAACCCAACTTCACTATTACCTACCTTAACTAAAATCTAACCTATCTTAAATTTAACCTAAGTTAAGATAACTATAACCTCACTTAACCTATCGTAACTATAACTTAACGTAGCTCAACATAACCATAACCTAACTTAACCTAACCTATATATAACCTAAATGAACTGTTTTCTAACCTATCTATAACCTACCCTATGTATAATATAACCTAACTTTAACCTAACCTAACTTAACTATAATGATCCAACTATAACCTAACCTAACCTAACGTAATCTAACCCATCTATAACCTACCCTAAGTATAATTTAACCTAACTATAACTTAACCTAACCTAACCAAAACTAACTATAATATATCCAACTGTAACCTAACATAACTATAATGTAACAGAACCTAGCAACTATGATCTAACCTATCTATAACCTACCCTGAGTATAATTTAACCTAACTACAACCTAACCTTACCTAACCTAACTATAATAGTCCAACTATAACCTAACCTAACTATAATGTAACAGAACATAACAACTATAACCTAACGTAATCTATCCTTTCTATAACCTACCTTGAGTATAATTTAACCTAAATATAACCTATCCTAACCTAACCTAACCTAACCTAACTATAATAATCAAACTATATAACCTAACCTAACTATAATGTAACAGAACCTAAAAACTATAACCTAACTTAATCTAACCTATCTATAACCTACGTAGGTTATAGGCTACGTATCTATATGCTATCTGTTGCCTAAGTAGAATTTAACCTAACTATAACCTAACATAATCTAAATTCGAGACTGGTAATCGCACACCTCACATCTTTATCACTGTTTACGATTGTAATGAAAGACTAAAAAGAAAATGCAGGAAGTATTTCTAAGGTTTTCGGAACTCTACGTTTTAACTTTGGGATGGAGGAGTCCGTATTAGAGACGTAGTAACTTCACGTATCGCAATTCAGATGTTACAATAATCACGTACTTGAAGGTTGGTACTAAGAGTAAATGAGCGCCATAAAACGGGCCCTGAATGCCTGCATAAGGTTGTAGCTCTGCACTTAGCTTCTCCCACTTCACGCTTGAATGCTTACCCCTCGCTAAAAGTATTCACCCTTTGAAAGCCAATCAACTGCACTGAATATCTGTGTCCACATTCATCGCTCGCAGTTACAGAGCGTCAATTTGCCTAATGAAAAACACGTCAATACGTCTGGCTGCGTTAGGCCTACCTTTTAATTGTTCAAACTTTAGATTCGATATGTATGCAAATTCTATATCCTGTACTAAACGTGGCGTATCTAGATTGTGTCCCGACGTCTCTACGGCTCGTGCTTTTAGGGGATTGCGCTGGAAATGCCAAGTGGGAGTTCAATGCATCACTCAAACAAATTAAACGTATGATGCAGCCCTAACAACAAATTGAGACTCAAACGACACGTTTTAGCAATAAATATGTTCTTTAAATAAAATAATTACAAACTATAAGTCCCAACCAATAATTATTTCTTCAGACCCGTTTCAATTTTAATTTCGAAAACTGAAACAATTCTCCTAATATAGAACTTGTTCAACTATCCTCGGTGAAGATTATAACTTTGCTAAACGCGTATGGGAAAATAAGTTATTGATAGTAGGTTGGGATTTATTATTATTTAATAATCAACTTGTTCGCAAGTGAAGCTCAAATTTTGGTATACATTACACAAAAACCTCTAATTAGAAATATTGTCATCCTTGCTTGTTGTAATCATATTGAATTCACTGAATAGATTATAATTAAATAATACTAATTGCTTACCTCCTTACATTTCAAAACAATCGTTCCTTTTACCAAGCAAAGCCTCTAGTCTCTGAATCGAAGAGTAGAGACTTTGCTTCGTAAAAGGAACGATTGTTTCGAAACGCGTCAGCAAGTAAGCCCTTAACTATTCACTTAATAGAGTATTATTTAATTATATTTTTATTCTAACCTGATGCGCGTTTCAGTTACTAAGTAACCATCTTCAGAGGCATGACGCACAAAACTGGCTAACGTTTTATGGTTTCTTTACCTATAATCCGGCAAATTACTTACCCCCATCCAGAACACCTTTGCCATGTTTTCCGGATGATACCAAGAAGTCACTTTTTAAACGTATAAGATTACAACAAATACTTTAAGTAGCTATTTATAAATATTAGAAGATATTCTTAGTAGGTTAAACTTGAATACGCTTTTGGTTCAAAGAAATATTTCCTTCTACAGAAACTGGTAGAGTTTCTCTAGAGTAAAATGCCTATTCTAGAGGTATTACAAGGCCTAGAGATGGACTGCAAAATTTATAGCATCACTTATCTGGCTTCAAAGCTCCACTATGTCCAATAAATCCAGCTGCATTTCTGTTTAGTGTACTACGCAATCTGTATGTACTGAGGTAACCCCATGTCCAAATTTTAATCCTAAATATTATCATCCATATACCGCCCAAATTCTAACCAATCAAGAGGCGTTAATCGTTATGTGCATTTTGTTTTAGAATAGGAATAACCATCTGTCAAAATGAATAGTTCATTAGGGTAAACTGTAAATAATTTTGAAACTTACATATTTCTAGTTTCTAACCGGGCCTTAATGTCTCCATCATGTGGCTATTTCTAGTTCCTAAGCGGGCCTTAATATCTCCACAGTGTAGTATGTTTTAGTATTCACCACGAGGAAAAGAGTGATTGATACTTTCGCATGGCAGCCATGATGAAACTATATACTTTGCAAGTTATGGGCTCACGTATGGGAGAACCCTATAATGGCTTCTCATATATTTGCGAATTGCGTTTCTTTACAAATGTAAATCTACTGAATTCGATGTGAAAATACGTGACACTTTTAGAAATAGATGAAGCCCTACCCACAATCTTCGTAGCATTTAATTAAATTTTCAATTACCGTTTACCTTCAGGGTGAGAAAAAAAGACTGCCCACACAGTGAGACAAAGGGAGAGAGAGTCTAATATTTAAAGCAAAACAATGACCTTAAGCTTAGGTACCTTTGAAATCAAGAAAATGTAATACATACAATGTGATAATTATAACTAACAAAAATTATACACCAAAACGTTTTAAATCATAAATTCTAGAAATAGTTATAAGGACGTTCACACAAATAGAGCAATAAAACAACAAAATAAAACTTTTATAATTTCTTTTCGCTATGGCATTCACATTAATGCTGGACAAAACGAACAAAATTCGCGTTCTTTTCTTATCGCTAGCAGATATCTTTGCTGTTATTTGGTTTTAAAGTTTAATTGGTGGTTTAAAAATCTCACAGACCCCCTGAACATGCGTCACGTACGGAGAGTAAAGTGTGTGAATTTTTAAAGCTGCGAAGCAACTACTTACGACGTATTAAAATATTTTCTTTTAAAATTTGTCCGTAACCGCCTTTTACATTTAGAGGCTTTAAAAAGGCATTAAATATCCTCTCCGTCCCACTTATCCACCCGTAATGTTCCCCTTGCCTTGCCGAATGCTGCCGTCCTACTCGGAATGAATTCTCCGCAATGGAAATAAATTTCCTGCAAACGATTATGTCTTTCTTTACCGAGGAGTTCAATTCTCTATTTTGTTGGGTTTATTTCATTATTTAAATGAGCTTACATCAGGAAAGAAATTTGGTGGAAATTTGTTTAATGCGAGCCTATAAAACGAGGTTTAAAGCAGTCCGGATGTAGTAAACTTTAAAGTCGTTTTCACATTTAATAATTGTATTTTCCTTCTTCTACTATGTATGATCAAATGCTTAGATATTCAATCAAGTACATAGTTTTATATATTTTATAAGTCTTCGTGACGTGGAAAGGACTGTGTACTCTGGTTGAATTAGTATAGGTACATAATACCCTTAGTCGAGGTCAAAGACGTGTTTTACACGTGCAATGCCATTTACCTGGAGTAGATATACTCTCTTGTACAGGGGTGGCAACCCACAAATGATTTTGCGCGGCCCGCTCCACTTATGGTGTTTTCGAATTCGGAGCAGTCCGGATAGCTCACGCTTACGGCTTAGAATACAAATAGATTGCTCAATAGCTAGAACCATTATACTAGACACAGCAATAAACGCCTAGTAATAAATTACAGTGGAAAATAGTGTCTGCGATGCGCATGCAGGCAAGTTCACCCCTACGGCAATTGTTTTGTTTTAGTAAAAGTTTGTTAATTTTTAAATGAACATGTTTTATTTCATTATTTCAGCACTTCAATACATTAGTAAAAAATTGCTTGAGTTAAGTTAGAAAGTTGTCAATATTTTTATAGGGCAGTAAATAACCTATTTTGTAAAAATTACTTTTAAAATCCATTACTAGCCGTTAGTTGAAGTCACCTTCGTTACTGTATTAAAATCAGTTACATTTCCTATCTAAAATTAGAAAATACAATAGCATTCATGGTTATTTTATATTTGCGGCCCTTACAGGCATGCTAGCTTGAACACGAAGCCCTCAAGTACAAACAGGTAGCCGAGCCCTGCTCTAGTGGATCATATTGTTACGTCATTAAAAGTTATTTCATCGCGTAGTAATGGTTCCATGAGAGATACTCTACTTGGACGTATGATGCGAGATATATTACTAATTATATTTTGTTTATTAATAAACAAAAATTTTGTTTAAAAAGTTAAACTCGTTTTATGTATAGGCTGAATGTTAACTTTATGTTTATGTTATAGATAATGTCTAAACAATCTTCCATTACTGGACATCTACGCTTGCTTGTATATGGAACACTTGTCTCATAATAGACAAAAAATGCGTATATTTTAGAAAAACGTAGGAAGGAAATTAAATATATTGCATTTTAATAGTTCGTTCGTGTGTTGAATTCGAGGTACTCGTACGCGTGTACAACCCGCTTGGAGATTGCCTAAAGCTTTAGAGCTTGTCTAAGGTAGCAGTTACTTTTATTCATAAATAGAATGCATTGCGGTTTGAGTTTGAAAAATTATCCATCTCCTGAAACAAAATCAAAGTAAGCTCTACTTCAGACTAGAAGTATATAAGAAAATATATAATCGTAATCGTTGAATAATCATATTCTTTCTGAATTCTTTTGAATTCAAACTATTTTTAATCCCTCTCTTACTCAATAACTATTACTCTTTAACTGTTTTTTTCTGCACCGCGGTTGATTCAAAGATATAGCTTGCGTTTGGGGTCATCGATTACCCCAACAAATTCGTTAGTTGTCAACCATCACCAAGTATCGATATTCGCAGCGATACTCTATTTGTAAGTATTACGTCATTAGAACGCGCGCATTAGTGATTTAATATAGCCTTAAAAAAAGACTTTAATACCAGAAACAAACAAGGAGACTGGGGTATTTATATTTGTAAATGTTTTGAAGTAGAGGATTCAGCAACTAAATAAACATACACACAAAAACGTTCATGCAATATAGCAGGAAAAATATAATCATAATTGTTGTAACAAATGCGTGTGTGAGTTGATAGTAGGAGCTCAACAATGGTCAGTGTATCGGTTAAGAGTTGAAAATAAATTTAATTATTCTTTTCAGATTACTTTTGAATGCAAATTATTTTAAACCATCTCTTATTTATTAATTGATACTGTTCAAGAGTTTTTTTCTGGACAGGAGTTGATTCCAAGATGTAGCTGGTTATTGAGGTCATCGATAACCCCATCATTTTCGTTAGTTGTCTAGCATCTCCAAATATCGATATTCGCAAAATCTATTCATAAGCAAGTTCTATACAAATGTAGCCCGCGCACTCGTGATTTAATACATTCAGCATTAAAGAAGGAAAAAATAGATACTTCATGAAAACAATGTTAAGACTTTAATACCTGAGACAGACAAGAAGCACTGGGGTACTTATATTTTGTAAAAGTTTTGAAATTGAAGATTTAGCAGATGAATAAACAAAAATAAGAGTCTTTATACAGTCCAGTGTAATAATATTGAAATATCACAACAGTATTTCCTCAAGCGCGGAATAGGCAATGTGCAAACACGTCCTTGTAAAAGGGTCCTGCGTTTAATATTCTTCACAAAGAGGACTCTGCTTTCCATAATCCTCCGACGAACGCAAACTATTTTAAACCATCTTTTATTCAATAATTGATACTGTTCAACAGTTTGTTCGTGGACAGGAGTTGATCATCTCAACATATTCGTTAGTTGTCAACCATTTCCAAGTATCGATATTCGCAAAATCTATTCATAAGCAAGTTTTATATAAATGGAGCCCGCGCACTCGTGATTTAATACATTCTGCATTAAACAAGAAAATAATAGATACTTTATAAAAACAATGGTGAGACTTTAATACCTGAGACAGACAAAGAACTGGCTTATTTGTATTTGTAAATGTTTTGAAATAGAAGATTTACGAACTAAATAAACAAAAATAAGAATCTTTATACAGTCCAGTATAACAATATTAAAATATCACTGCAGTATTTCTTCAGGCGCGGTATAGGCAATGTGCATACACGTCCTTGTAGAAGGGTCCTGCGTTAAATATCCTCCGACGTACAATGATAAAATAATATGTATTATGAACTTGTGGTATTGCCGATCAAATACTCTAAATTTGTCTAGGTTAACCTATCACGAATTTGCATTACATAATGAATTTTCCGAGTACTTTATTTACCGTTACCATATTTCCTACAGTAACTACTAAGTTATATACGGATTTTGAACAACGCGCGCGCGCGCGCGCGCGCACACACACACACACACACACACACACACACACACACACACACACACACACACACACACACACACACACACACACACACACACACATACATACACACACACACACACACACACACACACACACACACACACATATATATATATATATATATATTATATATATATATATATATATATATATATATATATATATATATATATATATATATATATATATATATATACGTTATAATAGTTAACCGGCTTTTTACATATATTCGGGTACATTTTTCTGCCTTTCCTAACATTACAATATTTTCCGTTGTTTACGGGTTTCGGAATCACTCCGTTTTCAAAACTTAAGTAGTACTGTTCGCCTAAATTTTGAGTTCGTCTTTGTATGATTCGCTTTTTGTTAAAAGGTCGCCAGTCAGTTTGTTTTCGAAAATGTGTTTTGTTGTATTTTGTTTCCCGGACATAAAGGCACATTGATTTTGATTAAAACGGCAACTCTTCATCTACCCACTGAGGCAAGACAAATACTTTTTGGTACTTATAATATATAATGTATTGTTAGCTACGCCCGATCCCTGCTATTTGAGGACCCCGATTCCTATTGGTGCACGCCTACTCTTAACTCATCGCAATTAGCTGATTATAATTTTTAACTTTTAAAAATAACGTCCGACGGTGTGTGTGTTCGTTTATTTCATTTTCTCTTTTTAGTTTGCTTTATAAATTTTTAAATTTTCTAAATATTTAGGCTAAACGTCTTTCTTTTTTAACATAATGTAAGTTCTTCATTGCATGTTTCATTTAGTGCGGTGTATGGCCCTCATTAAACAAATGTGTAGCATATTTCATTTAGTGCGGTGTATGGCCCTCATTAAACAAATGTGTAGCATATTTCATTTAGTGCGGTGTATGGCCCTCATTAAACAAATGTGTAGCATATTTCATTTAGTGCGGTGTATGGCCCTCATTAAACAAATGTGTAGCATATTTCATTTAGTGCTGTGTATGGCCCTCATTAAACAAATGTGTAGCATATTTCATTTAGTGCGGTGTATGGCCCTCATTAAACAAATGTGTAGCATATTTCATTTAGTGCGGTGTATGGCCCTCATTAAACAAATGTGTAGCATATTTCATTTAGTGCGGTGTATGGCCCTCATTAAACAAATGTGTAGCATATTTCATTTAGCGCGGTGTATGGCCCTCATTAAACAAATGTGTAGCATATTTCGAATATTTGTTCTCATATTTAAATGGCATTGTATGTTTTTATATCTGGTTTCAAATTTACGTCCTGTTTGTCCTACGTATGTTGCTAGCAACAGGGAGTAGCTATGCCGAGCTCGAACATTTCAACAGACACACAAACGGCAAAACCTTACTGATTAGCAGCGCACTAATTAGGATCGTGGATTTATCCAAGGGAAATGTGTAAACAATAATTAAATTAAACTTATATAAATACCAAATGGGTAAATGCGGTACATTTCGGCGCTGGAAATTGATATCTGTATTTCCTAAATCATATCCAATTAAAAATATTTATTAATTGGCAACATAATTGGAACCTATGAGAAAATTACCCATATATTGACCTAAAGGGTTTAATGTAGGTATACACGGAGCAACTCGTACTACAGGGTAAAACTAATTCATTACATACTCTACTTCAGGTAAAACTATAGTATTACATTTTGTACTTTAAATTTTAAAATTCGTATTATGTTAATAATATAAAACCTCATTAAATAAGCATAGTAAACAATAAACACTTGTACACATGCTTATAATTCAACAATGATTGACAAACTACACAACCGCCCAAGAACTCAATAACCCTACTCCAATTAGGCAACACAACAAAGCCATAAAATACTTGACAGAACCATAGATATAACCCAAAACCCATTAACTAACCACCAGACTTCCTAAATGCAATTAAAGAATATCCTACCGCACACTACAAACAACACAAACAAAGACTTAAATAACTCCACTGGAGTTTACAAACTAACTTGCATTTCGTGCCCTAGTTTTAACATATTCCAAAGGAGGGAGGTCATTTTACACACGCTATCAAGAACATAAGAAAACAATAACAAACAAAAACACCCAATAAAACGTCACCGAACATCTTATATCCACAAACCATGACTACACAAACATAACATCCAAACTACAAATTCTTCACAAACGAAATAAAAATAACCCACGTCACACAACCGAACAATATGAGATATACAAACATTTCAAGCAACACCCCACAAAGATACGCAACTCCCAATTACACTATACACTCTGTCAAAGCTAGGCCTAATGCATTTGGGTATTTTATATTTACTTTTTTGATTAAAATAAAAAATATCAAAAACAATAAATTTAACACATACCTTTGGCAATCACTTACACTCACGTGGCTTTGTTAAAACATTTAATAATTATTACACCTGTTCACTTTTAAATTTTGAAACAACAAACTATGCGTAACAAAGCCACCAATAACATTTCCCGCTTTTAATTAATTTAAGCAACTACATCTTTTAAAAATTTTATACAAACTTTTACGATTGCTAGCCCATCTTGCTCCTCTCTCTGAGACGAATTGCGAGAGAGTGCTAGACGCTAGTTACCACAGAAACACGTGAATTCGGAAATGGCCCCACCATTGCGCATTCAGAAACTTCCCTGGGAATATCCTGCTAGCTCTGTCGCTGAAACATTTTTTACAAAAAACAAAACCTTTTTTTAAGCAAAGTCGATTTTACATTAACTAGGCAACTAATATTAATGTAACATACTTATTTGCCATCAGAAATAATGGAGTATCTTACAACTCATAGCCTATACACTTTTTGACTTTATAACCCCTAATACTCTCTAAAATACAACAACCCCAACCTAATATATAACCCCAAATCTAATATATAATAGCCATGAAGTCAGTTACGTTTTGGATTGACAATGGGACACATCTTCCGAAACGGCCTCATCAACCATCATAAAAGTATGTGCTACTATAGGCAAGTGTAGCATGTACACGTGTTGTAGTTAGATACTAGTTGCTCACGTGAAGATAGAGTCAACTATGTAATATAAATTAATTTGTAGGTACGTTAAGGTCGTGTGATTGACTAGTCCGTATATAAGATGAAAATATTTATCGTTTACGTACTAAAATACAAAAAAACCATTTCTAGGCACACATTTTAACCTATTGCTAATGTGAACTTGTTCTATGTAACTGGTAAAGCCGGAGAGTTGAATGCCATTTTTTATGGCGTCACCGCAATGTTAACAATGTGATATATAGCAATAAAGAAATAAAAAAAAAAAAACACTTCGATTCATCGAAACGAAATGCGAGTTTGTTGAAATGTTTTAAGATTGTTCGATTTACTGTGCTAAAATAAAACTTTAGCCTACAAATCACGGCTTATATAAATATAAAGCGTAGAAACGATAATTATGTTGTGAACTATAAAACACCTTTAGCTATAAATAAGTAATAAAACCATAACAAAACCTTTATCTTGTAAATACAGCGACAGCGGAAGGCTACACGTGTAATAACTGGCTTTTATTGTTATTATAGTAACTTTAATGGGACAGAAACAGTTGACATTCCGTCGTTTCCATTTCCATACGTACTGCATATAAGTCAGACATTTTGGCAGTAGGGGGTTTATAGGCAATTAATCTCCTAAACTATACTCACTCGTTTTAAGTGTAAAAAAATGCTTTTGTTCTATATACATGAGGAACAACTTTATATTTACTATTAACTATGTACTTTGTCGTTTGTAAGTTTACTGTTAACAAGTAATAAATAAAAGTTTAAGTCGATTCCTACTTAGGTTAAGAATTTTTAAAATTTGTAGTTACCTTTCCTTGGATAAATAAATTACTATAAATAAAGTAGCATAGCCAATGTGTTAAAACATCTGTTCTACCACATAATCCAAAACCAAAATCAGCTGTTATCATATATGTTGAGTTATGAATTTATTCAAGCCAAAAGGGGCTTGAACAACGTGTGTATACAACAACTGTGTTGTATACCTTCCCCCTTTTGTGGGAAATTTCTCTCCTATATATAACTATAATTACTCATTTTGGTATTTAAAAAATTTTATTAACATCAAGTGTCATCCGCTACAAGTTTAAAACAAGTATTTGAACCTAATACTTATTCATATTGAAAATATGAACTATATATATATATATATATATATATATATATATATATATGTATATATATATATATATATATATATATATATATATATATATATATATATATATATACATATAGATGCTGGTACTATTTTATCGACGAAAAGCTTTGAATAAATATATTCATAAAAAGTATTCTTGTCTTTGAAATATTTTTAATTTATTACCTATATTACAAGAAAACATATCGTGTATGTGTGTGTGTGTGTGTGTGTGTGTGTGTGTGTGTGTGTGTGTGTGAGAGAGAGTGTTTGTGTGTGTGTTTGTGTGTGTGTGTGTGTGTGTGAGTGTGTTTGTGTGTGTGTGTGTGTGTGTGTGTGTGTGTGTGAGTTTGTGTGAGTGTGTGTGTGTGTGTGTGTGAGAGAGAGAGAGTGTGTGTGTATGTGTGTGTGTGTGTGTGTGTGTGTGTGTGTTGTGTGCGCGCTTGCGTGTGTGCGAAGACTGTGTGAACTAATATAGAGAATTGAAAAATCGATCCCGAATTCATATTTAAAACACTAGCTTGATGATGGATACGTGATACAACTCGTACTTTTTCATTTTTATGTATGTAGGCTGTATAATTAGTTATGGTGGCATAAAATAGAATAATTTTATCTTACCTTAAGCAATTATAACAATTATTCACGCGTTGAAAGCTTTAGCTTGAGTGTTGTCACTTCACATTGCTCCTACAATTCAAGTGTATACGTAGCTATGTATTAACCAATCAGTCAGAGCGGGAGGGGGTTAGTGGCCCTCGAGGTTTGGCTGCGTCTGCCCCGCAAGAACGTCTACGGGTAGCAACATCAGGGTAAGGCTCTTAGTATGAAGACGGAATTAAGGAGGGAGAAATCTCTTAAACATTTTATATATACTCCTATTTATATCGTATATAATTCACATTTGGCGATGATAACCACAATTGGTTTTTCGCCAGGAAAAAAAAAAAAAAAAAAAAAAAAAATATAATTCACATGCTCCAGACTCATATTTAATATTATACAAAAATTTAGGTAGATGCTATTTCAACACAACCGAGAGCTTTTAAAATGTTTCTTAGTTTTGGATCTCCTGTAAAAAAAATTAATTCGGGAATGAAGGTGGTGTCATCCTCTAACACATCTTTATAGTTGGACTGTATATATGTTATATATAGAATTTGTTTACTAAATATTAACTAATAACATATGACTGTGTATAACAGTTGATTTTATAATATAGGTGTTGTGAAACATCTGTTTCAACACTTAGGTTAAGGTTTTTTTTTTATTGTTAATTATTGGGCTAAAATGGTATTCTATATTTTAGTGATTTATGAAATATATTTATATTTCAATAATTATAATCCCACCCAAGCTTATAAAACCTAAGGTTAGCTAATATGTTCCAACACAGACTTACCTTACTTGAAATAATCGCTATCCAACTAATGCTATGTTGTGTTGTTTTCTAATTACAATTGTTTTTTTTTCAACTTTATTACTAACGGATATCTTTTACAAACCAGTGTTATCTGGCACCAAACGTATTAAAATCATACATACGGGCCAACTTTGCTCCGTACCTGTAAGTTTAGTGTTCGATTAAATCAGCCGCGTCTGGACCAGACCGGATATAACGTCATCCGTTAACGAAATCTGTTTATTTAAACACCTCTACAAAAACGTTAAAGTCTCTAACAAATTAACGCCTGAACAAGAAACCTCTGTGAACTAATTCCCTTGTTTTGAGTAAAACCGCCCTAAAAGCCATTTTTTATCCGTATTAACCTTTGTTTTTGTTTGTACAAGTTTCACGTTAACGTTTAAAAGCATTCACGTTTGTTGCACGTTTGGGGTAAATAGTTGCAAACATGAGTTGGTTTTACGTTTCAGAAAAACAGAGATAAAGTTTCAGGCGCGGAAAGGTTTTAAATAGGTTCAATTATTTTTCGAAGTATGAAATATAATAATAAATTTAAAATGATGCAATAGGAGAAACTTAAAAATACAATGTTTAACATTAATTTTGTAGAATATAGTGCAGATTTCAGAAACTGTATTGATTAGTTTTTAGGGTTTAAAAAAAGTTTGCATTTCAAGAAACGACTGCATGGGTGGTTAGAAAGGTTTGTGATTATCTTTAAAAACTTTAACGATATTTAATGTATGTGTGTCACAAGTAGAGAAGGATGCTCCGAGTATTTGCCGGTTGATAATGATCTGAGACAATGATGGTGTCTGATTCCCACTCATTTTACGATTTATTTAAATCCAGCTCGGAAACGTGATGTAACAAATGGGTTTACACATTGAAAATGAATATATTGATGATGTTATTGATGAAGTATATGATTACAAAACAAGAAGAATTATCGAAATGGGGCCTAAAAATCAACACTGAGAAAACGTAATACATGCAAGTAGAATGTTCATTGTAACATTGACGGAAACAATATACAAATTACCAAATAATACAAATATCGTGGAATAACATTGAGCAAAGATAGGAACAATAGAAATGACATATTACAGAAAAGGGGTGAGGATAATATATTACAAGTCAACTAAATTCATTATTATAGAATAAGGACATAAAGAAAAGAAGAGAAAGGCAGTTATTTACGTCACTGGTGAAAAGTACTTACTTTACTTTATCCAACTCCTGCCCTTAGTAACTCGACCATTTGGCATCGTGCATACCAGTAGAGCTTGGAGAGTCTGGTTTTTGGGCCGCTATTGTATGCTTCGAGTTGTGGGCAGGCAGGAAGGTGGTCTCCATCCATCCTTCCTGTTTGGCACAAGGGGCACCGATCCGTGTCCGCCAGCCTGAAAGTGCGCCTGAAGGTAGTCGTGTCCCGTGGTTAGACGGAATAGCGCAACACTGATAGGTCGAGGCAGGTTTTTTGGAATGGAGTTGGTGTTTTTTCTTGCCATCTCTTTCCAACAGCCAGGTTTTCTTGTGATGTTCTCAATTACGTCTTAGCTGCAGCGTGGATCCTGGTGTAAGCAGAGCCCAGTGATATTTTGATTTGTGGCTGTGATAGACGGGACCCACTCTTGGCGAGGTTGTCAGCTTTTTCGTTCCCTGTTGTGCCTACGTGGCTGGGAATCCACTGAAGCGCAATTTTGAAGCCTGCCTCTTGGCATAGTTGCAATTTTTCTCTGCACGACACTGTCAAGGTGCAGTCACTTGGTGAGTTAGAGTCAGGGTTGGGGGGTGAAGTTGATCGCCTGCACGTGGTGCCCCCTGCTCTCGACTGAACGATCAACAGTCTGCTCGGCTATACTCGAGCAGACCACAAGAGCAATAAAGACTGGTGAGAAGTAGTGACCTAAGGTTCTAAATTCTGGACAGTGAGCAAGAACATACAGAAACAATTAAATGCAATGGAAGACAGTTTCTGTAGAACCTTATTATAGGATTATATAAGGACGGAGAAAATCGAAGGAAAATTGAAAGTATAGACATCACTTAGACATCATAGAAAGAAAGCAGATTTCCAAGAACATGTATCCCAAGAGATGAAGAACGAAAAGACGACCAAGGAAAACCTGATAAATTGGGATTAGAATAGCTCTACTATAAATAGTAGAGATATAAAATGAGACGTTTCATGGTAAAACAAGAAACAATAGTGTTCGAATTGCGGTATATGACCATTAATGCTATAATATAGTCACTGGATATATATATATATATATATATATATATATATATATATATATATGGACATGTATATAAGACTTACAAAAAAAACATGAACGTTCTGTTACGAAAGTAACCTTGTTAAACAGTTTAATATTTATAGCGTTCAAAGTTGTAGAGTCTCTACTTTTACAAATGCAAAAATTATTTCGTGAATTAAAATTAAATCAAAAACGAATTACAATAAGGTTATACCTTACGCATTAATTCTATTTGGGAATCCAAAAAATACTACACATTTAGTCTGGTTTAAAAAAAAAATTGTAAATGTTGTATAAAAACTGGGTTATTTTTGCTGATATTATAGGGGGAGGAAGAGAGAGAGAGAGAGAGAGAGAGAGAGAGAGACGTTATTGATAATAGCACGAATTGTCATATTGGACAAGTTGAAAAGCAGCGCCGAGCATTCAGACTTTAGAAGCAATATTTGTAATATTAATACACAAGATTCTGTACGTTTGCAGTTAGAAAGGAAACATTAGGCCAATGTGAGTATACTGTAATTACATTTGATACATATTTTAAATAATAATGCAAAATACATGAAACGTTAGATTTTTATATTAGTTTTATTGTTATGTTTCTATTAATAACATTTATCTTAAAAACTTCAAAAAATTCAACACGCTGTGCATTTTACTGCCCTGCAATGATATACTAGACTACTTCGAGTCGTCATCTGGTATTTCGTTTTCAATTCCTTCTATTAGTTTCCACTCTCCTTACATATATTTTGTTCCAATTTGCAATCGTAAATGAAATAATGTTTTTTTAATCGACTCAAGTTCAAATATATTTGTTGAAATTTGTAGGGGATGATAGTCGATAGTATTATATTTTTTCAAATATTGATTCTTTAGTATAATTTTAAATAACTAACTTCAGTTTAAATAGTAAACAAAATATTAACAAAAGGGCCAAGTTATGCAACATAATTATTTCGTCCCATTTGTTTTAAAATAAGTGACAACATATGATTTCATAAAACAGCTGATTTTTTTGTTATAGGTGATTCAGTAGAACAGGTTATTTAACGCATGCATTGAGTTACTTTGTATTTAATAGCTGTAATTATTTGATATGACGTTATTTATTTTGGCCTAAGAAGGAAATGACATTAAAAAGTGTATGCCCATATTAGTGTTTAATTTATCGTCAGGTAGGCACTCTATGCTAGTACAATCAACGTGTCGTCAGACGTACGAACGGACTTTTCATTTAGTTAAGTAAACATTTATAACATTCCTAAACACCTTATTGTATCGATTCTTTCCTGCCTCATTACTCGCTGTATATTCTTTTCTTCAGCTTACACTCGTCGGTTTACGATCCCAACGAGACTTTGAATTGCCTAAACAGCGCCGTGTGTATTGTTAACGTATGTCTGAGACTGCTGTGGTTATATACATGTCCGGCTACGTGTACCTCTGGGTTTCATATATAAGCTGGTTTTCTGTTAGTGAATACTTACAACATAAACGATATATATATATATGTAGCTTGGTAACACTGTTTACTTGTATTCACTTATCACTTTCACTATATGTATTTAAACAAGAATCTTACTTGGTATTTATGCGAGTTAACTTTCCAAGACTAGTTTTGTCTCCATCGTGGGTCATACTGATATATATATATATATATATATATATATATATATATATATATATATATATATATATATATATCGGGCATCGTCGTATATATATATATATATATATATATATATATATATATATATATATATATATCAGTATGACCCACGATGGAGACAAAACTAGTCTTGGAAAGTTAACTCGCATAAATACCAAGTAAGATTCTTGTTTAAATACATATAGTGAAAGTGATAAGTGAATACAAGTAAACAGTGTTACCAAGCTACATATATATATATATATATATATATATATACACATCTCACATTATAATACAGAGTAATCACAATAAAATTTCTCAACTGTGCCTAATATGATTTCAATTTATTTTGAATTGATCAGTTTTTCTTTTCTCACTTGTCTGCACTTTTCTTGTGGTCTTACAACTTTCCTTTTTCAAATGATTCGATCTAAGTTCTTCTTGTACAAATGTAGTTTAAATTGTTATATAAGTTTATCATTGAGCTACATGAAGGTAATATACAATTGTGAAGGCAGCCTTTGTGATATAGTTTTTACTCCTTTTGAAGTGTGACATATATATTGGAGGAATATAGCAGTGGTAGGCGTATATTACAAGCCTATATCTCCCAGCAGTAAATGGTCGAGGTTAGCCGAAACGTTGGCTAATGTTTGTCAATAACTGACAGATTTTGTATAAACTTACGAAAAGTTTTGTTTGCTAGTTTCCGAGGAATAAAAAAATACTCAAAAAATATAATATTTCATTATATACTTTTATAAAGTAGCAGAAACGTAGGATAACATTGTCGAAAACTGACAGATTTCTTATAAATCTTACAATAATTATACGATCATTTTTGTTTGTTAGTTACCGAAGATTAAAAATAAATCCAGAAACAATACTTAATTAAATATTTTTGTAAAGTATATACTATATAACTAAGTTATTTTAATTTCGCAGAAGTTTTCGGAAGGAAACAAGGAAGGACTGTAGTGAGTCTCCCGCAGTTCCGCTCGCCGTAGCGCGGTAGGTTTTCCGATAAGCAAAGAATGTCAAGACGGCAGGTTTTCCTTCTCTGCGTTATTAACGCCAAGTTCACAATAATGGATCCCCTGGAAACGTCTATTGTTTCTAACTAAGAAGGGTTGAAAGGAGACAAGTCCTTTTGTACGACTGTCCGTGTTTTTTTCCCTCGAGAAGTCACATTCATTACCATCGGCTTTATT
>JBAIZL010000010.1:16915513-16940513 GCA_036971475.1 Prosapia bicincta
TAAAATTCACGTATATAATGTTTCTGAAAGTATTTTGTTCTAATGTAGCGCCAAAGAGATACAATAAACGTCTTTAATAATTTCTAATGAACTACTTGTTTATTTTCATAAAGGGTTATAAAATATTTGTAAACACATTCACAGGTTTAAATATTTAGTGAATATATCTCATTATAAATAGTTCCTATATAACAGATGAAAAGGTTAGTTATATTATAAGATCAGAACAGCTGTAGAACAAACAAACGCAGTCAGAGTGGATCTATATTTGTTTATTGTGTGTTTAAATAAACATTATTTTGCTGAAAAATAATATTGTGTTAGCAATAATATTAGGCACATTATTTGATAAAAGTAATGCAATTAAGTAATTATTGTTTCTAAAAGTATAAACTTAAATGACTGGTCTGTTTGTCAGAGTCTTGAGTATATGTGGAATAACTAACTATATGTAATAAATAAACACCAATTAACCCCAATAGAATTATTTATTTGCTACAAGTCAACATCCGTACGTTTCGGATTCAAGGTAATTATCTTCAGAGATACTCTTCATCCATTAAAGAAGATGTATTTCTGACCTTGTAACTGAAAAACTCATCAGGTGTTAATTTATAGTCAATAGAATTACTTTATTGTGCTCGTTGGGTGTTTATTTATTGTGTTTACTTCAATGAGCTAATGGTTATGGAGGACATAGAGTTAGAGAGATTTCAATGCTAAATTGAATTGTGTATATATCAAGATGAAAACACATTATAAATAACCTTAACACATGGTAACCATAGAACGTTTTGTATAAAATACATTACTATAAACCCATACTGAGAATATTATATATCTCTATGGGGACTTTAACGCTAAATGTTATTATTGCTTTTAATATTTACGAGCCTTATATATTAGAGAACAGCGTGGCAGTTGTTCCATTACAGATATTACTTACTTGCGTATTGTCTTTGCTCATTTCATTTGGACGTCTGATGTCACGCCAGCTGCAGAGATGAATGAGACTGTAGCACTGTACCTTACATGTTCTACTACCGTTGCTAAAGGGGATACACTTTATTGCTTAAACTAATATATAAAAAAAGTTTTAATACTCTTCACTATTACGTCTGATTTACTACGCCTAACTTTTGCTTATTATAATCTTTAAACACTACATTTCGTCAATAAATAACGTTTGACATATATATGACAGTAGAAGTTTACAAAGGTCTATTTGAAGTTTATATTGTATATAGCTAAAGGGGGGTTAAGTTGATGTTTGATCACTACTTTGATATTAACACTTGTGAAATCATACAAGAGAAAACACTGGCCTGTCCAATATGACATAATCAGTTGCCGCGTGCATACATGTGAACTGGTAGACACTGCTCGAGATACGGCGCGTTACAGATAGTAGTAGCACGGCTTGCCAGCTATCGTAAACTCCCCGCTAGCACTGCCCCACCCCGGACAGCTCCCGGACCTGCGCGCGCAACACTCGACATTTCAAGCGTGGAATTTCAATTAAAAATTATCAACGTTGTAACAGAGTTTTTGTCTACAAATTTTGTAACTTTACTTTTATCGATTTGGAAGTTTTTATTAAATTAGGTTTTACAAGGCTGGCGATATAGTTCCAAGTGGATAGCGTGTGTTGAACGGGCCTTTGTCATTTCAAGAATTTAATCAATTATCTATTTATCCCGTTTATGTTTTGTTTCATGTTTCATTTATAGCCTCACAGAGATTAGAACACTCCCGTACGTAAAGTAAGTATTGCAACGCTTGCGAAACTACCTTCATTTAAAGTTCTTTCTTTCAGCTTCTCAGCGACCCAATTAGTTTAATTCCTTTGAATTTAAAGTAGTTTTCCTTTGAGCTAAAGTATTTGTTTGTTTGAACAAAATGCATTACTCATGCAAATAAATTAATGTGTTTAAGAAATACCAATTACTCTCTCGTAGCATTTGTGTTACATTAAATGCACGTCTCTCATCCAAGTCTCTCCGTAACAGAGGCGTATACTTACAACACTCACTACATATCCACCTCATGCTTCACATGTTCCCCATAATTGTATTTAAGAAGGTCGCACTATCGCTTACAGAGTGTATAGAGCTAGACGCATTAAACGTAATTAATTAATGTTGTATACATCATTGTAACAAACACTATAAACAATTTCTTAAGTCAATAATAATTGTGAAAAATTGTATTTGAGTTTTTATGTATTTGTACTCATATTTTATAATTACAAATCAATCAATAAAAAAATATGTATATACATATGTCAGAATAGCAATATTAAGTGGCAAAATAGAGAGAAAATTTCCTTGCAGTTTTCCATTTTTAATTTTGTATATGGTGTTTGACTATTATTTTTATTTTTAACTATTTATATGCTTTTTCGGCGCTTGCGTTGTGCTGTAGTTTCTTTTCGCTTTCTTTTTGCATTGTCTGTTTGTGAAGCATGGTTCTATACCGTTAAACCAGTTTGTTTTTTTTTATTCTTTTCAATCTTTTTTAATCCTTGATGATTTACGATACTGTGTGGTGACCATGGAAACAATTTAAGGTTGTACATAGGAGGTTTCGACGGCAACCAGAAGGGGGGAGGGAAAGAAGATGTATATATATATATATATATATATATATATATATATATATATATATATATATATATACAGTATCTTTGAGAAATCTTTAGCTATGGAAAGTTGGCTTAGTGCCAAAGCGCTTGACCTTGTAAAGCGTGTTAGTACAGCGTATCTGTAGAGCGTTTCTATTAATGGTTTCTGTAAAAGTGATTCTTTGTAGAGTTTCTGTAGAGCGTGCCTACCTGTATAAATAGTTATGCAAAGAGTTTTGGTACAGCGTTTCCGTAGAGCGTTTCTATAAAGAGTTCTGTAAAGCGTTTTAGCACAGCGTTTCTATAAATGTTTCTGTAAAAGAAATTCTTTGTAGAGTTTCTGTAAAAACGTTTATTGTAACAAAAATATAACTGGTAATTTTACATTTCTATAATTATTTAGTATTAAAATTAGACGAGTAATTATGCTGATGGGGCATTTAATTAACAGTTGTCAATATAACAATAAAGAATAATCTAATTTAGTTTTATATTTTTTTCTCTCTAAATGTTTATATTAATTGTTAATTTATCAGAATTGATTAATTTTGTCCAATTTCTGTAGATCTATTACAATGTAAACTTTCACTGCAACGTTCTATAAAATTACTTTGGTAAAATGTTTACTTTAGAGTGTTTTTTTTATGTAGGTTGTGTGCATTCTGTGTAGACTCTGTGTATAGGTTCTGTGTTCAACGGTTCTCCAGGTGTTACTTGTCATTTTCTTGTTCCCTAGATCTTTTTAAACAATCCTATTTTTGTACAAATTGTAAATTTGTACATTAATTTAGCTAAACCTTACTAGAAGTCAGTTTTGTACACGTCCTCTAGATTTCAAATTCCTAGCTGTTTTTAATGTGGTCAAGTAGCAAACTATACAACTATATTAACAATAACTCAATTTGTGTTAAACACAGGACTCTTGTCAATTAAACACAAAAAACCTTAATCTCTTTATCAACTGAATAAGGACGCGTTTTTTGCACATAGGAAATTGGGCAGATTACAGTAAAAGAGGTGTGTTTCAAAATAGCGAAAGTCGGAGGGCAAAGAGAATTTGCAGGTGAGGGGCAAAAGAGACAAAATCAGAAAGCGAGAGGGATGGGGCTAAACCGTATCGAACAGGTTAGTTATTGAACTGAGCTTCGGCCATCTGGAACCCTCGTTAATCTCGCGGCCGTTCACCGCTCAAACAAAATCCCACCGCTTTTTAGTAGAATTTGTAAATGTAGTTAAAGTTTCGATCTATAAATGAATAGGATACATTGAACGTATTACATAATGGATAGATAATAAATTAGTATATTATTTATGGTAGCGTACGCGCCAAAATAAACCGTACTGAACCAATTGTAAGATTTTATTTTATTTACATAGTTTTACCAACACATACAAGTAAAAAGAAGCTAGTTCGGTTAGACTCGGGTATAAACATGTTCTATATGACTTCCGTGCAATTTGAGGCAACACTTGAACCCTTTTGTGAAGGTTTTGCATCAATTCAGGGAAGAGGGGTTAATTCATGCTCCTTATACACATGGTTATTTTTTCTCTATTTGGACGATGATGGTTGGTGAGTGATCACGGAAAATCTTCATCATTCCCCAGACGTAGGCGTCAGGTGGTGTAAGATCGGGGGAGGTAGCTGGGTAAGGAAAGTTTGTTCTAAGGGATATGAGGCGATTGTTAAAAGTTTATCGAAGAAAAGAAATGTTGTCTAAGGCAGTATGGCTGGTTGCGCCACCTTGCTGGAACCATTACGAAGAAAAAGGCAGGTTTCGGGCGCAACAAATTCCTCTGAGATATATAAAACGACCAAATTGAGTCTACTACAGTTGATTCAGTTATAGTACTGTTTATTTCGGCACTTACGGTATAAATATGTTATATTATAATATATTATACTGTATTATATAAAGAAATATTAATGCAACTTGATAAATCTGGTGAGTAGATGGTTTAATTACTAACTTTAAAGTTCTGGGTTTGATCCCGGGTGGTGCCAAAGATTCTGTATTTTTCAACCCCCTGGATACACTAGCATATGTTAGTATCTAGGGTTAAAGGCTGTTGTGTTAAAGGTAATTTTGAAGTGTCACATTTTTTAATACTGTATGACCCAAATAACGGATTTCTAATAAGGCGTTGGTCTCTTTTAAAACAATTTTAAACATAACATAAGTTACGTTTTAAATCAAAGCATAATATAATGATCATTAAGGCATATTTGACCAATTCACATTTGAAAGATTAGTATAATCTTTATAAAACACTAATTGGTTACCTCTGATAGAAAGTGTTAGCAGTAAATTTAGACTTTCACTCTTAGTCTGCATTGCGACTATAAACTATTTTAAATTTTGTGTCGTGTTTGGTTTTGTTTTATTGGTATCAATAGGTTTGTTGTTTACTTCTGTTGTTTTCAATACGTTCTTATTATATTAATTTTTTAAAGAATTTATATTTTGTTTATTAATTTTAAATTTATTTTAGTGAAATTTTAGTTTTTAACAAATGAAATATTGGTTTATGTTTATTTGGTATAAATCGATTGTTATTGTTTTATCTATAAATTTCACACCCTTTTTATAAATTTATTTCTTAAAGAATATATTATTACTTTGGTTATAGGTTTTATATTATTTATTTCTGTGAATCCTATATTTCTAAAAATTGAAATATTGGAATCCCTCCCTTAGCAAGTTGTAGTAGCAATACTTCAGTTAATAAGGTAGCAAAATTACATAAGGAAATACATAACAATATAATAGAAGGAGTTAAAGGTATTTGTGTGTCACGTAGTCTGAAACTAATAACGTTAATGCAACACGGGCGTAGAAACGAACGCTGCTCGTTAGATTTTCAAATAGTAGAAACGTTTGTCGTCTTGCGTGTATTCTTGCTGGACACGTTTCTAGAGAGCGCATCCCCTCTCATTATCACGAGTAACAAGTAAGAAGCGAGCAGGTGTAAATTAGTACGTCCCTTCGTTTTCACATGTCCTTCTTTCATTGAACTGTAAAGAACGGGTTAATTGAGCCCGTTAGCTACCAGATAATGTACTACAAGTACGCGACTTGTGATGTATCGGGTGATCAAATCTCTATCATATTTTATAATCACTGTAAATTATTTTTCACTGTAAATATGCAACAATGGTTTTAATAACCTAACACTTAACCGCACAAAGGCTTTGAACAGCTACGTACTTCGGGTCCTGTGTTTGAGAATTTACTGTAAAATTTCCGAATAACCTGAGTAAAAATAAAGTAATAAACATACAAAACTAAACAAACACACATTTTATCGCATGCGGCGAGAACCGCCAAATCATTACCTAACCAGATGTTTTTAGGTTAAATAAGGGGAATTGGTTATATACATATACACGAATCAGGGCAACCCTCCAAATGTAAGTGGCGTACAAATAACTAGTCCATTATATCTCAAGAGCTGTAAGTGCCCGAAAATTATACTGCAATTATTTGTATGGTTTTAAAGAAATCAGACAGTATGAACATTTAAGCCTATAAAAATAATAATGGCTAATTTGAAATATAATAACTTAAAATTATTTTTACAGTATCACTTATACTTTCAATCATTGAATGTATATATACTGTGGTAAATCAACTAAATAAAACTTCTGAAAGCTTTCGAACCAGCAACAAGGGTAAAAGTAAATAATTCAATGCAATAGAAAATTTTGTATTTTGTACAGTTAAACATTTTGATTAATTTTACAGTTAAACATAAATTTATAATGTACATATTATCACATAACTGAGTATGAACATTTTGTTTGGTTTTTAAACAAAGTTCAGGGATTTATCCACTAGCAGATCACGCTCGACACCCCACAGGTACCATTATATGGTAAGTCGGTTGGGATCATATTTTCACCGCAGTTGAACTGGCGCGTTTCGGCCCTGCTGTTTCCATCATCTACATGTGAAACGTACGCGAAAAAGCGTAAAAGTGGTCACGTTGTTGGTAGGGCGTGGAACCCGTATTTTGTGGGTTTATATATTGTGGGTATATATATATATATATATATATATATATATATATATATATATATAGAGAGAGAGAGAGAGAGAGAGAGAGAGAGAGAGAGAGAGAGACTGAGAATTAGAGGCGTATAGTAGTTTAGAAAGTTTTTATTATCATTTCCCACTGGGCTTCCTCTTACGTTACACCAATAAATCCAAATCAATGTATATTTTCCGTAGACTGAGATTTAAAATACCTTTTTTTAAAAAAAACTCTTTCAACAAATTAATCTCCCCTTCTAAACGCAACTTTGCTTTACCGCCAAATTATGCATAAATCAGAGGTTTTTGTTGAGAACTTTTATTCTCTGAACTTAGTGTAGTAATTAATTCCCTGATTTACTTGAATGCAAATTTAACTTTGTTTAAACATTTTTACAAGTCCTGCGGATTGAATTAATTATCGAATTTAATAATTGATGGGATTGACCCGTTTTTCCTTCCGCGACATGAATATTTGTAAATTAGAGTATTGCGCAATACGTTGGTCAATTACAAACAAGGACCGTATAATTCCATTATATGCACAAATATAGGTGTTTTAAATTGTTTTCCATCCCAATTTCATAACCATTTTTCCGGTATCCAACTAGCCTGTAACATCCACCACGTTAGCCGCATGTTTTGTTTCATTGATGCTCGATAATGAAGACACTGTAATTAGTCTTCGAAAGGTAACACTCGTATATACCAAGTAAGATTCTTGTTTAAGTACATTATAGTGTAATCGACATATATATATATATATATATATATATATATATATATATATATATATATATATATATATATATATATATATATATATAAATATAAAATACGTTTTCTTGTTTAATAATTTAAAACAACACAATTATTCAAATACAAGAATATTTATTATTTTATATCCAAAGCTTTTCGTTGGCAAACAGTACCAACATCATCAGGAATGAAAATTACAATAATGTAAGCTATAGGCCTAAAACATATGTTTATTTAGAAATAGAATTGTTGTTAAATTTATACAAATTGCTAAATTTATTTTGTTGCTGTAACATTATAGACATTGAATATAGTATCAAATTTAGAATGTATTTGTATTTGTTCTTTTATTAATTTGTTATTATTATTGTGTTTATATATTTCAAATGCTTCATATATATTCATTCTTAATCCCTTATTAATTTCTTTTATAAGTCTCATATTTGTTGTTTTAAAATATATATATATATATATATATATATATATATATATATATATGTGTGTGTGTGTGTATGTATATATACATCAACTGACTTTCAGTTGATGCTCTATAATGAAGACACCGAAATTAGTCTTCGAAAGTTAACTCACATATAGATTCTTGTGTAAGTGTATATATATATATATATATATAGGCCTATATATATATATATATATATATATATATATATATATATATATATTGGAAACATACACCTCATCAACTATTTTTTGTAGTGTGCTGAATTAATTTATTGACATATCACCCTCGACGAAACCTTTGGAGCATTTATTTTTAGAAAATAACATTTGTCTAATTAGTATAGAGCATAATAAATTTATATTCATTGTATGTGAGTATTAATTCTGATTGTTACATGGTCTACATGATACTGACGCAAGCCGCTGTTGTAGTTTTCATACATATGTAAGACTCTAAATATGGTTCTCGTAAGGAAAACCTTCATTTATTTTAGCACTGAAATCTCTTTAAAATTAAATTAGCTTTACTAATGTTATCAATATGGTATTTTCAAGCGCAAAACTACTTTTACAACGAACATTAAAATCTTTTTACCAACACATATTAAAATGATTTATTTACAAAAAACTCTTGCGCAATCACGTTTTTTCAGAATTATATCATATTAAGTTGAATTAATGAAAATAAATTTCTCATAGACATATAGGCCTAAGAGCTGCTTAACGTACATAACGTTGATTCACTTTCCAACTGGATGCCATGTTTTTATCTAAATACAGATATTTGATGATAAATTGAAGGCTTTCGAACATGCAGGACGGCAAATAGAATTGGCAGGCATGCCCACTTTAGTGCAGGCATTCTGCCAACATTTCCCCTTAATATTTTAGGTCATTCCGGTTACATATTTTTCTAAAATTAGTATAGGTTTGAATAGAATTGTGTAAAAATAGCTGAAATATAAAAATGCATCTTGCAAATAATGGAAACCGAATTCACTGATAGTATCACGAAGTCACGGTTATACAAAATCGTAATTTATTGAAAGCCATAAACTCGTACAAAGGCTTATGTTTCCATTCAGGAGATGCAATGATGTCATATCTAATATACCACATAAAATATCCTTCTGCTCTCTGGGTTTAAAGAGATGAAACTCGTAGCCAGCAGGATGTTGAATGGCTCAATTTTAAGGAAGCAAGAAGTTAACGACGTTCATTCATAGCCTTAGAGTAGGGGTGTCAAGTTCCACATGGTTAGCTGAATATATGGTTCTTAAACCTTTACTCTTACCTCGTGCAGTTTAAGTTTAGCTAAACCGAGAGTTTTATTTAGGGTTAACTTTATGAAGATATTTGAAAAAAAATATATATAATTTTTTAACACTTAAAATTAAATAATTTACAACCTTTTTTAATGATGAACTAAGTCTGATTAAATATAAATAAAATATAAATAAAATAAATTCAATGATTAGGTTTAACTCGTAATTTAATATTTAAAATAATATCAGAATATATGCAACTATAGTTTCTACATTGTATATATTTATTTAAAGTTTAATTAACGTATGCGCTAAAATAAACAGTTTTGAGACAGCTGTAAGTTTTATTTAGACTATTTACATATTTTTCCAAACACTACAAGTAAAAAGAAGCTAAATCGGTTAGACTCGGGTATAATAAACATATTCTATAGCACCTCCTTCAATTTGAGGTAACACTAGTACCGTTCTTGCAGGTTTTGCATCTTTTTGGTAAAGAGGGGTTGTTTCATGCTCGTTATATACATTGTTGTTTTTTACGCTGTGTCTTGGTGGTTGGTATGTCATCTCGGAAAATCTCCTTCATCATTCCCCAGACGTAGGCGTCTGAGGTCGGAAATTGTGGCAGTGGGTCAAGAAACAAGGGATGTTGCCAATAGTTTCTTGAAAGAAAGCAATGTTGTCTAAGGTAGCGTAGCTGGTTACGTCATTTTGCTGGAGTCATCGTGAAAGGAAAGGCAGTTTTCGGGTACAACAAAATCTCCTGAAGTCTACTATACTGTTCTACTACAGGTGATGCAGTTTCAGTACAGTTTATTTTGGCGCATATGGTATTATCTAAATTTACAGAATTGATTATTCAGCGTGCAGCATTCCTCTTGACTTAGTGGTGCCTTCTTGTAGATATAGAGGGCAAAGTTTTCAATCTTTAGTGTATTGCAATAGAAAACGACCTTTATATCGTTTATTTAAAATGGTGACAAACGTTTGAGAATGACGCTCGCTGAAACACTCAACTAACCAGGCTCTAGTTGACCTCGTCCATTCAAATCTCCGATGTGGTCTCTAAATAGTAATTCTACTTGGGGAAATCGACTCCTCGGAAACAACGACTCTATTAATAGCCCGCTTTACACAAAATGGCGTGATCTATTTTAGCCGTCACTATTGACGTATGTCCACCTTCCTTCAGCCGTATTTGCAAACAGACGAATTATTTATACGGGCGAGTGATTGTGTATATTATATTCTTATAACCAATGCGAAATATCGTTAAATATAATGCCGTTTCAAACAGAAGTTCTGAATATGAAATTGGAGTAACAAAAACTAAAACGTCTAACTGTGAAACACTCTGGTTGCATCAGGCTTTTGAAAAACTTATATTATTGGCGTTAAAGAAAGAATCCGATCCAAATGGGATGGATTTAGGTATGTTTAGAAGGGGGTAATGTGGAGTTAGTGCGGCTGATTTTGTTACACTTCATCTAAAACTTCATCTAAACCTGAAGATTGATGGTATAAATCCTACAAGGATAAAATGATTTGGAAAAATAATGCCGGTGATTTTGTTAAAATTTGGAAAAACTGACGGTGACTTTGTTAAACCTTTGATTCTTATCTTAAAAGTATAAGCATTAAACTATAAATAAAATCTTAATGACGTCATTTTTACTATACTTCCTGCTACAGAGTATTTAGAAAACGAAGGAATTATTCGAATTCAGGAATGTAAGCAACAGTAGTGAGCATTTTTCTTCGTTCCTGAGGGCTGTAAATAAACACAAAGGAATATTTGCATCCGGTTCTTCCCGTATCGCGATATAGTAATGTTTTCACAGTCATAGACGGTTTAGGGCGACCAATTGAAAGCATTGTACCTCAGGAACCTTACAAGCAGTTTATCAACGCTTACATATTAAATCGTTAACAAAACCTACACGCATCGACCCGAAGGACAAGGGTTTATGCTGGCATGGACATAAGTGTATTGAGATACAATTTAGGAATCCGACCAATGTAGTTTTAGTTACACTTTTTACTATATGCTCCTTTCATATTTTATTACTTTCGAGAAATTTACTAGAAAACAAAATTTTTAAAGAAAGTTTATTGTAAAATGCATACTACCCTTATGCATAGCTTGTTCTACTATACGCTATAGCTGTTGTTGGTTACTGGTATCGTTATCTACGCTCGAGGAGCTTCACCAGTTGCGTTATTCTCAATGAAATACAGTTGTGGATACGCAAAAGTATAAATTTAATTTCATTGTGCATTTGCGTAAATGTGTGTGTGTGTGTATGTGTGTGTGTGTGTGTGTGTGTGTGTGTGTGTGTGTGTGTGTGTGTGTGTGTGTGTGTGAGTGTGTGTGTGTGTGTTGTGCGTGCGTTTGTGTGTGTGTAAATGTGTGTGTGTGTGTGTGTGTGTGTGTGTGTGTGTGTGTGTGTGTGTGTGTGTGTGTGTGTGTGAGTGTGTGCGTGCGTTTGTGTGTGTGTTGTGCGTGCGTTGGTATGTGTGTAAATGTGTGTGTGTGTGTGTTGTGCGTGCGTTGGTATGTGTGTAAATGTGTGTGTGTGTGTGTGTGTGTAAGTGTGTGCGTGCGTTTGTGTGTGTGTGTTGTGCGTGCGTTGGTATGTGTGTAAATGTGTGTGTGTGTGTGTGTGTGTGTGTGTGTGTGTTGTGCGTGCGTTGGTATGTGTGTAAATGTGTGTGTGTGTGTGTTGTGCGTGCGTTGGTATGTGTGTAAATGTGTGTGTGTGTGTGTGTGTGTGTGTGTGTGTGTGCATTTGTGTGTGTGTTGTGCGTGCGTTGGTATGTGTTAGTGTGTATGTGTGTGTGTGTGTGTGTGTGTGTGTGTGTGTGTGTGTGTGTGTCGTGCGTGCGTTGGTATGTGTGTAAATGTGTGTGTGTGTGTGTGTGTGTGTGTGTGTGAGTGTGTGCGTGCGTTTGTGTGTGTGTTGTGCGTGCGTTGGTATGTGTGTAAATGTGTGTGTGTGTGTATGTGTGTATGTGTGTATGTGTGTGTGCGTGCGTTTGTGTGTGTGTTGTGCGTGCGTTGGTATGTGTTAGTGTGTATGTGTGTGTGTGTGTGTGGGTGTGTGTGTGTGTGTGTTTGTTTGTGCGTGCGTGCGTGCGTTGGTATGTTTGTGTGGGGGGTGTTTGTGTGTGTGTTTGTGCGAGCGTGCGTGCGTTGGTATGTGTGTGTTTGTGTGTGTGTGTGGGTGTGGATGTGTTTGTGTCTGTGTGCGTTGGTATGTGTTTGTGTGTGTGTGCGTGTGCGAGTGCGTGTGTTTGCGCCACCTAAAAATTAAATTTACATAAAAAGACCTTTAAAAGCTTCAAACTGTAATGGTTGGATCTTTCGAGATCCGAATCGCAAAGAAATATGAAGAATATTTTTGTTCTATATAGAGCTTTGTTATATATATATATATATATATATATATATATATATATATATATGGCGCATGGTAGAACCAAAACAACAGAAGCACGTAGGCTGATGATACTATACACGTTACGGAAATAAAAACGGCAAGGGGGATCGTCCCTGCTTGTAAATCTAAAACCAAAATGATCTTGAAAAAAGTGACTCATCAGACCTGCATGTAATGTGATTATAGTTTGAGCAGAATAAAGTCCAACAAGCATCTGATCCTAACAGTTCATACGTCTAAGCGTCTACTATATGGTACCGAGCGATGACCTTGACGCAAGTACAGGAGTAACGTTTTACCTGAAACATTTATTCAAAGCGCAGCGAACCTTCACAAATACACGTCACTTGTAGCTCCGGAGAGCTTTATGTCATGCAGGCATATAAATCTCCGGTAACGCTTCTCCCTCCATTGCTTATAAAAGTCGGGTTCTATACGTTCGCTAAACACTTGTTTCGGTGGCGTCTAAATAAATGTTTGTAGATAATCTACAATTCTGTTGTAATCAAAAACATATTCTATATTAACTCAAGTAAAACCAACATATTGAACATATAAAATTAATTAGAGCTTAGCTAGTGAGAACTGTGTGTTTATTAAAAACTAATTTTTGGTGAGATTTTGAGTTCACTATTTTGTTTTTTACCTTTGCAGTTTCAAACAGTTTTGACTACAAAGAAATTCATTCTCCAACTGCTGACGATATTTTTCCTATGATATTTACGGTTATTGTAGCCCATATTTTTTCTTGGTTTATTTCAACAATTTATTATTTACTTTGCATTCAACCTAATGAAAACGTTTTATTGTTATTCGAAAAACATGTACTTTTATCACTTTGAAATTACTCTACTAACGTACTGACCGCTAGTACCTTCTCTTTTATTAAAACTCCTTCCAACGTATTAACATATATATATATATATATATATATATATATATATATATATATATAATGCGTAGAGACTCGTACCCTTTCCACGTCTTTACAACTCGATGAAAAAGTGTCTGAGGTGTACAACCATAACTTTGAAAGATATCTATCATTATGATAGGAATGGAAGCAAATTTCTACAATATCCTGTGATAATTACTGCAATTTAACCCAATGTTTGTAATCATCTCCAACCTCTGCCTATATAAACCATATATCTTTAAAAATGATTTCAATCAATTCAGCCCTGCATTTTTAAGGAAGGTTTTAGGTAGAGCGCTTTTATTTAACACCGATAGGGTAGGTAGAGCTATTAGGCGTTGAATCGCCCATCTGAAGCAACCATACTTTTCTCTACAACAATTACAATGTGATAACTAGATTATATTTACGTCTTTCCTTAATGCTCACTATTCTATCTACTACATCCTGCTCTGACCTGTAGAAAATTTGATTCGTTCTCGACAGAGGGCAGGTTTATAGTGTTTCATGTAATTAATTTCGTCCACTAATCTTTTCCAATCAATATTCCCCCATTTCTTTTTATAATAATTTATCGGATATAGTGTTTGTACTTTCTAACCGCCGCAGAAATAAATAAATACACAAATATTCAATATTAATCAAAACATAAAGAAAAAGCAAGTCACTTTTAAAGAGGAAATGTGTCACAATCCCAAAATGGCCGCCTTCATACGTCATAAGTAAGCGTTGATTTTAATAGTTGGTTAAGTCGGAAGTGCAGGCTATGTACCCATTTCCCCTACATTCTGTTATAAATTATTGCTTTAAGGAATCACCACAAGTAACGGTTCAAACGAAATAAAATTTAGAAAACTGCGAGACCCTCTAGAGTGTTCGTTTAACAAAATCGATTCTTTATACTTGGTTGAAATCATTGGGAAGCAGTTAGCTTGAAATTTTTCGCTATTTATTTTGTCGGAAACGGTTAAAGGAAAAACACGTGGCATAAAATCCAATACTGGGAAGAGATCGTTGTTTTAGAAAGATTTCCCCGGGGATGTCCGGCATGTATTTCTGTACTGGGGGATTTATTTCGATTTAAAGGGGACATGATTGTCTAGGTTAAGACTTTTAGTAATGTTACGCTGAAGCAATAAAATTCTAAGTATTTCTTCAGTTAGGAATTGGAGCAAATGTTAAAAAATAATTCAATTTTTATAATTTAATTGTTTAAATATATATGCACGTTAAAAATACAAAACGTTTTGTGAAACCGATGCTGGAGCTCGTAAAAGTAATACGGTGAAATTAGGGTCAGTATTGTTTGCACATTAGTAGTTGGATAGGGTTCAGTGGAAGGCAATGGATTTGATTCTAAAACGAAAATGAACAGGAGGTATGAAGTTTTATGGAGGTGAAGTTGCATAGAGCTATCTGGTGTGGGCATTGGGGAACTGAAACGGAGTTTTCAGTAAAAGTTACAGTAAAGTTACAGAAAGGAGTGAATATGGGTTACGTAAAAGAGAGTTGGAAGCTAGTAAGAGAGGACGACGCTGAGTGAGAAGAAGAAAATATCGAAGCAAAAGAATCATTTTTCAGAATGTTAAAACTGCACGAGTATGGATAAAACATAGTCTGTGAGTAATATAATATATAATAAGCTATAAAATAAAACACAATGAAGCATGAAATACTACCCTATAACCCCTGAAATAACAAACATTGAACTGCAGAGTAGAGCCTAATAGATTGAACGGTGAACAAATAAAGCCTACAGTAGCAAACAATAAAGTGTGAAATAACACAACGAATTGTGAAATAACAAACACAAATATGGAGGAATACACCAAATAAACTTGAATATAACAAAATGATTCTTTAAATAACATCCAATATACTTTTATATAATAACACTGAACTTTGAAATAATAGAATAAATTCTGAAATATCAAGCAATAAATTGTAAAATAACATAGTGAATTGTAAAATAAGAAACAAAAGACTGTAAATTATTACTGATCAGCTACGAATTAACACACGATGAACTATGAAATAATACCATATAAACTCTGAAATAACAAATAACGTACGGCAAAATGGCACATTGAACCGTGAATAAATAAACACTGTAATAACAAACAATAAAGTGTCAAATAACATAACGAATTGTGAAATAACAAACAAATATGGGAAAACACCAAATAAATTATAATATAACACAATAATCCGTCAAATAGAATCCAATAAACTTTCAAATAACAACAATGAAGTATGATATAATACAATGAACTCTAAAGTAACAAACAATAAACTGTAAAATAAACACAGTGAATGAAAAAATAAGAAAGAAAAATCTGTAAATTAGTACATAGTGAAATTCGAAGTAACCCACAATGAACTACGAAATAATACCCTTATAAACTCTGAAATAACAAAGTATAAAGTGTGAAATAATACAACGAATTGTGAAATAACAAACATAAATATGGGGAAAACACCAAATAAACTGTAACATAACATAATGAACAGTGATATAACATCTAATAAACTATAAAATAACAAAAATGAACTCTGAAGTAACAAACATTGAACAGAATTAGCAAAAATCTACGAAATAGTGTCGAATGAACTATGAAATAACAAAATGAACAGCCAAGTAAACAAGATGCAATACACTATAAAATATTACACTGAACTCTGATATCGAAATCAATAAACCTCAAAATAACAACAATGACCAATGAAATAATACAACTATAGCATAGCAAGTATTGAACAGTAAAAAACACCATGAAACGTGGAATTTTGTTACACTATTACTATAGTTGGGCTAAACTCTTGTAGCTTATGGCATGTATAATGAAGACAGGGTAGATAAAAGCGTGAAGAGCGGGACTGGCCCCGCGAGCGGTCTAGTTTTGAGATTCGTAAGCAGTTGTTCAATGAAAATTACTCAAATGTGAAAGGTTCTCATAAAAACTGATGTTTTAAAGGCATTGGAACATGAAGTAATGTAGTAGTTTTTTTGCTAAATAAAGGGCATCTCAATTTCCTGGTCTTGCCTTGATGATATTGCATGCGTCATTTATTTTTAGCACAACACAATTTCCCTTACAATTATTAGACAAGGCCCAAAAGTATTCAATACTTTCATCGATTTGTTGCAATATTTAAACATCAAACTTCAAAATATCAGAATTTGAAAATATTTTTTTACTGCAGTATTCTATTTTGAATAAAAAGTTATTATAACAAAAATATAAACAGAATTAAGATATTTTATTTTCCTGCCGCAACACACACATTACTCAACTGCCACATCAGTGTTCATCTCACTTCTGTCTCCAAACTAGGTGTTTTCGTAATTTTAACAAGGGCTTTACATATCAGCGGAGACTTTAACAAGGGTTCCCTTTGCACACGTCAACTGTCACACTTCTCGTTTCCTTTAGTCCAACGAGTGATTGGTAAACAAAGGTAAGATTTCACGACATGATGAAGTGACGAACGCTTCTCTACGCACAGGTTTGTATCGCGGCCTATTTGATAGGAACGTCTCTTGCGGAGGCCGCACATTACAGGGCGATTCAATAATATTATTTATGGTTTGAAGGCAATTTATTTACGACTTATATATAAAGACTTACACCTCTTTTGTATGGGATGTGAAGAAAGATTATGGGATCACGCGTGAAGTAGACCCATGACTTGAAGGGTTAAAAAAAATAGACTACTCGATACACACCTGAGTAGGAAGACGAAGAAACGAGTAGGGATAAAGGTAAGCGTAAGAACGATATATTTTAGTTCATCTTTCCACTGGATTTGTGAATCACCTATTTGCAACACTGACGCCACAAATACTCGTCTATCCGTTACTAACATAGCTTGTGTTTTTTCTATAGCCATCGTTAAACTATGGCATTCAAGGCAACTTTGTACCCGATTTAAAGCATCATTTGCCGCCTCTTCTAGCGCAGCTGCTGTAAGTGCCGTGCAAGCAATTATGACGTCATCTGCATAGCCCACTATATCTGTGTCTTCCGGATGATCCTTTAGTAGAAACCCGTCATACATCTCGTTGTTGTGTGTGTGTCACCTAAAAATAAATATGTATAAAAAAGACCTTTAACAGCTTAAAACTGAAAGAGAGCCGAATCGCAAAGAAATATGAAAAATATTTTTGTTTAAATAGAGTGGTGTTGTATATATATATATATATATATATATATATATATATATATATATATATATATATATATATAGAGAGAGAGAGAGAGAGAGAGAGAGAGAGCATAGCAGAATCAAAACAACCGTAGCACTGATGATAATATACAAGTTACGGAAATGAAAATGGCAAGGATCGTACCTACTTATAAATCTAAAAGCGAAATGATCTTCAAAAGAGTGAGTCATAAGATCTGTTTGTAAAGTGATTATAGTTTTAGAATTAAGATATTTCGTTTTCTTACCACAGCACACACATTACTCAACTGTCACATCAGTGTTTTTATATCTCGCTTCTGTCTCCAAACTAGGTGTTTTCGTAATTTTAACAAGGGCTTTACATTTCAGCGGAGACTTCAACAAGGGTTCCCTTCGCACACGTCAACTGTCACACTTCTCGTTTCCTTTACTCCAACGAGTCATTGGTAAACAAAGCTACGATTTCACGACATGATGAAGTGACGAACGCTTCTCTACGCGCAGGTTTGTATCGCGGCCTATTTGATAGGAACGTCTCTTACGGAGGCCGTACATTACAGGGCGATTCAACAATATTATTTATGGTTTGAAGGCAATTTATTCATGATTTGTAGATAAAGACTTTAACCCCTTTCTGTTGGGATGTGAAGAAAGGTTATAAGATCATTCGTGAAGTAGACCCGAGTTGGAAGACGAAGAAACGAGTAGGGATAAAGATAGGGGTAAGAACGATATATTTATATATACTGTCAGGGGTTGGGTAGTATAGGGTTGGTTCAGTATGAGGAGATATTGGTTATGATGAGCTATTTGAAAGATGAATATACCAGGATTGGTATGGAAATAAATTTTAATATGAGACCATATAAAAGCCCCTTAAGGAAACGGATATTGGAACTTGTGGTATGTTTAATATCTACGGGTGGTTCTTTAGAGAGTAAATAAGAGAGGAAGTGTGCTGGAATCAAATAGTTAAACTGAGCTCTCTGAAAGTTTTAAATAATAAAATATACAAACAAGTTGCCCCTAATATAAACAAAAATTGTTTAAAGTCAATTGATAATCAGGTGAAAAAAGGAAATTTTTATTTTAGTTACTTTTTTAAAACTAATTACATATAATATAAATAAAGTAGTATAGCTTATGCGTTAAAAAAATGTGTTTTAAACAGCTGCCACATAACCTATAACATAAAATCAGCTATTTTATGAAATCATATGTTATCACTTATTTTAAGCCAAATGATACGAAATAACTATATTGCATACCTTGCCCCTTTTGTGAACAGTTTTTCCCTCATACAGAGCTAAAACTAATTAATTAAATATATTTAATAAATAACTATGAAAACAACTGTATTAACATCAAGTGTTATACGCTACAAGTAAGAAAAATATGTATTTGATTTTGAGTGGATGAATGAAAATTATTTTATCGACGATTGATAATTTGAGCAAGAAGTATAAGAAGAGTGTGAACTAATAGTAGGAATTGAAAAAGATACACGGTTGTTCGTAGTATAATTACATATGAAGCAAGAAAATATGGGTTTCAGTTGATATTTTGGTCAAAGAAATAAGAAAAAAAACAGCTCCAAAGAATTCGTGCGGGAGCAGAAATGCAAATCTTACTAGATTTTGTAAGACACCAAATATGAGATAAAAAGTAAGGTGGCGATGGAAAAGGACGTAATATAGAATACCAGCGTTACTCGGCGCACGTTGCTGCGCCCGAAATCATAAATTTTGCAATAAGAAAAGCAAATCAAATATCTACATAATTATATTTCATTTACTGCAAAGCTAGAGGATAGACAATGTTTTTGTTCATTTCATTAGGTGTATAAACCTACTAACTTTAGGTGTCCCAACTCGTGAGACGCAACATATAATTGTCTGTGGTAAAAGCTCGAATGTTCCAAATTTAATCCAGCAATGGTCAATGATTGTCCTAGTGCCTTGTTTATGGTTGTTGCGAATGGAAATTGTAGTCGTTTAAAATCAATGGGTAGATCTGATGAAATCATCGGTATTCATGGAATTAAGACCATCTCTTTTTTGAACTTGCCCCCCCTCTGATTTCTGCCCGGATCAAGTTGGGTGTTAGTATTTTTGCGGTTATTCTGGCTTCGTTGCACAGCTTTGGTTGATTCAAATTTGCACGAATATTATCGGCGATCCTACTTTTAATATCAATAAGTGTGACAACAATAATTGTGCATAGAATTTAGCCATTTTAAACAGTTCAAACTAATTAATAATGTATTTTTATTCTTATATGTTTATATTTTTTTAAAGTAATTTTAGTAACACTAGTATAGATATACATTTTAACATTAGACTTATGGAAGCCTTTACACTAAACCATCTTAAGCCTCTGGGGCGGAGCCCTGTGGGTGGATTTATAACAATCCTCACAGTAACCATCCTGGGAATATAATAACACCCCCCCCCCCCCCGAATTTCATTAACTTCTGGTCAGTGGTTTAGGAGTCTATAACATACATACACACACACAAACATTCATTTGTATAGATATAGATAGGTAAAAGAGTTATCGGGAAACGGCCATGTTAGCAGCTCAAGTAAAAGGTTATGGTTAACCAGAATTACGGATGGGGATCGAAAGGAAAGCGAAAGGCGGGGGGATCAATGCGATCGAGGCCAAAAGGATGTATAAAGAGGGGGTTAGAAGTCGAAGAGCGGGTTTACGAAGAGAAAAATGGAGGGTTGGTAAGATAAAAGGTTGGGTGAAATAGCGTGATTTATAGGACTGCATATTAATAAATACCTAATGAAACAATATATTATTCCAAAAGATCAAGCCAAAGAAGTGTTATGAAACTGGGGTGAATTTTCTTATCTGAAAAATTAGAAAATATCAATCTGTAAATTAATATCTAAATTACAAAAGTAGTCGGTATTAATTTTTTATACTCTGAAGAAAATACGTCTTAACCTAACAATACGTTAAAAGCATGGTATTTTCAAAGGGTTGAACACTCATGTCAAAAATTAAAAATATTTTTAAAATCCTATAGTGTAAGAGCCGCATTAACTTTGAAGTTAATAACTGAAAATTCCGAAGCACCCCAAAAGTTAGAATAGGGGTGGTTTAATAGTAATGAATACACGAACGCCCACCGCAAGAGCTGTTAAACAAAGTAATACATTAAAAACATCATATGTTCAAATTGAGGCCCATTAAACTAACGACGTCTCTTCAACACCCAATTATAGTGTTTGAATGTGTTTTTAAAATCACCTTTCTGCCTTTTCCCAGCCACTGTGAAACGGTGAAATCTGTACACAACAGGATGTTAAATGACGTAAAATTTAAAGGAATCGTAAACTTAACGACCCTCATTTATACACCCTCACAGTGGGGGTGCAGAAGACGAGGGGAAACCATCGCGGATTAAGTTGTCGCGTTTATTAGGCTCCGGCACTATCTGAGTTTTATTTGTTTATATTTATGTCATTGTTTCTGTTAGTGGGCGGATCTAGCTAAAATCAAAATGCTGTTTAGAGCTTCTTAAATTAGACACGAGTCGATAATAGGAAAAAATGTTCCTGATGGTTTCAGGGAGGTTTTTTTTAAATGTCTTCTCTAAGAAAGAATGGAAATAGTATATATAAAAATAATAAATTATTACAAATTTCTCAAAAACAGACATAATTTTTTAAAGTGCGTCAAGTTGATCATCTGGCTAGCTTTAGCGTTAATGTCTCCCTAATTCTCTTACAATGGTCCTTTATTACGTTCTACCCTATTCAACAAACTTGCCCAACTCTCTTCCAGAACATAGGGGATAAGAGTAACAGTTAGACAACTTCCTTGCGAACCGTAAATTTTAGCTTCACTCCATGAATTCGATCCTGAATTTATAAAAGGATCTGTTCTTGCAATATATTTATTTGTACCCTACATTTTCCATGCGCGAATCCCCCCAAAAATTGGTGGCTATGAAATAAAAAAAAATTATAATTTACTGTTACAATAAGGAAAACATCTGACATTTACTGTCGATATAAGTGAGAATTTAGCAATTACAGAAATAACATGCACGTGGTATAATTAACCTGCAACACATACACCAGCAGTGGGAACAACAGATTTTTCATTTTGTCATGTAAAGGATAATCAGCCAGTAAACTCCGACCGCTCAAGAAGGATAGGAAATGGTCGTGAATATAGTTTAGAATATGTTAGGACATGAATCCCTTTGGTAAAGGATAGAACCGACTTAGACCTACTCTTTAATATAGCCATTAAGACGTGTCTACCAACTACACCGTCCTATGATATAAAGGGGTAGATGAAATTATCATAGCATTCTAGGTTTCTGAAAGGTTCAGCCTCAAAGTTTTCCTAGCATTGTTATAAATTAATGTTTTATTGACTCATTTCGATGAATCTCTACCTACCAGAAGTTTTGTTGACTCATTTCGATGAATCTCTACCTACCAGAAGTTTTGTTGACTAACTTCGATGAATCTCTACCTACCAGAAGTTTTGTTGACTAACTTCGACGAATCTCTACCTACCAGACGTTTTGTTGACTCATTTCGTCGAATCTCTACCTACCAGAAGTTTTGTTGACTCATTTCGATGAATCTCTACCTACCAGAAGTTTTATTGACTCATTTCGATGAATCTCTACCTACCAGAAGTTTTGTTGACTCATTCCGATGAATCTCTAACTACCAGAAGTTTTGTTGACTCATTTCGATGAATCTCTACCTAGCAGATGTTTTGTTGAACTGTTCCTCCCCGTATGTGAATAGCCTTTATCGTTCAGTAATACAAATAACATATGAAATAGAAAAATAAGAAAAAAATAGGTGGAGCCTGTATGTGGGCGGGGCCAAAAAGGGGCGGGACTAGAGAAGGTAAAAGATGATTCCAGTGCATGGAAAAACAGTTTATAGACAGTTCTAATTGAAGGAAAATTAGGTCTATGGATATAAGTAGAGCTAAGGGCAAAACATAATTTTTTCCCACTACAGGAAAGAACTGGTTTGTAAGGTCATGGTAGTTTACCTAAATTAACCTATTTCTTTAACGGGGTAAATATTGGTGTCTATCAGCTATCGGGAATGCAACAGCAAGGGGAGAGTTGGAGAGTAAACAATTCAACGGACAGCAATACATTTATGTTTTTATGATTTTGCCTCATAAATGAGGATTTTCAGTATCACCCAAAGCTCGTTTAAAATATTGTTAACCTTTTAGCAATTGTGTACAACAAAACGACACCCTTTCTGTTTGCAGCGATGCAACCGCTCCTGGCGGCGCAGGTTTGCATTCGATAAATAACTTGCTAGCACCATTAACCTCAGCTGTCAAGGGGATTATCCATCATGTACGTATCCCCCCCCGCTCCAACCCTTTCATTTGTGCAATCGTAATTTTAATGCCCTGATTGTACCTTACGCCACTCATTTATGGGTGTTAGTTTTTATTATTGCTCGTTAAATATTTAGTAGTTTAGTTAATTTAACTAAAATTTAAGTTGTTTTAAATTGTTTGATTCAACAAAAGGTTTTGGACCAGTAAGAAGAGTTTCCAATATTTTTACTTTATACAAATTAATACAGAAAGTCTCACGCATTATAGTTTCATGAATGACGTCAGTAGTGTAAGTGTTTATAATTTGTAAAAGATACTTTCACTTATAACGGAAACATGGTTACCCAAAATAACTTTTATATCTCATAACGATTGCCTCTTGTGTATCCTTATTATTAGCATTCTTTTTTTTTATCAATTTACGTTCCGACGTATACTAGAATGCCTACACTGCGCCGTCTTTTGTTTGCGTGAGTCTGAAGTGTATGTATACATGTTCGACTACATTTATCACAATGTTTTATAATCAAAATAAAGATTTTCTAACAATGAATACGCAGATCAAATATGTTCAAAATACCCCCTACACAGATAAATTAACTATACACACTCACTCGAGTGTGAGCACACACCCATACACAGCGCTCTCTGACACACACACACACACACACACACACACACACACACACACACACACACACACACACACACACACACACACACACACACACACATACACACACACACACACACACACACACACACACACACACACATACACACACACACACACACACACACACACACACACACACACACACTTAGACTATATATATATATAATAATAATAAATTTAAAATATTTCAAAAACAAGAATACTTTTAATGAATATATTTATTCCTTCATTATATAAATTATATTAAATTAATGAATAATTATATATATATATATATATATATATATATATATATATATATATATATATATATATATATGGAGATAGGTAGATAGTTAATAGATAGATAGTTAGATAGATATTTGAACATATATTTAAACATGTATTTAAATATAAACCATATCAAAACATACTTAATTTTAAAAAAATGGCGTTAGAATTCAGTGTTACCATAACGTTTAAATGAAACGTCTAATTTATTATTACAAATATTTAAATAATTCAGTTTAAAATAGCAAATAATACATTTTTAATAATAGGCAGTCAAAGTTTTACCCTGTCTTAAACTCAAGCATATTAAACAGGTTTTTATTTTAAAATAGGTTATTGTCTGCTATTCTAAGTCGCTTATGTGTTTATGTAAGCTTATGAAGTTCATGCTTACGTTTTTGTTGCTTGTAAAGCTTAGAAACCCGTCAAGTTGAAAATGTAGAAGTTTTAGTAATGTAAATAATATATTTTATGCACATCAGTTATGATAGTATTATATAGAAAGTTTTTGTATACATGAGTTTTGTGTTATTTGAATTTTCCCCATAAAGAAGTTTATTTTAAATCTTCTAAAGCTCGTTTAGGCTCAATATTGATTGTTGTGTGGAAAGTGAATGAAGAAAAGTAATTAATTCAAAATTTCAAAAGTTCAACTGTTAAAAAAATCAACATTTATAAAGTCTGTGGTTAGTTCAAAGAGGAGTCTTTAGACGATGTTTCCCAACGTAATAACATAGGTAGCAGACACCAGGGATACAAAACGAAATAATAAGGCTACTTGATGAAGAGATGAACGTCTGGAGCAGAATGGATGTGCTCAAGAGATTAGATCGAGTGGGAGTGGAGAGTGTGATATGTAGGTATATATAGGACAAGAAACTTGTCTGTAGGAACGTGTAGGAACTTCGCACCAAAGCAGTTGGTGTGGGTTGAGGGAAAGAAGAAGAGACAAGGAAGAGTTCACACCAACTGGAAGCAAAAAGACGAAACTGGTGAGGCGACGGTGATGAGAAAT
>JBAIZL010000010.1:16945513-17003013 GCA_036971475.1 Prosapia bicincta
ATAACAAGCTATAGGTTAAAACAGCTGTACTACCACATAGCCTGCAACATAAAATCAGCTGGTTTATGAAATCATATGTTATCACTTATTTTAAGCCAAATGGGGCGAAATAACTTTGTAGCATGACTTTCCCAATTTTTTGTGAAAGGTTTTCCTCCCATATAAAAATAAATTATTTTATTAAATTTATTAGTGAATTATTAATTGAAAAAGTTGTAATAATATCAAGGGTCATCCATTACAAGTTTTAAAAAATATATTTAAACCTAAGTGGGTGAATAAAAAGTACTTTAAACCCTTTCTCTTCAGGTATACATCCCGACTTCTCTCCAACTTCCTTTTTCTATTCCTTCTACTAGTTTTTACTCTCCTTATATATACGAGGAGAAAATCTTGTTCAAATTTTCAATCGTTAATAAAATACGTTTTATTTTTTTTAACTCATAGTTGATGACTTGTTTTGTAATGCAGTTTTTTAATTAATATTTCATTAAATTAATTTAATGAATTAATTTTAGTTTTACATGGGAGAAAACATTTTCAAAAAGGGGCAAGGTATGGAAAACAGTTATTTCGTCCCATTTGACTTCAAGTAAGTATGCTTCAAACATTTTCTTACTTCTTATGTAATTATACTTCGAACGACCGTGTCTCTTATTCAATTTCTTTTATTAGTTCACACTCTCCTTTCACATCTTGTTCAAATTTCCAATCGTTAGTAATATACTCTTCATTCATCCACTCAAAATCAAATACATTTGTTTAAAACTTGTAGTGGATGCCACTTGTTGTTAATACAGTTGTTTTGATAGTTATTTATTAAATATATTTAACTAGTTAATTTTAGTTCTATTTGGGGGAAAACTTTCACAAAAAGGGCAAGGTATGCAATATAGTTAGTTCGTCCCATTTGGCTTAAAATAAGTGATAGTTTAAATTCATAAATCAACTGAATTTATGTTATAGGTTATGTAGTAGAACGGCTGTTTTAACGCATAGGTTCTGTAATTTTATTTATATATATTGTAAATATTTAATAAAAATTACCTAAAATAGAATAATCCTTTGTTGACCTGAGTAGGAATTGATTACAAAAAACATATCTCTTCATATTACTTGTTGTTCTATGTGAGCCAGTCTATTTTCAAGCTTAAAACGACTTTTAATCTGCCCAACAGTTGGGTAAGTCAGACAGCACAATGGCTACAATGCGTTAACCAAACGCTTTACAAATTGATGCAATAAAGCGAACACAACAAAGCTATACGTTTAAACGATACAAACGCTACAATGGCGGTTTGCTTATTGTTGCACAAGACGAAACTTTCATCCGAGTCCCGCGTTTGCATTCAATAAATAACTTGCTTGCGCCATTAACCTCGCCCGTCTATCCATCATTGCACCTACCCCCTCCCCCAACTGGATGACTTCAATCTAATCCATCCGCTCAGGTCGGAATCTAATCTCTTTCCTCCGGTATAGCCTTTTCCATGTGATTTATCTTTATTCATTTTACACTTCTATTGAGTAATTTCAAATATTGTTTTAATCAAATTGAAACGTTATTTTCTCAAGATGAATGGCGCGCGTGTCGATTCTACTCGATACAAAGATCAGGTAGTCGGTTCCCTCGTATGCAACTATCGATACTTCACTTATACACTGTCTCCAATATTTCATTTCTTATAGTGAATTTTTATTCATCTATTTTAAGTTACGAGAAAATTTATTTATGTATCAAGTAACATAATTCTCTATCATAAACGTCATCGACCTAGTCCCAGGCCGCGGTAACATATGCACGAGTTGAATGCAATAAAGCTCCTCCAAACACCAGGTGTATTACGGTAGCGTTAAAGGTGTAAGTGGAAATAAAACAATAAAATGTACAAAGAGAATTGTACTCCTTAAAATACCCGTGAGTTTACTTTTATACCATCAGAATGATAATGCGGCATAACGTCACACATTAACACATTAGTACACGTGCAGGGATAAATTCTCTCTCTCTCTCTCTCTCTCTCTTACACGTACACACACGGGAATACATACTTTATATATATATATATATATATATATATATATATATATCTTTATCTCTCTCAGACACATACACACTTTTTATTCTTTCTCTCCTTGTCAGTCTTTCTCGCCCTTTCTCTCTCTCTCTGATTCTCTCTCACAATACACATTTACTCACTGTCTGTCTATCGGTTACCTCTTACCTGTTTTCTCTCACTCACCCGCATACACACACGATTTGTTTTTTCTTTCTTCTTCTCTCATACACACGAACATACGTACTTTCTCTTGGTCCCCTTCGCTCCCTCTGCCTTTATCCCTAATAAACACACACACACACATATATATATATATATTTATTTATTAGTTTCTGTCTGACAGACTCTTCCCTATCTCTCATTCTTTCGTTTTATTCCATTTAGATACATACTCACTAACGCGCTCTTTCTCACTTTCTCCCTCATACTCACACGTATATATATATATATATATATATATATATATATATATATATATATATATATATATTGTCTGTTTCCCTGTCTCTCTCTTTCCCCCACGTACACGCACGCCCTCACACACACACACACACACACTCTCTCTCACACACACATACACGCTCTCTCTCTCTCATACACAAACACACACGCACATACACACACACACACGCACTCACGCACACACCCACACACACACACCACACATGTACATAGACAAACACACACACACACGCACGCACGCACGCACACACACACCACACATGTACATAGACACTCACACATACACACACACACACACACACACACACACACAAACCGCTGCGCGCGATACACGAACACATGCAAAAATACGTTTTCTTGGTGAATAATTAAAACAACATAGGTTATAATATTTATTAATTTATATTCAAAGCTTTTCGTTGGTAAACAGTACCAGCATCATCAGGAATGAAAATTACAATAATGTAAGCTATAGGCCTAAAACATATGTTTTAAACAATGTTTACAAATGTTTATGATACATATGTTTTAGGCCTATAGCTTAAATTATTGTAATTTTCATTCCTGATGATGTTGGTACTGTTTACCAACGAAAAGCTTTGAATATAAATTAATAAATATTCTTGTATTTGAATAACTTATGTTGGTTTAATATATATATATATATATATATATATATATATATATATATATATATATATATATATATATATATATATATATATATATATATATATATATATATATATATATAATAGCTACGTACGTCGGCCCAGACTATAAACAGAATTCTCGTGTTTGTCGACGCCAGAAACAAGGTCCATTTTTGTCGGCCTTCATTGGATTATTTCCAGTGTAAGCTGCGAAACCGCAACCGGAGCACGAAAACAAACGATTGTTGTTTGTTGACGCTAAGCAAGACCGACAGCGCAAAGTTCCCTGGAAGAAAGCTTTATTGCTGTAACGGATGTTTGCGTCGGGCGGTGAAAGATGACTCTTCGCAAGTGGAAAGACAACAATTTCAAATGCGTGATATATTTATAAATTTGTTGGAATTGTTTGCACAACAATGCACGCCATTCTTAGGAAGCTGTAACAGGATACAAATTCTTTGCATTAGTAAAAACCCGTAGAATCAGTGAAATATAAGTCGGGATAAAACTTACACGAAATAAAAAAAGATTTATTAGTAAAGCAAACGCTATGACGTTACACGTTCAGTGTGTATATATATATATATATATATATATATATATATATATATATATATATATATATATATACTCAACTGTTGTTGGGTTCACCTAGTCAATACTAGATGAGATTCTAGCGAAACGTCGTAACTGCGATTTTATGCACTGCAGAATGAACGGATGTACTCCTGCTACTAATATTTTTTTTCCTGGCGAAAAACCAATTGTGGTTATCATCGCCAGACAAAATCTAACACGCAACGCAATATTTTAAATAAAACCAAATAAATTTAAATACAACAAAAATTACAAAACAAAAAATAACAACAATAAATAACAAAAAACAACAATAAACCTATAACAATGAAAAAATTCTTAAAAAACTAAATAACAAAATAACAACAAAGAACAATATAACAGTAATAAATAATAACAATATTTAAAACAATAATAGGTAACAGTTTACAAATAAATAAATTTCAATAACAATAACAAGAACACAAAATAAATTAAATTAAAATAAATAAAAGAAACAGAGAATTATATGTATAATTAAAAAAAAATTATTTGTGTATTAAATTTCAAAAAATATTTTCAAGTGGTGCAAGAAAGCGATGACTCGGTCAATGGCCGAGGCATCGTCCCTTAGCACCACCTTCAAACTCCCTTTTAAATTAAAAAGGGCACGAATATTGCTTACATTAACACAATCCACTAAAATATGTTTTATTGTGAAGATATCACCGCAGTATTGGCATATTGGTGGATCTTCACGACGCATCAAATATCCATGAGTTGCAAAAGAGTGGCCAACGCGAAGGCGTGTAACCACCACTTCCTCCCTACGTTTTGTACTAATTGAAGACCTCCATGGACGGACGGTATCTTTAATTTCCCTCAGCTTATTCTGAATCACGGTATGCCACTCGTCATTCCAAGCAGCAAGCAATAAATGTTTCGCGAAACACACATAATCAGATGCCATAACTCGTTGAGTAATAGGCACCAAACTTGTAGCTTTCTTCGCCGTTTCATCCGCTTTTGTGTTTCCAAGTATTCCGCAATGTCCAAGAACCCAACAGAAAGTTACCCCCACACCCTTCAATTGAAGCCTGTGTACAACACACAAAATGTCCCCAACTAAAGGGTTGTTAGAGAAAACATCCTGAAGAGCCTGAAGAGCACTTTTGGAATCCGAACACAAAAGATATTGCGAGAATCGAGATAGAATGACGGTCAAAGCTTTAAAAATAGCGAATAGTTCTGCCGTGAAAACACTGCAAGCTGAGGGCAATCCGTACGTGTAGGTACGTCCAGACGCATAAAACGCACACCCAACGCCAATGTCCAGTTTAGATCCATCCGTGAAAATAATCTCACTATACCGGTGGAATCTGTATATTGCCAAAAACTCCTGGTGGTACACCACATTAGGAGTATTGGTTTTTATAAAACTGGACAATGAAAAATCAAAGCGGGGCGTTTTTATTATCCATGGAGGTATATAGTACATTGATCGTTCAAACACTGTAGGTAGTTGCAACCCAAGGTTATCCATTATTCGTAATGTTCGTATGCCGAATGGAGCGGTCGAACGTTGACGTGCATTGTACACTTGATTTAGCGTATTATGAAAGACTATTTCAAATGCCGGGTGGTTGGGTTTGCTTCGAAGAACAGAAACGTAAGATATTTGTAGCATCTGACGTCGTCTAGAAAGGGCAGGTTCCCCAGCTTCGACAAGAAGACTAGGGATTGGGCTAGTTCTAAATGCACCAGTAGCCAGTCTAAGTCCAGAGTGGTGGGTGGTATCAAGAGTTTTCAGAACTGTAGGTCGTGCAGATGAGTAGACTTGACAACCATCATCTATGCGCGATCTAACGACTGCGCGATAAAACCGAAGCATACTAGTTCTGTCTGCTCCCCATTTCGTACCACTAAGGACTCTTAACATATCCAATTTCTTGCTGCATCTCACCTTCAAATCACGAACATGTGGACTCCATGAGAGTCTTTTATCAAATAAAAGACCCAAAAATCGAACACTATCCGTGGTTTCAAGCTGAACGCCATCAAGATAAAGGATCGGCTCCTGGTGTTGCCTACGACGACTAAATGCTACACATTGGGTCTTCGAAGCAGAGAATTTAAAGCCTGTAGTTTTTGACCATTCTTCTAATCTGTATATTGCTAACTGCAAAGATCTTTCCGCAGTTGCCATACTACGATCAGGCACATATATACAAAAGTCATCCACAAAAAGGGAACAGTGTACCGGAGATCGTATATTACTGGTGATACTATTTATTGCAACGGCAAATAGCGTGACGCTCAGCACGATGCCCTGCGGTACACCATTCTTATGCGTATAGCTGTTTGAATATGCGCCTCCAAGTCGAACGCGAAAAGATCTATTAGAAAGAAAGTTAGCGATGAATGCTAGGATATTCCCTTGTATACCCCATGATTTTAGAGTGTTCAGAATTCATCTTTTCCATGCCATATCATATGCCTTTTCAAGGTCAAAGAAAACCGCAACGAGTATTTGACGCAAGATAAAGGCATCTTGAATAGCGGATTCTAACAAAACCAATTGGTCAACTGATGATCATCCTAGTCTGAAACCACATTGTTCGTTACTAAGAAGGTTATTGGTTTCTAAGTACCAGACAAGACGGCGGTTGACCATCTTCTCCAGTAGTTTGCACAAGACGCTTGTAAGTGATATAGGCTTGTAACTACTGGGGTTGGTTTTGTCCTTACCTGGCTTCAAAAGAGGAATTACAGTCGATTCTAACCATGCATCGGGGAAAGAGCGCTCCTCGAATAAACGATTGTATACTCGAAGGAGGACAAGTTTCGCCGATGATGGTAGATGTTTTAGCATGGAGTACACAATGGAATCAGGATCTGGTACAGAATCCTTCGTTGACGCAAGAGCTGACTCCAATTCCCCTATAGAGAAAGGGGTGTTTAAAGTAGAGTCCTCAGACAACCCAACGGTAAACGGTATTGCTTCTTCCTTCAGTTTATACATCTGGAATAATCTATCATAGGCTGTAGTAGCAGAAAAGTTAGAAAAAGATGTTCCAAGTACATTAGCAATGTCATCACAGTTTGTGATTAATCTCCCATCTGGTTGCTTCAGCGCAATGGCTGGCAACGGAGTGGAAGTACCACAAACTGATCTTAACTTTCTCCATACTGTGGAGGATGGAGTTGTTCGTCTAATTGTGCTAATGTACTGCTCCTAAGAATTCTTTTTACTCAGCCTAAATATCTTCCGTGCTTTCGCACGGAGTATTTTATATTCCTGAAGGTTTCCATTCGTTGGGTGTTGTTTAAATTTCCTAAGAGCTCTTCGTCGTAAACGGAGGATTTCTGTGCATTCATCGTTCCACCACGGCACAGGCGGTCGGCGTGGATGCGCAGAGGTTTTCGGAATGGTCTTTTCAGCGGCATTTAAAATTGCTTTCGTAATATTTTCTATATTTTCATCAATGGGTGTCAGATAATCCATGTCAAGTGATACAAGGTAATTCGAGTATGAGTCCCAGTTGGCTTTTCGCAAAATCCAACTGGGATTTCGAGCATAACAGGGTTGGGAGTCACATAAACTGATCTTAATAGGCACATGGTCGCTTCCATACAAATCATTGAGTACCGACCACGTGCATCTAGTAGCTAATTGAGGGCTGCAAATCGATAGGTCAACAGCTGTCCATCCACCAGTAGATGCTGCTAAATGAGTAGGAGAGCCGTCATTTAGCAGACATAGGTCTAGTTCCGTTCTTACACTCTCAACAAGATCACCTCGAGAGTTCCTAGTCGGAGATCCCCAAGACGAATGGTGGGCATTAAAATCCCCTACCAATAAGAACGGAGTTGGTAACTGTCTTATCAAATTCACTAAATCACTGTGATGCAGGTTTTCTTGTGGTGGCAAGTAGACACAACACACAGTGATTTTATACGGGACAGCTGTTTGAACGGCTACTGCTTGTAAAGGAGTTATTAAGTTTAGAGAAACAGCATCGATACAGTCACGGGCTAGGATGGCTACGCCACCTCTAGCTCGATCTTCTGTAACGAAGTCCGATCTAAAAACTGAATACTCCCTTAAATGGAAATTATGCGATTCGTGGAGATGTGTCTCCTGTAGACATACAAACATTGGATACACATCTCGCACGAGTACTTTAAGTTCTTCTATGTGACTCCTAACACCGTTGACGTTCCATTGTATCACTGACTTCCTAAGCAAAGACATTTGTTAGCTTAGCAAAGGGTTTATTTGACACCCATTGGTGCTCTCTCCTTTCTTGCCTGGGACGTTTTTAGACGTCTCAGGCTTACATTTCTCAGATTCCATATCCACCCGTTCAAGGATGGAATCTGAGGAAGTTTTGGGTTTAGGAGGGGTAGTTTTTACATTCCCTCCTTTGTTAGCATTTTTCTTAATACCCGGTAACGACGGTGGCGATGTGGTCTGACATAACACTGGTTTACGTGGTTTGGATTTTTCCAACGTCTTCTGCACAGAAGGTTTATTAACCGTTGATATCTTCTGCACAGAAACACAAGGCTCGCTTAGTGATTTATTTCGTGCTCCAATCCCCCCAGTGGAAGGGACAGGTACACGAGGTAAAACATTATCCGTTGCTGCAGGTTGTACCAAATTCAAAGACGGACCATTTGTGACTAAGCACAAAAGGCGAGACACTTGTTCAGTTAGAGCTTCAATCTTCTTGGACAGCTCAGCACAGTTGGCACAAGACGATTTTGAAGCGGTCAGGGTAGCGGCATAAGTCTTACTGCCTGCCTTTGGTTGAGTGGATCGATAGAGTTCTTTGGCCTCTGGAAACGACAGCTTGTCTTTCGCCATGATGCTTAGGATAGCTTTCTCTTCCTTAAAGGTAGGACAGTTGTAGGATCGCGCTGGGTGGTCACCACTACAGTTGGCGCATTTCGGAGAATTAACACATTCCTTATCATCATGGCCTTCAACGCTATATATACCGCATACGTTCTGCTTCGAACACGTAGAGCTGATATGCCCAAATCGCTGACACTTGAAGCAGCGCCTAGGGTTAGCCACGTATGGTCTCACTGAGAGCCTTTGGTAACCTGCATGTAAGTATTCGGGTATTTCCGGTTTGCCAAAGGTGACGATAAAAGAAGCTGTTGCTACTTTTTCTCCTTTGTCCATTTTCATGATAGGGACAACGTCCGTAACTGACTGAGACGACAGTTCGGACTTAATTTCATGAACCGGAAGGTACATTAAATCCCTACATGTGATGACCCCCTTTGAGTAATTCAAGGATCTGTGGGGAGCCACAGATACCATGACCTGGTCAAAGAAAGAGGTCATTTTGGATAGAGTACGGGTTTGTATCTCAGTGGAAGTCGCAACTAACAGTGTTCCGTTTCTGAGTTTCTTAGTAGAGGCTACTGGACCTCCAGCACAGGCAGTAATAGCCTTGTTGATCAGGAAAGGAGAAACTTTGGAAAGATCTTTCCCTTCTTCGGCACTAGAAACAACTAAATACTTTTCTGATGGCAATGTCTGCGACGTTGCCACCATCAACGTTTTACTCAAATCCTTGTTAATATGATCGTCAGGAGAATCCTGGCGTGTTCTCTTCAAACTAGTCATAATTGACGGGGTTTTGGAATCCATAATTTTTTCAAGCCAGCCATCGTGTCAAGCGTTACGGGCGAGACTATAGGAACGGGTACACCCTTGTATCACAATAAGATCATTTCCAATCCTCAGAACTCTGAGGTCTATAGCTTTTCTCGTTAGCTCGACTGGATGGGCATCAGTCGAGAACTCGTAATAGTGTGCACAGGCTCCGACACCCATGCACCGCGGACACTCCCTGACCAAGGACCGAAGCGGCTGGTAGACCAGAAACCGCGCTTACGTCTTCGGCAGAGCAAGCTCACATCAGCGTCCCAGACCAGAGTTTGTCACGCTCTGGACTTTTCAGCACTCCCAACGCGCAACGGTTCTGTCCAGTCAAAATTCCCTAAGAGAAGATGTAAGTTTTGAAATGTGTATAGATTGTGTTGGTGTGTGTATGTGTGAGTGTGTATGCTTTGTGAGTGGTGTAGTGTTAGGCTAGGGTACCGCGAGGGACGCCAAATCCCTCGTAGGTGCGGCTAGTCCTCACCCCCCTGCGGGTCCTGCTACTAACAATTCGTAATATATATATATATATATATATATATATATATATATATATATATATATATATATATATATACTCAACTGCTGTTGGGTTGACCTATTCAATGCTAGATGAGATTCTAGCGAAACATCGGCACTGCGATTTTATGCACTCCAGAATGAACGGATGAACTCCTGATATTAACTATTCGTAATATATATATATATATATATATATATATATATATATATATATATATATATATATATATACTCAACTGCTGTTGGGTTGACCTATTCAATGCTAGATGAGATTCTAGCGAAACATCGGCACTGCGATTTTATGCACTCCAGAATGAACGGATGTACTCCTGATATTAACTATTCGTAATATATATATATATATATATATATATATATATATATACTCAACTGCTCTTGGGTTGACCTATTCAATGCTAGATGAGATTCTAGCGAAACATCAGCACTGCGATTTTATGCACTCCAGAATGAACGGATGTACTCCTGATATTAACTATTCGTAATATATATATATATATATATATATATATATATATATATATATATATATATATATATATATACCCAACTGCTGTTGGGTTGACCTATTCAATGCTAGATGAGATTCTAGCGAAACATCGGCACTGCGATTTTATGCACTCCAGAATGAACGGATGTACTCCTGATATTAACTATTCGTAATATATATATATATATATATATATATATATATATATATATATATATATATATATATATATATATATATATATATATATATATATATATATATATATATATATACTCAACTGCTGTTGGGTTGACCTATTCAATGCTAGATGAGATTCTAGCGAAACATCGGCACTGCGATTTTATGCACTCCAGAATGAACGGATGTACTCCTGATATTAACTATTCGTAATATATATATATATATATATATATATATATATATATATATATATATATATATATATATATATATACTCAACTGCTCTTGGGTTGACCTATTCAATGCTAGATGAGATTCTAGCGAAACATCAGCACTGCGATTTTATGCACTCCAGAATGAACGGATGTACTCCTGATATTAACTATTCGTAATATATATATATATATATATATATATATACTCAACTGCTGTTGGGTTGACCTATTCAATGCTAGATGAGATTCTAGCGAAACATCGGCACTGCGATTTTATGCACTCCAGAATGAACGGATGTACTCCTGATATTAACTATTCGTAATATATATATATATATATATATATATATATATATATATATATATATATATATATATATACTCAACTGCTGTTGGGTTGACCTATTCAATGCTAGATGAGATTCTAGCGAAACATCGGCACTGCGATTTTATGCACTCCAGAATGAACGGATGTACTCCTGATATTAACTATTCGTAATATATATATATATATATATACTCAACTGCTGTAGGGTTGACCTATTCAATGCTAGATGAGATTCTAGCGAAACATCGGCACTGCGATTTTATGCACTCCAGAATGAACGGATGTACTCCTGATATTAACTATTCGTAATATATATATATATATATATATATATATATTTATATATATATATATATATATATATATATATATATATATACACAACTGCTGTTGGGTTGACCTATTCAATGCTAGATGAGATTCTAGCGAAACATCGGCACTGCGATTTTATGCACTCCAGAATGAACGGATGTACTCCTGATATTAACTATTCGTAATATATATATATATATATATATATACTCAACTGCTGTAGGGTTGACCTATTCAATGCTAGATGAGATTCTAGCGAAACATCGGCACTGCGATTTTATGCACTCCAGAATGAACGGATGTACTCCTGATATTAACTATTCGTAATATATATATTTATATATATATATATATATATATATATATATATATATATATATTTATATATATATATATATATATACACAACTGCTGTTGGGTTGACCTATTCAATGCTAGATGAGATTCTAGCGAAACATCAGCACTGCGATTTTATGCACTCCAGAATGAACGGATGTACTCCTGATATTAACTCTTCGTAATATATATATATATATATATATATATATATATATATATATATATATATATATATATATATATACATATATATATAATATCAATTAACCAAACTTTATGTATTTTTAACAGTTTATTAAGATATAGATCTACGATGTGCAAGGTCCGAATTAGGTCTATCGCTTTGGGATTGCAGGGGGGGTATAATATGTTGTATGAATATTCATATTATTATTTTAATAAAATAATTTGATTACATGCATGACTAAACTGTTGGTAATCGAGCTACAGATTTTTATTTAAATAAAGCAACGTTTCGACTACGAGTTCGTTGCCCGCATCAGAGACACGCTGTCAAAGCAACAGGAATTATAAAAGGAAATATGGTAGAGCTATGGTTCAAATGAGGTTGTTAGTGATGTGTTGGCGGTGTAATGTTCTGGAGGTTTACGTTTGAATGTTAAATGTAAGGACTTGGTTATTTTATAGCACAACAGGCTTGGTAAGCGCAACTAGCTGCCGGTACGTTGCATTATTATAATAAATGATGGAGGAGACAGTCGTAAAGGAGATTCAGAGGAGACAGCTGATATGGTTCGGTCACGTAAAGAGGATGTCAGAGGAAAGATTACCGAAGGTTGCTGTGGAATGGACGCCACCGGAGAGGAGAAGAAATGGAAAACCCAGGCTCATATGGAGAGAAGTCATTGATAAATCCTTGATGGAAAGGAAGTTATCGGTGGAACACTACTACAGTAGGAAAGCATGGGGACAAAGTTTACAAATCGGACAACGACAGCAGGCGCTATAAAACCGGATATATATATATATATATGTATGTATGTATGTATATATATTTATATTAACCTTTTTCTCATTCATGTATTATTTAATTTGAGTGCCCAAATAAACATGACAACTATTTGATATTTAATTAAATTAACTAGCTACAGTGCCAAACTCAGGTTGTAATTATTGACCAAATATAAATGGGGGGGACCTCATCTCAGTCTTATAAAGGGGTAGGGCGTAGTGCTTGAACCTCATATATAATATTTTCTGAAATGTATATAAAATTACCTACATCTGAAATGTATATAGAAGTTAGAGGCGCAGCAAAATGGGCTCTGGAGTTAGTTAAAAACAATAAAGTTATTAGTTATTTTTTATCCCTAAAATTATTAGGATACTGCCCAGTGATGCGATCAGTAAGGCATTGAAATCCTCCGTGACAGATAATCTTACAGTTGCAAGTAAAGTCGAATCTAGCAATACGTACGCGTGTACCAAGCTCCTTAGACTTACCCATTAACTCTCGGCTTTGTCTGGCGATGACCACATATTAGAAGAATGAATCTTACGTACGTCTAAATGGACTGCCATAAGGCGCTATCCATGAGAAGATCGCTGAGACGGAGAGAATTAAATTTATAATCCTGAGCGCAAAGCACGTAAATTACAAACGGAGTTTTGCTAGACACAAGTTTGAGTAAATTTGAAGGCAATATTGTCTGGCGATTTGGTTAAAAAATATGCTATGTATTCACTGTAATGATTAAATATGGGGCCGTATTAACTGCCTTTAATTAAGCATGCAACCATATTAAACGTCTTTGTATGCGGTGGACTATGTACCTAAGGGCAGATAGTTATACAGATTACACCCCTATAGGGAATGTTGGTCATTGCTGAATGAAAATATAGATAAATAAACCTTTTCATTTAACTTGTATATCTCTTACAAACAAATCTATTCTAACCGGATACTTCATAGGTATATACAGCTCTAAAAATAGTGGAATAATTCCTAAGCAATTGGTTTATAATTGAGAATGATTAAAAATTAAAGTTATATTTTTTAGGGTATATACGCTCAATGTAAGTTTTAGGTGCTTCATGACATGACATTTAAAATAACCTTGTTCTTCTTCAGAAAATATATTTGGGTACATTTGTAAAAGTTTAATTTAAAGGTTTATTTATGTATATTTTCATTCTGTAATGTCCTACATCCCCTATAGGTGTGTGGTCGGTAATATACCACAGCACCGGCTTATGTATTTCGATAGTGTCTAAGTTTTTCATTTCAAAAAGATGTTTTTTTTTAGAATTTTAAAGTTTTCAACCGTTAATTTTGCTAAATGCTTGTCCTAAAATTGCTCATCTACGCTGTAAAACGAATTTTGCATTTTATATTGACTAATATGGGGGGGGGGGTGACACATTAAGTTAAGAGGAATATATAAAAAGAAACCGTTGATTTAAAAGTCGAGAGTAGTGATGAAATCACTTAAATGGATAAGTAAGAATATACTCGTAAATCGGCACAAAAAGAAAAATATGAGGCAAAGAATATGCCGAAGAAAATGTAACTGAATGGAAATTTTGTAGCAAATTACGAAATTAATGTTACAGGTAGGTAAGTTGAACAAAAGATTTGAATAAGGGGATAGGACACTTAAAAGAGATAATGGATAAGTGATTTTAATGAGTGACTCTGTATAAAAATAGCAATAGAGGTCTACATTGCTACAATGTTTACAAACCGCACACGCGATAGATGGGACTAAGTTGTAAAAGAGAGTTGAATATGGATATGAGATTTAAGAGAGATAATTGGTGAGTGTTATTAACGAGTAAGTCTGCTGTATATTCTTGTCAAGAATTGTCACTATAAACGTAACGCTATTGGTATACATTGTTGTTGTTTACCAACCTCATACGCGATAGATGGAACTAAGTTAAACAAAGGAGTTGAATAAGGGGATAAGAGAGTTTAGTTAGATAAATAGTGAATGACTTTAACGAGTGACTTTGCGGAAATTCTTGTAAAGGAATCCTCACTATAAATGTAACAAAAGCTGTTTACATATTGCAATGTGTACAAACCGCCCACGATTCGCTACTTGTAGAGTACTGGAGCTGCCGCTAGAAAAATCCAAAGATCCCAATAAATCGACACAGATTCTACAGATTTCGCGTTAACAGAGAGTTTAACGTCGATCAAAGTTTCCTCTCGGAGCAAATCTCCGGCGATATAAGATAAACTGGTAAACTTTGTAATCTGCAATGCATGAACTACGACTTATATTTAGCGACTCCGTGTTACCCCCCTCGTGAAACTTTACTCGGGTAATACCAAACTCGCCCCGCCTCTCCCTCGAGGAATATCTCTTGCTGGTATATTAGTCTACATTATTCATAACTTTCGTGACTGCTAAAGAAAATAAAAAGTTTAAACATTTTCCAGTTGAAATAGCTTCCATCAGAACACAAAACTAATAAACTCTTATATTCTTTATTATCTGCCAACGGCTTTGCCAATAAGCTACCGTCAAATCCCAATGTTCATTATTAAGACAAATAAATTATATATACTCATAACCATGTTAGAAAGACAAGATAACTGGGATCGAAGTAAAAGTGCTGAATTAAATATATATATATCGCAATATGTATTCTTGTGTATTAATAAAGAACTAAGTCAAAATACAAATACAAGAATTATAATTGAATTTACAATTCAAAGCTTTTCGTTGTCTAACAGTACCAACATCATCAGGAATATTAACATATGTGCAAATTAGATCAAATAAATAGCTATGCCAAATCAATTACAATGTTGTTAATTTTTTTTTTATTTTGCTGCCCTAACATTACAAACACTGAATATATTATCAAATTAAGATTTTACTTGCAATTGTGTATTTATCAAATCATTATTAGTATTATATTTATGTATTTCTAAAGATTCATAAATATTCATTCTCAGGCCTTTGTTAATTTCTTTTATAAGTATCATATTATCTATATTAGGAAATATTATTATTATTATTAATACAATGACTAGCAAAATTTGATTTATAAATTTCTGGCTTTTTATATGCATTAAAATGCTCTTTATATCTATCTTTATGTTTTTTCTTAGTTTGTCCTATATAAACTTTATTACAATAATCAAATTTTAATTTATATACTCCGTTTTTTTCATGCATATTAATAATATTATTATTATTATTCATTATATTTATTAATTTATTATTAGTATTATAAGCGAATTTCATGTTGCTACCTTTAAACAATTTTGTGATATTTTTTACTTCATTACCAAAAAATGTAAATGAAGTCCATATGATATTTTTGCAAATTAGATTATTATTTTGTTTCTTTAAAATATTATAATTACGTTCATCAGTATAATAGATTATAAATGATAAACTTAATTATCATTATAATTAATCATGAGAATTTTCATTACTGATGATGTTGGTACTGTTTACCAACGAAAAGCTTCGAATATAAATTAATAAATATTATTGTATTTGAATAACCTATGTGTGTGTGTGTGTGTGTGTGTGTGTGTGTGTGTGTGTGTGTGTGTGTGTGTGTGTGTGTGTGTGTGTGTGTGCGTGCGCGTGCGTGCGTGCGTGCCTGCGTGCGTGCGTGTGTGTGTGTGTGTGTGTGTGTGTGTGTGTGTGTGTGTGTGTGTGTGTGTGTGTGTGTGTGTGTGTGTGTGTGTGTGTGTGTGAACACACAAATATACCAAATTATATATATACATACATTATAAATAAATAAATATATATATATATATATATATATATTGCTCTTCATAAGCAAGGATAACTAATAAAAATACAGGAATAAAGTTTTCAATAATTTATTATAGGCCTACTATTGCTATCAAAATCCCCATTCTCAGTCACTTACAAGGTATACTCCAAAGATTTAGAAGCCCTTGATGGCATCAATATATTAAACTCATGAAACACTAAGTAATTTTTTTTTTTTGTTACTTTCGGTTTTAAGAAATGCATAAATAAATATTAAAGAAAAACATGTAACCTGAAGCCGCACACATACGCACGCTTCCACTTATAGACAAATTTACTGTAGTACATTATAATTGTAACATCACTATTTAAAAATTAATGTTTAAATATCTTTTAATAAGCAACATAATTAGCGTTTTAAGGTTATGGTTATTCTGCTCTTGAAAATAAAATAACTGTTACTTTTGAAAGCCAGTAGGCAAGAAAGTTAGTAAAATATATCTATGTACGTGTTAAAAATTCTAGTGAATAGGTTTTTTCTGTTTTAATAAACACAAATGTACATTTTATTCTATTATTCGCATTACTTACGTGTTTTATACTGGCTTTATTATTTTTGAAAATAGCATTGTGGTTAATTAATAATGTTTTAATTGTAAACTATATATTGATGCTACAATGAAAATATACAAACGAACCCCAATACCACAAAAATAATGAAAAATAACAAATAAAATAAGTTACTTCAGATTAAACCCTTATGTACATTTCGATGACCATGTCATCACCATCAGAGGGTCTTATTACAAAATTACAAACTAGAATGATGTTCATCATGTACAAATCATTCTAGTTTATAGCTTCTTGTTTGCTAGATTGTAATTTTGTAATAAGAGCCTCTGATGGTGATGACATGGTCATCGAAATGTACATTAGGTTTTAATGTTGAGTAACTTGTTTTATTTGTTTTTTTTAAATTATTTTTTGTGGTATTGGGGTTCTTTCCAATATTTTCATTGTAATATATTGTACCACTGTGCTCTTGATGTTGTGTACATTTTGATGCATTTATTTAATAATAATATACGAAAAAAAACTATGAAAACCATACAACACGACTGGCTTTGTCTTATCTCATTGTATCCAAGTCTAAAACTTCGTCATTTGTTGAAGTCTCCGTATCTTAGTTTAGCGAGGAACGGGACCGGGTGAAATCATTTCAGGAAATACTGCTTTCGCGGGGATGTTCTCCCTCGCTTTGAAAGTGATCGGAGCAAATTTATACCCTCCTTCCACTGCACGTTGAATTTCCCAGTCTAATCGTTTAAATAAACGGAATCCGTCACGTCGCCGAAGGCTGCAAGAGTTTTACAATAAATACCGAACGTTTCATATTGTACAGACGGAGATTTCAATCTTGCGCAGTGGGTTAGGGGAGAGGGTTAAAGAATGCAAACATTCCCCGCAGAATCTAATATCACTTTCTTGCCCTTTCTGTTTTTATTTAACTTTCTTTTTGTATATATAGGATTATTTTGTTATTGTTTTTCTTGCACAGAAAAGTAAATTTATCCCAAACAAAGTTACAAGGGTTTCAGGATAATCGTTAATAACACAATAGTAATCTAGTCTTTGTACATTGACTGGTTAAACTGACTGTCTAATTTTGAGGATAATATATATGTATGCTGTTTTAATATGTACATAGATTTAATGTACATATATTTCACATACATGAATATTTATAAAATTATTCTGAAGTTTTCCATCAATTAAACGTACTGATATCACCAAGAGCTACGTACAGTCAACCACAATGTTAGAATAGTGTTTTAGCTGTTGACTGTGGTCGTAGCTCCTGGTTATATCAATATGTGGAATTGAATAAAATCTACTCAATAATATTATAAATATTCTAGTACATGAAATGTATATGCATGTACCGTTGCGCCAAAATAAACAGTTCTGAAACAGTGGTAAATATTTATTTTATTTACAAGTAAAAAGAAGTTAAATCAGTTAGACTCGAGTATAAACATGTTCTATATGACCCTTGTTCAATTCGAGACAACACTTCTTACCATTCTTAAAGGTTTTGCGCCATTTTTGTGAAGAGGTTGTTTCATGCTCGTTATACACACGGTTATCTTTCACCGTTCCGGGAAATCTTCTTATTCACCATTCCCCAATTGTAGGCGTCAGGTGGTGTAAGAACTAGGAAGTGGGATGGGGAAGGAAAGTTTGTTCAAAGGGAGATGGAGCGGTTACCAGAAGTTTCTTGAAGAAAAGCAATCCAGTCTAAAAGCAGTGTGGTTGCGCAATCTTCCTGGAACCATTGTGAACGAAAAGGCAGGTTTCGTGCGTAACAAAATCTCCTGGTGTTTCCTACAAAAATACCAACAATGACTATATCTGAGAGAAGGTAACTACAGCTGATCCATTCTCGGTACTGTTCTGGTGCATACGCTATATATATAAGGTACTTGAAAATCCTTTATAGTAGTTGCAAGCAGAACTAATCCTTCAGAGCTTTTCTTAATGATGATATTCCAATGGTTTTTATATGTTAATCCTTAAAGTACTGGATTGCGACGGAATACCAGGGGTTGGCGAAAATAATTTGCAGAAGGTTTCAGTATTTGATAAAACGATGGAAAATGTGAAGAAATAGGAATAGAAGAATCCAGGTATAAAAAAAATTTGGCAAGCGACGTGTAGCTTGTAATCTGTCTCCCAGTACTTGTGACAAGGGCGCAACAACAGGCTTTTAGGAGTTGAATCCCCCTAATTAAAATCTTTTATCACATAGAAACATTATTTTAAATTCCCGATACATGTAATAAATTTCGTAATTATTTCCATTAAAAAGCAAATAAATTATTATAACTTGAGTTTAAGATAGTTTTGTTATAAAACGATCTGAAAGAAACTCAGAGCGGGTAATAAATATGCATGCACAGTGTGAGTAAAAAACCAATTGTTCCAGTAAGTTCCTTTGCCGATGTTTGAAAAATAAAATCTATGAGATAGTCTAAATAAGTTATAAGTGGATACTTCATGGGAACGTAAATTAGCCACGGGAAAGTTCTGTACCCAACATTGAGTATTTTAATGATCTTTCGTAGGATTCTTTAAACTGAATATTTCTTTGTGGCATTGAAGCTTGTTAAAATGAAAATTCTAAGTTTGTTTTTAGAACTTTTATAGTTCATCGAGCAGTTTTAATTTTGCAATGTAATTCAATAGAGAGGTTACTCATTTAACTAATTTTGTAAAATATAAAATTTTAAGCGGTAGAATGATCATACTTTTTAAAATTTGCCCTTTGGAATTAAATTAGGTACCCCTTCCTTCGGAATGCTATTATCTTCCGAGAAATGTTTCCTTACAGAGCTACCCTGTAACATGCTTACAGCAAAAGTGCGACATATTGGGGTTCGTTTGAAATTATTATGTAGGGGATATGAACTCCACAACGACAAAGGGTCTAACATGAAATCGTTCCATGTAAGCTTGGATTGGTTATATAATGGAAAGCGCACATTCGTTACGCCTTCGAAACATTAACGCCACGGTCACCATAAGTACAACTAATGCAATTATGCTCACAACCGTGGTTGCTATGCTTCAGTGGATAATGCAAAGTGCAGATTCGTTCCGCCTTGGAAACATCAACGCCACGGTCACCATGCGTACAACTAATGCTGTTATGTTCACAACCGTGGTTGCTATGCTTCAGTGGATAATGCAAAGTGCAGATTCGTTCCGCCTTGGAAACATTAACGCCACGGTCACCATGCGTACAACTAATGCTGTTATGTTCACAACCGTGGTTGCTATGCTTCAGTGGATAATGCAAAGTGCAGATTCGTTCCGCCTTGGAAACATTGACGCTACGGTCACCATGCGTACAACTAATGCTGTTATGTTCACAACCGTGGTTGCTATGCTTCAGTGGATAATGCAAAGTGCAGATTCGTTCCGCCTTGGAAACATTAACGCCACGGTCACCATGCGTACAACTAATGCTGTTATGTTCACAACCGTGGTTGCTATGCTTCAGTGGATAATGCAAAGTGCAGATTCGTTCCGCCTTGGAAACATCAACGCCACGGTCACCATGCGTACAACTAATGCTGTTATGTTCACAACCGTGGTTGCTATGCTTCAGTGGATAATGCAAAGTGCAGATTCGTTCCGCCTTGGAAACATTAACGCCACGGTCACCATGCGTACAACTAATGCTGTTATGTTCACAACCGTGGTTGCTATGCTTCAGTGGATAATGCAAAGTGCACATTCGTTCCGCCTTGGAAACATTGACGCTACGGTCACCATGCGTACAACTAATGCTGTTATGTTCACAACCGTGGTTGCTATGCTTCAGTGGATAATGCAAAGTGCAGATTCGTTCCGCCTTGGAAACATTAACGCCACGGTCACCATGCGTACAACTAATGCTGTTATGTTCACAACCGTGGTTGCTATGCTTCAGTGGATAATGCAAAGTGCAGATTCGTTCCGCCTTGGAAACATTGACGCTACGGTCACCATGCGTACAACTAATGCTGTTATGTTCACAACCGTGGTTGCTATTCTTCAGTGGATAATGCAAAGTGCAGATTCGTTCCGCCTTGGAAACATTAACGCCACGGTCACCATGCGTACAACTAATGCTGTTATGTTCACAACCGTGGTTGCTATGCTTCAGTGGATAATGCAAAGTGCACATTCGTTCCGACCTTGAAACATTGACGCCTCGGTCACCATGCGTACAACTACTGCTGTTATGTTCACAACCGTGGTTGCTATGCTTCAGTGGATAATGCAAAGTGCACATTCGTTCCGACTTTGAAACATTGACGCCACGGTCACCATGCGTACAACTAATGCTGTTATGTTCACAACCGTGGTTGCTAAGCTTTAGTGGATAATGCAAAGTGCACATTCGTTCCGACTTTGAAACATTGACGCCTCGGTCACCATGCGTACAACTAATGCTGTTATGTTCACAACCGTGGTTGCTAAGCTTTAGTGGATAATGCAAAGTGCACATTCGTTCCGACTTTGAAACATTGACGCCTCGGTCACCATGCGTACAACTAATGCTGTTATGTTCACAACCGTGGTTGCTAAGCTTTAGTGGATAATGCAAAGTGCACATTCGTTCCGACTTTGAAACATTGACGCCTCGGTCACCATGCGTACAACTAATGCTGTTATGTTCACAACCGTGGTTGCTAAGCTTTAGTGGATAATGCAAAGTGCACATTCGTTCCGACTTTGAAACATTGACGCCAGGGTCACCATGCGTACAACTACTGCTGTTATGTTCACAACCGTGGTTGCTATGCTTCAGTGGATAATGCAAAGTGCACATTCGTTCCGACTTTGAAACATTGACACCTCGGTCACCATGCGTACAACTAATGCTGTTATGTTCACAACCGTGGTTGCTGTGCTTCAGTGGATAATGCAAAGTGCACATTCGTTCCGACTTTGAAACATTGACGCCTCGGTCACCATGCGTACAACTAATGCTGTTATGTTCACAACCGTGGTTGCTAAGCTTTAGTGGATAATGCAAAGTGCACATTCGTTCCGACTTTGAAACATTGACGCCAGGGTCACCATGCGTACAACTACTGCTGTTATGTTCACAACCGTGGTTGCTATGCTTCAGTGGATAATGCAAAGTGCACATTCGTTCCGACTTTGAAACATTGACGCCTCGGTCACCATGCGTACAACTACTGCTGTTATGTTCACAACCGTGGTTGCTATGCTTCAGTGGATAATGCAAAGTGCACATTCGTTCCGACTTTGAAACATTGACGCCACGGTCACCATGCGTACAACTACTGCTGTTATGTTCACAACCGTGGTTGCTAAGCTTTAGTGGATAATGCAAAGTGCACATTCGTTACGCCTTGGAAACATTGACGCCAGGGTCACCATGCGTACAACTAATGCTGTTATGTTCACAACCGTGGTTGCTATGCTTCAGTGGATAATGCAAAGTGCAGATTCGTTCCGACTTTGAAACATTGACGCCTCGGTCACCATGCGTACAACTACTGCTGTTATGTTCACAACCGTGGTTGCTATGCTTCAGTGGATAATGCAAAGTGCAGATTCGTTCCGACTTTGAAACATTGACGCCTCGGTCACCATGCGTACAACTAATGCTGTTATGTTCACAACCGTGGTTGCTATGCTTCAGTGGATAATGCAAAGTGCACATTCGTTCCGACTTTGAAACATTGACGCCACGGTCACCATGCGTACAACTACTGCTGTTATGTTCACAACCGTGGTTGCTAAGCTTTAGTGGATAATGCAAAGTGCACATTCGTTACGCCTTGGAAACATTGACGCCAGGGTCACCATGCGTACAACTAATGCTGTTATGTTCACAACCGTGGTTGCTATGCTTCAGTGGATAATGCAAAGTGCAGATTCGTTCCGCCTTGGAAACATTGACGCCTCGGTCACCATGCGTACAACTAATGCTGTTATGTTCACAATTGTGGTTGCCATGCTTCAGTTGATATTAGAAAGGGCGTTGTACCCGCATTTCGTTATCTCGAAACGGATTTTGAGGTTGTTTTGAGTACAGAGAGAGATGATTGACATAACGATTCCTCCTACAATAATACAGCCTATTTCACATTTCCCTACGGTAAACTCAGGTCCTATCTGACTCACGCCAGATACACAAGTCACAACATCAAACTGTGTATTAACCTAAGCACACGGAATTGAACTTTGTGAAAAACTGTTGTTTTGAAGAAATTCTTATTTTATCTGAGCCAGATATTATCAAAGGTGTAACTGTTGCTCATTACCTGAGAGTAGGTTACTTTATAAGATACAAGTATATATATGTATATATACTTAATATGTATGTATCTTACATATATGTGTGAGTGTGTGTGTGTGTGCGTGTGCGTGCGCGCGTGTGTGTGTGTGTTTATCTGTGTAGTTAAAAGTTGAAACAAATTTATGTTAATTTATGGTTTATATTTGTTAACTCTAACCCTCAAGTTTATGTTTCGACTAACGCGGTATCGAATTGGCTTTTGTCTTATGATTAAAATTAAATAAATACATTACATTTTTTAAGCCGTCATAAAATAAGTTGTGTAACATAACAGACATTTTATGTAACTTAACATATTTACAGAAAATACGTGTAGATATCTAATTAACTTTATTATTTAGTAAATATGTGAAACAATGTCCAAGAAGAGGTCATTGAAGAGTGTAGCAAATGTTTGCATTGATGCAGAATGTTAAGGAATATAATACTATATATCTTGATGACCTTGACTAAAGATCAGGGGTAACGTTTTCCCTGAAACATTTATTCAAAGCGCAGCGAACCTTCACAAATACACGTCACTTGTAGCTCCGGAGAGCTTTATGTCATGCAGGCATATAAATCTCCGGTAACGCTTCTCCTTCCATTGCTTATAAAAGTCGGTTTTAACAAAATGATACATGTTTTCATGGCCAGTAACCTGAGTGTAACACATTGTAATAAAACTAAATAAGCTATTTGAACGGATTTCCTAGTGTGATGATTATATTCAACAAAATTTTAAGCTGATATGAAATTTTAAGATATATGATATCTAAAATTTACAAAACCAGATAATTTTTAATCGCGTAATAGATGTGACTATATGAGACCACGTAGTTTTTGTCCGCCTATCCCGGTTTGTATTCAGAGCACAACCCAAAATTTGTTTTTTTACATTATATTTTAACAACCAATAATGTTTGTTGGAAAACCTTAGTCAAGTTTTCTAAAATTTTTCAGTTTTTCTACATTTTGTTAGGGAAATAAGCTAAATTATCTTATTTAGAAAAAATATTCAGGTTTTAAGGAAAAGACGTAGCCTAATTATATTTTTGTAAAATCCCCAAACTACCTTTTCTAAAAACAATTATCTTCTCTCATTGTAAGAACAGTAAATACGTTTTGTTAGAATAACTTTAGATATCGGTTTTAGAGGTTGTAGCGACATGCAATATCTACTTCTCTTGCTCAATGGTCACAGTTTGAAGCCTCTTGACCTCTTCCAGGTTTGGCAAAGTAAACTCACAGCTTCACGAAGACAAGTGATTTTCGTTTCTAACAAAGTCGTCTTTTGTCAGAACCGTTATCTGACGAAATTTAAAGAGCAAAGATTTTAATGCCCAAAACTTTTCGTAAGAAAAATGTTGATGAACAATTGCGGGTGATAAGCTTCAAGATGAATAAAGTTGTATGATTGGGTACATTATTTCGTAAACCTTATTAAATAAAATGTCCTGTTAAGGAGCTTAACACTATGGTGTCGTCAGAGTACTCGCCAGTCTGCGGGGCAGCTGGAGTGTTTAAACCATTGACCTTGACCCGATCGTTACACATATATTGACGATTAGGGAGTATCTGGTGTAGATTAGGCTCTAAATTTTTCAGCACCGCTCCTTCCTTACATCCCATAATGTTTTATACTCTAAGTGATCAAGGTTGAATACACGTCCTTTAAAAGGTACAGTAATCAGTTTAGTTGGAAAAAATTCAAAATTCAACAACATTAAAAACGTTTTAAAAAAAATTAAGTAAATAAATCAAACCCAATAATAACAGTACAAAAATCTTTATATTACTACAATTACTTTATGTAGGCTACATTTCGATTACATGGTAAACATCTTCAGAAGTACTCTGAAGATTTACATATTTACTGGAGATAGTACTTCTGAAGATGTTTATCATGTAATCGAAATGTACATTAGGTAATTGTAGTAAAACAAGGATTTTTGTTGTGGTTAGTGGGTTTTATTTATTTAGTTAAGAAAATTATTCCACAGTGCTTAACCAATTTATTAATAAAAAAAAATAACATTTATTGTAACAAAAATAATGTTTAAATTCTCTTCTCGTTTTATAAAAATCAAGAAATAACGAAATTTGAGATTTTGAAACTGTCTTGTTTCCTTTGCTGCAAGATAGTGTTCGACAGTACCTGTATACGAAGACACTTTGATATATATGGGAACATGGGAACGTGCCTTGCCCCTTCATTCAGCTCCACGACCTTCACGAAAGAACAAAAACATTCCTTCTCCGTCAGCATCCAATCTTCGCCTTGCTCCGCCGGGGACTCTTAACAGAATAACAATATTAATAAATAAAATATCACCGCCTCTGTATTCATGGAGAGAGACGGAAAGGGGTGCAATATTGTGCGCAAGAGTGAGACAGGCAACCGTGCATGCACGGAAGCCATTAATCTTGTAGGCTGTGTAACAAAGGAAGGCTCTGTTACACGGTGTAATTTGCAGCAAAAAGCAACACGATGGTTGTGCTTTGCGAAGTGGATCGTGTTCCAGATGAGCTTCTGCTCTTACAAGACGTTGGCGTTGGCAGTAAATTTTGATTATTCATTGTGAGCGGGTAAAAATAAGTCGTTTTGGAATCTTAGATTTGTGAAATGTTGCAATTATTTACAAAAGAGGAAAATGTGTAAGTCTTTATTTTTGTCATTTACTGCAAAGCTAATTTAACAAAAAACAAATTTCGATGCATTATTTTAAAAGGCAATAACCTCAGAATACAAAAGAACGATGAGGGATAAACACAGCAGAGAAATTAACGGAAGGAGAGAAAAATAGTTTTTGTAAACAATGGCGGTTGAAGTTTTGAAGATATTTAATTTGTAAAACACGTATGGAAAATATAGTTCTTTATTCACACAAAAATATTGTTAAGCTCTAGGGTCTAAAAATGATCCAAGCAGAAATCGAAGACTAAAATTAGAAACTACTAAGATGGTAGTCATTAGAAACTGGTTAAAACACCACTGTCAAGAGCATTGATCCCTCGTTGTCCCACGTTCAAATCACTTTATTTTTTTACATCTTTTACATGTGCAGCATCTTAGCAAGTATACAACTCCCCAGGAGCCCATACTAAAGATATACCTCAGTACTATGGTACACGCCACATAGCTAGGCACATCGTTGGCGCATGCGCACTACGTTCCTTCCACATCCAGCAGAGGATACAGTCCAGTTAGTCAGCATTACTGAGAACGACAGCGACTATCAAGTTGAGTTGACTGTACGTAGGGGACGTTTAGTGGCAGCAACTCGGACTACCCTACACGCCAAGCTATGTTGCAAGCACTATACTTTCAGCTGTCAATCGTCTCCTACGAAATCGGGTTGATCATTACCTATCCCGTTTACGCTCTCTCATTAGAGCTACGAGGAATTACATAAGTAAGGCCCTATAACTTTATCGATATCTACCAAATACTTTACCAATTTACTGTCTAACATCTACTTTATTATAACTACCATATCGTAATACAGATAGTAAAAATGTGAGAAAACGAGATTAGAATCAGTGAACTTATCGCATATATAAAACTCAATCTGTCAGCCAAAGCATAGACGTCGATATAAGTTCTCTGAGCAATACGTCCTATTCACCGTGTGAAACAGGCTACCTGGCGGGAGTATGATGGAACGTGTTTGTAAAACTGCTCCTTCACAAAGACAGCCTTCCTCTCCCTGCTCGTACAGCTTGATGAATGGGTTCATCGCGGAATTGACCCTCTTTTCGTTCTTCTGTAGTTTAGAAAATTGTAATACACAATGCTGGTAAAGATACTCGAAGGGTTACCTTGGAAAGGTTTACTCCTAAAAGCAGAATAAATTCAGAAACAGTCTTACTAAATGAAGCAATACAATGATAATAAACCATTGTACCTGATTCCTTGTCAGTCGGTATTTTATCGGTTCGATTTACAGTGGTGTTAAATATTCTGCCATGTAACGGCAACATTGATTTCCGGAGGACCTTAACTCAATAAATGAAAAAAGTTGACATTTTTGTACATACCTCACTGGGCGAAGTACCACCACTTGTTGGACAGCTATTCGGGTGCACCCTTTCCCGCACTTATCATTTACCTAAGGAACTTAAGAGAAATCACATATAATTCAAAAGTCACTATTAATGCTAATAGTATCTTCGCCACAAGACGGGAGAAACAAAGAGAGAAAAATCTACGTCACGTATAGCGTAACGGGAAATATGTTTGATCTAAACCGAGCCTTGCTTAGAACTCACGAGAAACTGCGTCACGTCGAGAGTGACGGGAGAGATGTCGTTTAACCGACGTCTTGAGAGGAACTGTGTGAAACTACGTCACGTCGAGAGTGATTGGAGAGATGTCGTTTTACCGACGTCTTAAAAGGAACTGTCTGAAACTACGTCACGTCGAGAGTGACGGGAGAGATGTCGTTTAACCGACGTCTAGAGAGGAACTGTGTGAAACTACGTCACGTCGAGAGTGACGGGAGAGATGTCGTTTAACCGACGTCTTGAGAGGAACTGTGTGAAACTACGTCACGTCGAGAGTGACGGGAGAGATGTCGTTTAACCGACGTCTTGAGAGGAACTGTGTGAAACTACGTCACATCGAGAGTGACGGGAGAGATGTCGTTTAACCGACGTCTTGAGAGGAACTGTGTGAAACTACGTCACGTCGAGAGGGACGGGAGAGATGTCGTTTAACCGACGTCTTGAGAGGAACTGTGTGAAACTACGTCACGTCGAGAGTGACGGGAGAGATGTCGCTTAACCGACGTCTTGAGAGGAACTGTGTGAAACTACGTCACGTCGAAAGTGACGGGAGAGATGTCGTTTTACCGACGTCTTAAAAGGAACTGTCTGAAACTACGTCACGTCGAGAGTGACGGGAGAGATGTCGTTTAACCGACGTCTTGAGAGGAACTGTGTGAAACTACGTCACGTCGAGAGTGACGGGAGAGATGTCGTTTAACCGACGTCTTGAGAGGAACTGTGTGAAACTACGTCACGTCGAGAGTGACGGGAGAGATGTCGTTTAACCGACGTCTTGAGAGGAACTGTGTGAAACTACGTCACGTCGAGAGTGACGGGAGAGATGTCGTTTAACCGACGTCTTGAGAGGAACTGTGTGAAACTGCGTCACGTCGAGAGTGACGGGAGGGATGTCGTTTTACCGACGTCTTGAGAGGAACTGTGTGAAACTGCGTCACGTCGAGAGTGACTTGAGGGATGTCGTTTTACCGACGTCTTGAGAGGAACTGTGTGAAACGACGTCACGTCGAGAGTGACGGGAGAGATGTCGTTTAACCGACGTCTTGAGAGGAACTGTGTGAAACTGCGTCACGCCGAGAGTGACGGGAGGGATGTCGTTTTACCGACGTCTTGAGAGGAACTCTGTGAAACTGCGTCACGTCGAGAGTGACTTGAGGGATGTCGTTTTACCGACGTCTTGAGAGGAACTGTGTGAAACGACGTCAAGTCGAGAGTGACGGGAGAGATGTCGTTTAACCGACGTCTTAAAATGAACTGGGCGTAACGAACCTTGTAAGGGACAAAGGTTGACCGATAAGGAGAAAACGTACACTGTTTTTTAAATTATATTTAATTTAAAGAAAAGTACGTAACATACCTGGGGCCTTGAATCCTCCTAGGATTCAAAGAAGAATACAATGTAAGCTACACCAGCACGAGAGAAAAAAAACAATAATTAACAATAAACAAACTGAGAGAGTTTTTTTTACAAAAAAACAAATATACACTAATAAAAATAAAAATTTCTTTTCTAGAGACATGAGGAAAAATAATAAGTTTATTCTGCACTAATGGGCAGGGGGAAAACCTTATGAGAAGATCGAGTTATAAGTCCTTGCTGGGGTCAGAGCAGTGAGTTCGGAAGGATCGTTAGGCAAAGGTGTGAGTGGTCGAGAGTTGAGGATTGACTCGACTTGAGTTGTCAGAGTCATGAATTCGGAGATAGTTAGAACGTGTTCACCTATGACGCGACGCAAGTGATGTTTAGCGCTTTTAATTGCGCTTTCCCATAGCCCTCCTTGATGAGGTGCAGCAGGAGGATTGAAATGGAAATTAACTCCACGTTAAAATGAAAATTCACAAATGAGATCTTGTCCTGAGGTCCTGAGTAGAGATCTCAGAGCATTGTCAGCTCCCACAAAGTTTGTTCCGTAGTCGGAATAGATGTGTTGACAAAGACCTCGTCTTGACATGAATCGAGTCAATGCTGCGATGAACGCGTCCGTCGAGAGATCAGTGACCACCTCAATGTGAACAGCCTTGGTGACAAGGCAAACAAAGACACAGATGTATGCCTTGATGGTTCGAATAGAGCCTAGATTATGTACTTTCAGAGTGAAAGGACCACCATAATCAATGCATGTGTTGAGAAATGGGCGAGTAGGGGTCAGTCGAGGTTGAGGTGTGTTTCCCATAAGAGGATTTTTATTTTTAGGTCGGTGCTTAAAGCACACAGTACACCTGAAGACGCGTGCACGGATTACATTCCGAGCACACAATATCCACACCTCTTGTGCGAGAAGTGATTGAGTGAGTTGAACTCCAGAATGAAGGTACTTCCGATGATATAGGTCAATCAAGGAATTTGTAGGCAATATCACCAGATGTTGCGTCTCATAACGAATCTGTGCTGCTTCGAGTCGTCCACCAACTCGCAGGACGCCATCGCTATCGAGAAATGGTGTTAATCGTCGAAGCCTAGAAGATACCCTGTTAGGAGGGGTGTGTCCTAATGCCTTTAAATCTTCGATGAAGGAGGATGCCTGAAGTAATTTGAATATTCGGATTCTGGCTGAGTTCAACTCCCCAGTAGTGAAAGGTCCAACAGTTCTTCCTAAGTGACGAGAGTTGTGTATGAAACGCAATAAGTACGCCATTACACGCTGCCGTCGACTAAAGCTAGAATATTTCCGCAGCAAGTTTCATTCTGAGTGAACCGTGTAGAGAAGAGATATAGGTGAAATAGGTTTATATTCCCCTATGTCAATGATTTTTGCAGGCTCAAATGAGATATAGGCCGGTTATCATGAGACTGTTGTAACCAAGAGGGTCCGTACCACCATAATTTATGTTGAGGTAGGTCTGAAGGAAGTAATCCACATGACGCTCAGTCAGCGGGATTGTGTTCACTCGATACGTGCCTCCAATAATGAGAAGGCAATAATTCTTGAACCTGCGCTACCCGATTGGCGACAAAGGTTTTGAGTCGATAAGGAGGTGTTTGTATCCATGTCAGAGTTACGGTCGAATCGCACCATAGAAAAACTGAGGAAAATTCCATTTTTTTGTTATAGAGAGATATAATATACGTCACTAATTGGGCGAGTAAATGAGCAGCACTTAGCTCCAAGCGAGGTACAGTGAGTTTTTTCAGTGGGGCTACCCGAGTCTTCGATAATAGCTGCCGAATTACCACCGAGTTGTCACTAATCTGACATCTTAAGTAAATGACAGCAGCGTATCCACTCTCAGAAGCATCTGAGAAACCGTGTAACTCAATGTTAGGCGAGTGACTCAAGCGTAAAGCCCGCGGAATTACAATATTTTTTAAACAGTTAGAAGTCTTTGCAAATGTTTGCCTCTGAGTTAGAAGTTCAGGTGCTAGGGATTGGTCCCAGTCCAACCCTTTTGTCCAGAGGAGCTGCATAAAACATTTTGCCCACATAAAAACAGGCGAAAGGAAACCACAAGGGTCATAAATTTGAGCGATAACGCTGAGCACTTGACGTTTAGTTTTAGAGTTTCGAGGAAAATTCAAATGGTAAGTAAAAGCGTCCGAAGAGGATGACCAATGAAGTCCGAGAATATTATAATGAGGTTGTGCGGTATCCTGAAGAAACGTGGGTGTCTCTAGGTGTTCGTCTGGAAGATCCTGTAATAGTTGATAAGCGTTAGAAGCCTATTTCCGCAATTCGAAGCCACCTCGAAGTAAAAGAGAAATGAGCTGAGTTTTCAAATGAGAGGCCTCATCAATGGAATCACCACCCGAAATAATGTCGTCTACAAACGTTTGTGTGCGGAGTACTTCGGCAGCCTGAGGGAATGAAGCACCTTCATCGGAGGCGAGCTGATGAAGAGTTCTTATCGCCAGGTAAGAAGAACTACTAAGTCCATAGGTTACTGTGGTCAATTGATAGGTGTAAATAGGTTGATCGACATGGTCCTTTCATAGGATCAGCTGATAAGGTTGATCATCAGGGTGGACTTTGATCTGACGATACATCTGACGTGTATCGCAAGTAAAAACCACATTATGATAGCGAAACATGAGTAACAGATCACAAATGTTGGTCTGCATTTTCTGTCCTGTCCACAGGGTGTCGTTGAGAGAGAAACCGTTGGATGTTTTTGCACTGGCATCAAAGACTGTTCGAAGGCGAGTAGTGGTGCTGGATTCCTTTAGAACCCCATGATGAGGTAAAAAGTAGTGAGGTGAACTGAGCTGAGTGTTTTGGGCAAGTATCATGTGTCCAAAAGTCAAATAGTCAGACATGAATTCTGCATAAAGTTGCTTGAAGCGAGGCTTAGAGTTGAACCTTTGTTCGAGAGATTTTAATCGTACTTCAGCGTTCCCGCGAGAAGTTCCGAGAGGAGGTTTATCTTGTTTGAAAGGAAGTCGGACACAATAATGACCTGAACTGTCGCGTGTATGAGTAGCGACATAATGAGCTTCACATGCTTAATCATGTGGTGAGGGTTTTGAGGTGAAGGACACTTCTTCATGTTGCCAGAATTTTTGCAAAGAATTGTGCAGTTCTAAGTCATTCACCGTGAGTAATGTGGTGGACGTACTAGCACTAGATTCCCTTTCACAGGTAGGCAGACATGGAGCTTCTTCCATAACCATGAATCCAAAGTGAGTGCCTATCAGGCACGGCATATTAGAGCCGAGAGAATGCGTAGTTGGAGTCAATATTAAAGGGAATAGAGCGCCGCCCAGAAGAATATCAATGCGACTTGGCAAATGAAAAGTAGGGTCGGCAAGCGTATAAGATTGTACCTTATTTAGTACTTTAACGTCAATGTGAGTACGAGGTAAATCGACGCAAATTTTGTCGAGAATGAGGAAATTATGGCAGCTATTACTGTGCCATCGAGAGTGTGCAAGCTTGAGCGAGTAAGAGTTTGAGAAAGTCCAACAACGTTGTGATTACTTCTCGTTCGAGTTACACACATTAGTTGAGCTACTTGCTCTGAAATAAATGAGGATTGGCTTCCTGAGTCCACCAGAGCCCGGAAAACATTAGTCGTCCCGGTAGAAGAGGAGAATTTTACTAAAAGTGTGCCCAGGAGCACAGTTGTACTTTGAGAGGCAGGATTAGTCGCCTGAGAAGTCATACTAATAGGTGACTGAACAACTTCTGTTACACCTTGGTCCTGGGAAAGAGAGGACTTTAATGGTGTATGCTGAGGCAGGTGATCGTTGTCGAAATGGAGAAGAGTGTGATGTTTCCTTTTACATTGAAAACAAGTCGAATTGGATTTACAAAACTTCACACTGTGAGCGCCCAAACATGAAATACATCTACTATACGACTTCGCGATCTTCAAACGCTCTGGAGATTTGGCCTTAAACGTAAGGCATGAATAGATTTTATGGTCTGTTCCTTTACACAGAAAACATAAAGGATGCTTTGTCTCGGACGCTGTGTCATTGACAGAGTTACAAGTCACCAGCGAAGTCCCCTTTCGGTTAACCTGAGTCTTATACATTAACTGTTTTCCCTTTGAAACTTGAGGTGAGTTTGAAGGTAATGAGTTAGGGTTGAGAGTTGAAGAGGAATGTAGTGTCGCGTGTTCTAGTTCACTACATTTTTGTGAGAGGAAGTTGATAATTTCCGCAGGTGTTGCCAGAGTCGACGTGTTATCCCGTGATTGTTCAAGCTTCTTCAGTATAGTAGAATCCAGCTTGCGTAAAATCATCGCTGACAATAAGGGATTGTTACTCGTGATATCAATTTGCAGCCCCTTCAAGGTTTGGGTGTTCTCTGTGTAACTTGTAACAAAGTTACGCATTTGGTTAGAAGTGTAATTGATATTTGGCAGGTCGAGAATTCTATTGAGATGAATTGACATTAATCGTCTTGGAGAATGATATCTCTCCATAAGAAGGCCATACGCGACTTGATAATTAACTTCCGAAATAGGTAGAGTTAATTAATTTTAATGGTTCACCTGAGAGTACACTGAGCAAATACTGTAGTTTGGTGACAGCATTGAGAGATGTATTTTTATGTATGGTAGAGTCAAAGAGATTTTTGAACGAAATCCATTCAAATGGATCACCCGTGAAATGTTTGAGTTCCAATTTTGGAAGTCGCAGTGGGATTTGCGACAAGAGTGAAGATTTAGCTTTGTTTTTGTGCCTAGCAGCTTGTTTCGCTTCTATTGAAGCAACAGTGTAATTTATGCGAGAAACAAGATCATTAACTACAGCCGAAGTTGAAAAATTGGGAATAAAATCGTTATCTTTTTGCAACGAGAGTTCATTGAATAAGTCCAATGTGTCTAAAACTTCTTGTTTAATGCTAGCGACAGAGGGAGCTCGGATCATTAATTCCTGCTTGATCGCTTTATCAGAAATCTTTTGCGTGAGATCATAAATAGATTAGATCTGGGAAAATAGAGCTTCCTTCTTAGCAGTGATTACCCTTAGTGATTTGGCCATTTTGTAGAATTTAATTATATCCACATTAACAATAAGGCTCTTTAAATACACTAACAAAATATGCTATACTAATAGCAAGAGCGATAGAGAAAGCATAAACTAGTTTCTCACAAAGAAATGTAAATATTGAATGTTTGAACTTATGAACGGACGTAAACAGTTGAAGTAAACAAATGTCTCTTATTCAATGTTACAGTAACAAGATATCTACAAATAATTGCAATAAGAAAAACGTTCAATACAAATTATGCAAAATTTGAATATTTTAAAAAGAAATAATAACAATTACATTGGACAGCGTGTAACTGAATGATCTGCCTGAAAACAATAAACCATAAATATAAATTTGCAATTTACAAGCAGTGAAATCATATGTGACTTCTTTTACCATACTAAATAGTTAGCAGAAAATATTTATAAATATATTAGCCTATTGACATTAGTATGAGTGAGAAACATAAACTTTGAATAATACGAATGCCTTACAAATAGACAAGCAAAGTTAATTGTAAATATATGCTTTCAGAGAGGGTTTGTTATAGTCTACTCTATTTGCACAGCTGATAGATAAGAAATTGAGTGAAGTAAGCCTTGTAACAAGGACAAGATATTGCGTGCGGTTGGAAATATGTACGTCACTCATGTGGACATATTTTAACATAAGGCCTTTTCATCATATCCAGTAGGACCAAAAATGTTAAATATTTTGCCATATAACGGCAACATTGATTTCCGGAGGACCTTGACTCAATAAATGAAAAAAGTTGACATTTTTGTACATACCTCACTGGGCGAAGTACCACCACTTGTTGGACAGTTGTTCGGGTGCACCCTTTCCCGCACTTATCATATACCTAAGGAACTTAAGAGAAATCACATATAATTCAAAAGTCACTATTAATGCTAATAGTATCTTCGCCACACGACGGGAGAAACAAAGAGAGAAAACTCTAAGTCACGTATAGCGTAACGGGAAATATGTTTGATCTAAACCGAGCCTAGCTTAGAACTCACGAGAAAATACGTCACGTCGAGAGTGACGGGAGGGAAGTCGTCTAACCGATGTCTTAAATGGAACTGTCTGAAACAACGTCACGTCGAGAGTGACGGGAGGGATGTCGTCTAACCGACGTCTTGAAAGGAACTGTCTGAAACTACGTCATGTCGAGAGTGACGGGAGGGATGTCGTCTAACCGATGTCTTAAATGGAACTGTCTGAAACAACGTCACGTCGAGAGTGACGGGAGGGATGTCGTCTAACCGACGTCTTGAAAGGAACTGTCTGAAACAACGTCACGTCGAGAGTGACGGGAGGGATGTCGTCTAACCGATGTCTTAAATGGAACTGTCTGAAACAACGTCACGTCGAGAGTGACGGGAGGGATGTCGTCTAACCGACGTCTTGAAAGGAACTGTCTGAAATTACGTCACGTCGAGAGTGACGGGAGGGATGTCGTCTAACCGATGTCTTAAATGGAACTGTCTGAAACAACGTCACGTCGAGAGTGACGGGAGGGATGTCGTCTAACCGATGTCTTAAATGGAACTGTCTGAAACAACGTCACGTCGAGAGTGACGGGAGGGATGTCGTCTAACCGACGTCTTGAAAGGAACTGTCTGAAACTACGTCACGTCGAGAGTGACGGGAGGGATGTCGTCTAACCGATGTCTTAAATGGAACTGTCTGAAACAACGTCACGTCGAGAGTGACGGGAGGGATGTCGTCTAACCGACGTCTTGAAAGGAACTGTCTGAAACAACGTCACGTCGAGAGTGACGGGAGGGATGTCATCTAACCGATGTCTTAAATGGAACTGTCTGAAACAACGCCACGTCGAGAGTGACGGGAGGGATGTCGTCTAACCGACGTCTTGAAAGGAACTGTCTGAAACTACGTCACGTCGAGAGTGACGGGAGGGATGTCGTCTAACCGATGTCTTAAATGGAACTGTCTGAAACAACGTCACGTCGAGAGTGACGGGAGGGATGTCGTCTAACCGATGTCTTAAATGGAACTGTCTGAAACAACGTCACGTCGAGAGTGACGGGAGGGATGTCGTCTAACCGACGTCTTGAAAGGAACTGTCAGAAACTACGTCACGTCGAGAGTGACGGGAGGGATGTCGTCTAACCGATGTCTTAAATGGAACTGTCTGAAACAACGTCACGTCGAGAGTGACGGGAGGGATGTCGTCTAACCGACGTCTTGAAAGGAACTGTCTGAAACTACGTCATGTCGAGAGTGACGGGAGGGATGTCGTCTAACCGACGTCTTGAAAGGAACTGGGCGTACCGAACCTTGTAAGGGACAAAGGTTGGCCGATAAGGAGTCCCTCTCTGAAGCATTTACACTGTTTTTTAAATTATATTTAATTTAATGAAAAGTACGTAACAAGTGGCCAGGAGGTATTTTACGTTTTCGCCGACAAGGGTATATTTTAATGATAGGCTGATAATTTGTACTTCTAATGTTGTGCAAAATACATTTATTCAAAATTTCTTTTACTCTGCAAAATGATCATGTAATGGTCACAACAGCTCATAGAAGTTTTAATGTTCTCAATATTCTCCCCTGGGGAAATTTTGGTTTACGGACATACCGTTGGTAATATGTTATTTACTTTTGCACTACATTTGACATGCGGACGGCTTATTTCTATCAGCTGTCGTTTCATTATATTTGATTTTGTGAAATCTATTTTCAGCCGTTTGGGAACATATGTTCACAAACATAGGATAAGATAGCAGTTTTGTACACTGCTTGTAACACACACAAAGTTCCCCAAACTCCGGAAACTTCTGTAGTCTTGACGTAAACAAGGAAGAATTTCATCATGGATGCTAGCGTGATGGTCAGTGAGAGATATTTTGATTTGTAAATTTGGTACAAAGTGTTGGTTCTTGTCACTAGATTGTGTTTCAGCGTGGTTCGTTCTGTATTCGCTGAGCTTTCTTATTTCTGTAAATTGTTTAGTCTTCACGCTAAATAAAATAGCTGTTTGTAACATTTACATTGTCTCACTCGTTTGCTGTTGCTTTAGTACTGAATCAAAGATTTATTGGTGCGAAGTAAAAGGTCCCGTGACAGAAAATTAGTTTCCAAGGTAACAACAGGAGTTGTTTACAACATTTATAAATACTTTGAGTGGAAATGATAATAAAAAAGCACGAACAAGTGTTTTACAGTAAAACAAGAATGTTGTTGCGCAACACACGACAACCAGGCAATGCTGTCAAAAGTAGTAAACCTCTTGTTGAAAAGTGGGTAAGATTGCATTACTGGTAGATCATGAAGACTTTGTTACTATAGTCTTGCACTAATGGTGTTTTGTTTTTTCTTAGGTTTTATTGTTGCGCCCTGATGTACAGGGGTAACCATTAACCACCTTCCTCTGGGTTCGGCTTACTTTGGTATGTGTTTGCTATACCTTTGGTATTTCTTCAAATAAATATATTAATTTTAAGTGTAATACTTATATATGCCTAATTAGGTAAGATATCTTAGACTTCTGTTCCTAATAATTGAAATTATTGTGTATTACAAAGGGTTGGTTTATAACGAGATGGACTTATAAATAATTGTTATAATAATATAACTTATTTGTTTTATATCTTTAATAATCCTCCCAAACACGCACGTAACGAGAGTTTGTATTTATTTTTATGTACTTTTTGTGTCATTCATAATAGGTAATGTAATTGTTACAGAGGAAGAATTTGTTCAAATTTGGTTAGAGTTAAATTTTTTCATTACATACTCCGTCATAGGCTTGAAGTTATGTGTAGGGTGGCCGGAATTGGAAAATAAGTTTTCGAAAGGTCGCTAAAGATTTAAAACCAATAATGCATGCCTCGTATATTATTCGTCCATTTAACTTGTATAGTTAAATTAAACTCTCTTTTCATTTTAAACATAATGTTTTAAAATTACAATGTTTGAAGAGAAATTCACCGCTCCACCTTTGTAGTTGTATTCCTCCATTTTAGTATCCTTGAAAGTCGCATCATCCTTCATTCACCGTGAAAGACTACATCGCGCTTCTCTGTTCGTAAAAGACTACATTTCTCTTCTTTGACCATGAAAGACTACATGGTCTTTCTCCCACCATGAAAGACTACGTCGCCCATTTCTTACTATGAAAGACTACATCGCCCTTCTCTCACCATGAAAGACTACATCGCCTTCCTCTCATAATGAAAGACTACATTGCCCTTCTCTTACCATGAAAGACTACATCGCCAAGACTACATCTCCCTTCTCTGACCGTGAAAGATTACCCCGCCCTTCTCTGATCATGAAAAACTAAATCACCCTTCTCTTACCATGAAAGACTCATCACCCTTCTCTGACCGTAAAAGATTACCCCGCAATTCTCTGATCATGAAAAACTAAATCACCCTTCTCTTACCATGAAAGACTCATCACCCTTATCTGACCGTGAAAGATTACCCCGCCCTTCTCTGACCATGAAAAACTAAATCGCCCTTCTCTTACCATGAAAGACTCATCACCCTTATCTGACCGTGAAAGATTACCCCGCCCTTCTCTGACCATGAAAAACTAAATCACCCTTCTCTTACCATGAAAGACTCATCACCCTTATCTGACCGTGAAAGATTACCCCGCCCTTCTCTGATCATGAAAAACTAAATCACCCTTCTCTTACCATGAAAGACTCATCACCCTTATCTGACCGTGAAAGATTACCCCGCCCTTCTCTGACCATGAAAAACTAAATCGCCCTTCTCTTACCATGAAAGACTCATCACCCTTCTCTGACCGTGAAAGAATATATCGTTCTTCTCTGACCGTGAAAGACTACATAGCCGTCTTCTGACCGTGAAAGTCAGCACCGCTTTTCTCTCACCATGAAAAACAACATAGGTAACCGATGGTGAACTAAATATAAAACTCGAGGCTACAACTGTTGCATCACAACCAAACATATTGTATCACTATAAAACATAACTAACAATTCGTTTTTCGAATCAAGTTGGCAAACCTGCGTCCTTCAAGGCGACAACCGCTATAAAAACATAACAAATGTCTTTTTGTTACCGTATTTTATTAAAGAGAGAAACATAAAGCATACGTATTCACTTGTTTATATTACGGTGGGGCACGTATTTTGCATAAAGCTTTAAAAGTCTCCCTCAACACGCAACCCCAGACGGTAATCCTCCGTAATCCACCTCCTTATAGGTTTACACTGACACAGGTAAGCTAATGTCTTGCTAAGCGGTTTATGGCTGCCGTTTATATTTCGCAATACCCATCCATTTGAGCGATACAGTTTAAATCAGGGTTTGTTTGAAGGGATGGAAGTGACGGAATAAAAATGGAACAATAAAGTACAAAATCCACTCATGAACTTACACATCCCGAAGCAACACAACATGAAAACAACCCAACTCCAAAATGTTTCCCTAATAAAGCCACCCCCAGTTATCAGTTAACTCTTTCAGTGAGGGATAAATATAAAATACTTTACACATTTAAACTAATTCGTCGATTTTAGAAACAAATTTCATTTAGTAGGAACATTAACGCCTACATTGCGTAGGAAATGATTTCGGAAAGACTTTAGGTTAGGGACTTAAGATTCCTGGTTGAGGATGTAGGGTATATCAATGCGCAAGTGTGCAGGGTTTCCTCCAACACACCTACTCTATATCGAAATAAAAAAGTCTCTTATCCGTTACACCCTTTTATAGAAAAAAGAATGATTAAAAGTAGAAAAAGACCAACAAAATGATATAATTATCTTTAATAATGGAAGTAGGGAGAAATCTTGGCATCCTAGTTTCTAATGGGGTAAGGTAAGAGGGTGCTCAACCCTAATACACCCCCTTGAAAGAGAACGGAAGGTAGTGGAGAAATAGATTTAAATATCTCCTGATACTGGAAATAATAAGAAATATGAACTCCCACTGATAGGATCGCTGTCTGTTGTAACTTAGACCTGTCCTCCAGCGGAGCGAAGAGAGGTGACTAGCTTCTAACTGCTACATCTGATATGTATGTATATACATATTGAAAGAGAGAAAGAGAAAGAGAGAGAGAGAGAGAGAGAGAGACAGACAGAGAGAGAGAGAGAGAGAGAAATAGGTGACAAGCTTCTAACCGATACATCTGATATGTATGTATATACATATTGAGAGTGAGAGAGAGAGAAAGAGAGAGAGAGAGAGAGAGAGAAGTTAGAAGAAAAATTATAACCGCTCTTGGAAATAGTTTTAATGAATTTGTATTTTTCCGGTTTTTTATTACGTTTTTTTATCACCAGTCTGAGCACATAGGAATTTTATTTTCAAAATTATATATTTTACCAAATTTTTGTAATATTGTTGTAGAAGATACTTGTATTGAAGAAGGTTGGGAAAACAAATTCGTGTCTACTGATTTGAGTATATTGTTAACTTTGTACCAAAATACATCGCCAATTTGAAAAATTGGCAAGCTTTTGTCATTTTTCAAGATTATCAGTTTTCATCACAAATATCATAATACCTCTATTAAATATGGAATATGTTATAGTCTGTGTGATCTAACTTGTCTTGTAGATCCGGGATATCTCGGAAGTGCCATATCACTTGCAGAAACCCGCAGCTGTTGCCTTTAGACTCATTTACTGACTAAGTAAATAAACTCTATTAACCAAATTATATTTACCAAAATTGTATTGAAAATGTAGAACGTTGCAAAATACGATATAATTTTTCACATAAAACGTAGGAGTGGTCTGCGCGATAATATTACATATATCAATTTGTTTGTCATGTTTTCGTGTGTCGATCTTTTTGGAAGATATTATTAGGGCAAAAACTTTAATTTTCTTGAACAAGATGCTACTATATGACTCATTTAGGAAACAGCTGCAAGTGATAAGGCACGTCCAGGACAGCCAAGGTCTTTAAGACAGGTTAGATCATACTACCTATATTAATAGCGAAGAAGGACTCAAGAGTGGATGTCACTAAGCATATCAGATGCATATTTATAGACTTCTAATCAGAACAATAATATTCATTATGGGTTTACTGTAGGAGGAATATCGACTTGCTTTGTTTTGATAGTAATGACGCACAGATTCAACTGTCAGAGATAACTGAAATAAAAACTATAGACACAAGGAATCGAGTTATGAGTTACTGGAGAAAGTGTTGGAATAGTTAATCGCGACCAGTAATACAAGCACATTATTACAGAAACAAACTTGCAACAAACAAACACCTTAGCCGCCCCAAGTGTTAGGGTAGTTGCCGTTAATAATATCAATGTACAAGTTGTACAATAATTAACTAGATGTTTGTTTACTCACCTAACGATGCATAAACTAGAAGCAATACAAGCAACCCTTGAGACAGCTGGCTACCCTGGGTGGGGGCTATTTAACTGTGAGCCTAATTTTTCGTAATTTAATTTTATATTTTAAATTGGTAATATTAAATTGATATGTTTTAAAACAGCATGAATAACACTGAATACTCTGACCTGATAGGAGCTAATGAAACCTTGGTCTATACTGATTGATAATATCGCCATGAGTGACATGCTTTGGTTGATACTAAGGCAGACCTGCCCCTTACCATAGTTGTGACGGGATCGTTCTAGATTGGGACAGAATCGCGATCTGATATCTTACGATACGTCGTCTGAGATCAAGACCGGCCTTGGGTGCGGTATGTGCGCACATGACTTAGGCCTTTTCGTAAAACCGCAAAAGGTTTATTCATGTAACACTAATTATGTTAACTTTCATCATAGATTTCACAGAGTGAAGTATAAGATAAAGTAAATAGGTATACTCATTATTATCGTCCAAAGCAAAGACAAAACCTTACGATGTTTGTTGATAGGTTTATGTTTTCGTTTTAACGTCAAAGGTAGAACTTAGTAATTACTTATGTACACAAAAGCTAGTGGTTTGTGTATTAAGCTAGGGGTTTCTTTACAAAGCTAGTAGTTTGTGTACTAAGCTAGTGGTTTGTGGAAAAAGCTAGTGGCTTATGTACAAACCTAGTGGTTTGTGAAGAAAGCTAGAGCTTTGTGTACTAAATTAATGGTTTATATATAAAGCTAGAAAGTTTAATACAAAGCAATTGGTGTGTATAACAAGCTATTAGTTTGTGTATAAAGCTAGTGGTTTGTGTATTAAGCTAGGGGTTTCTTTACAAAGCTAGTAGTTTGTGTACAAACCTAGTGGTTTGTGAAGAAAGCTAGAGCTTTGTGTACTAAATTAATGGTTTATATATAAAGCTAGAAAGTTTAATACAAAGCAATTGGTGTGTATAACAAGCTATTAGTTTGTGTATAAAGCTAGTGGTTTGTGTATTAAGCTAGGGGTTTCTTTACAAAGCTAGTAGTTTGTGTACAAACCTAGTGGTTTGTGAAGAAAGCTGGAGCTTTGTGTACTAAATTAATGGTTTATATATAAAGCTAGAAAGTTTAATATAAAGCAATTGGTGTGTATAACAAGCTATTAGTTTGTGTATAAAGCTAGTGGTTTGTGTAGAAATCTAGTGGTTTGTGTAGAAAGCTAGTGGTTTGTGTAGAAAGCTAGTGGTTTGTGTAGAAAGCTAGTGGTTTGTGAAGAAAGCTAGAGCTTTGTGTACTAAATTAATGGTTTATATATAAAGCTAGAAAGTTTAATATAAAGCAATTGGTGTGTATAACAAGCTATTAGTTTGTGTATAAAGCTAGTGGTTTGTGTAGAAATCTAGTGGTTTGTGTAGAAAGCTAGTGGTTTGTGTAGAAAGCTAGTGGTTTGTGTAAAAATCTAGTGGTTTGTGTACGAAGCTAGATATTCCTGAGCAAAGCTATTTGAAATTTATTCAAACAAATTGCCACGGGTCCTCAGAACAAAACCATTATTTAAGTCGACTTAAATATTTCTCACGAAATAAACTTTGAACACTTCAACAGGGAAACAAACGTCAATGCTAATAAGGACAAAGTGCTTTCGAAAATATGCTGTTGTTTTAAACAATACCTTTAGTTGTGCAAATGTTTGATTTTCATTTTAAACCTAATTGTTGTAAAATCGTCGTCAATCGGATAAACAGATAAACAAATGAAATTGGTTTATAAACCCCGAAATTGGTGTAATATTTTATTCATTTTTACTTCTACATTTGAAAGTAATTTGTTAGATCACATATCGGACAAAAGGAAAATCTTTTTCGTTTTATAAAATACATTAACAAATTTGTTTTAAAAAAAAAAACTAACTTCACCACCGAAGTTTAAAAATTAATTTTATACTTTTCTATATTTTGGTGTTACAATTTTCGCTACATAAAAATAAACTGCAGGATATGCAAGATAATTGGGGTTTTCCATTTTGTTGAAAATAATTTTTAGAACTGTTGAAATATCGAGCAATATTGTATTGTTCATATAATTATGTTGTATCTTTACATTCTTATTTTATAACTCATTTTTTTTCGTCTGACCTTTATTTTCGGTTGTTCATGGAAATTCAGTTCTTCCTTGTAATGTAAGAGATGTAACGAGAGACGGAATGTTGCCTTCACCGTGCACAGTTCCTGGCAATCGACTCCTGAACCATTAGTAACTGAAGAGTTCCAGTTCGTGCGGGATAAATCAATTTAAATGAATCTTTTCTTACTTTATTAGCTCATTTGTTAACGGTTCATTTGTGGCCGTCAGAGGAAGGATTTACGTCAGAGGACGGATTTACGTTAGAGGAAGGATTTACGTCAGAGTAAGGCTTTACATCAGGGGATGGATTTACGTCAGAGGAAGTATTTACGTCAGAGGAAGGATTTATGTCAGAGGAAGGATTTACGTCAGAGGAAGGATTTACGTCAGAGGTAGGATTTACGTCAGAGGAAGGATTTACGTCAGAGGAAGGATTTACATGATTATTGGATTAAGTGCCTTAATTATCACCAAGAGGTGTTTAAAAAACTATAAAGTTTGATTAAAATATAAATAGTATTTTGAAGTGGACACTCCAGAATATCTTATCGCAGTGTTGAAAAATTGTCAGTGCCTGTTTGATATTATGTTTTTAAAACTTCCGCTAAAAAATGTAGCTAATGAAAAAAGCTAGCGACGATGTCCAAAGAGAAAGATTGCAACCACACCAATGAGGTTTAAAATAAATAATTTATTAAATAATATGTTTTTAATAGTGTACGTGTAAACAAGAGCACATAAACTAACAAGTTAGGTTGTTGCATTTAGGGGATTACAGACAGTGTTTATAGACACGTCTACAAACATTTTGAATTCAGAAAAACATTTAATTTTCCGTAATAAGAAATTACCTAACTTAATATCAGACGCGCCTAAAAATGTTTTCATATGAAAAATTTGATAAAAAATACCTAACCTAATATTAATTTATACTGTGAATCATCAAAATTTAAATAAATAAATATATGTAATAACTGATTAAAACTATTTAACAATACCCCTATTCCATTACTAATCAATAATAAAACTAAACTATCTGTAAAACAGCTGTTCTAGAACATAGCCTTGACAAGAAATCAGCTGATGCATGAAATCATATGGTATCATTTAACTCTCTTTGAGGTGACTCATAGCGTAACCTGACGGAAATTATACTGACGGAAAATTGTATGTTTATGTCCATCCTATACGTTACTAAGCGAACCTATACAAGTGTTTTCTTTTAAAAAAAACTGCCTTCTTGGTTATATTTGCTTATATTTTCGGAATCGGCGTAATCGGAACAGCGTCTAAGCACAACCTGCTTTTACTGTATTAGAAATATTCTTGATAAATATTACGCTAATATTAAAGACTTCGATCCATGTCAGTATTGAAATCATCGTGACAACCTGTAATATAAGATGGCATTCATCCTATACAGAAACTTGAGTGCAGGTACCTGTCTTGCGACTTACTCCTTACCTATAGATTCAGGGTAGAGAGTACCAATGTGCCCGTGGAAAGGTTTAAAGAACGAAAAGGGGGAAAGTAAAGGCTGGGGAAGAGAACTGCTCTAGGAATCCTACTTGAATGTCTAGCATTCCGATCGGGTGAATAGCTTCAATCTTACACGAAACGCTTGATGTCTCGGCATCTATACAAGTTTGTAAATGCCTGAACGTGTTTCTGTAAATCCTAGGCTACTCCAGTGGGTCAAGGAGGTTGCTCGAGCTTGAGCCTACCCTTCAGCGACCGTTGGAATCAAATAGTTTTTCGTGGCCTTTCTAAATACTTTGGTGTAGTTAAAGTACTTTATTCACCCTCTGTTGACCTAACCTAAAGGCCGGACCCTTAGGCTGAGTGCAGTAGAACTTCGATTATTCGAATTTATGTGGTCCGAAAGTACTTTCGATAATACGGACAGTCAAAAACCTAATGGTCTGGGGTACTAATTAAAGCGTGGTCAAAGATGTGGTAAACCGTCTACTATACATCAAATTAAAGAATGGTGTACAATACAAAAAAGTAACGTATATATATATATATATATATATATATATATATATATATATACATATATTCTTGATATTTTACGTTATCCATTGTTTTTCCGTTGCACTGACTTTATGAAGTTAATATGGAAACGTGTATGACGTCAACAAATACCAACACGACGGACCGAACATCCACACCAGAAAAATTGAGAAAAAGTCATCAGTGATTCGACAATGGTCACGTGACCGAAAGGCGCCTCATCACACAAGGTAAATAATTGCACTTAATGGTGGATAAAATTACTTACAATAGTAATATATTAACTTCATATATATATTAAATATGGTGATAATTTTTGTAAAAATATTTTGTTAGATAATTATTTTCCTGAAGATGCTGGTATTGTTTTATCGGCGGAAAGCTTTGAATAATATATGCATTAAAAGTATTCTTGTTTTTGAAATATTTTTAATTTATTAATTATATATATATATATATATATATATATATATATATATATATACATTATGTCCCAAGTGTTTTTAAGAATAAGTGACATAAACGTATTTTACGTCGTTGATCTAGGAATACACCGAAGTCCAAAATGTATATACGTACTGTATACTAGCCTGGAACTCGGTTAACCGAGGGTCGGATAGTCGAGGCTTGGATTTGGACAGTGACATGTTGCCCAAACTGTGCACTTGTCACCCACTACGCTTATAGGCGTGCACTGTAAAACCACTACCAGCAATAAACATGCAAAAATAAAGCTGAATGCTTTTTTATCGATTTATTCCCCTGCAGGTGTTTATTATTTTACATAATGCAGTGTTTGTGCAAGCATTGCAGACTATCCTGGATAAATATCTATCGCCGGTGGTAATTTATTACACACAATTAAAGATAATTAGAGATAAAACTAAAATAATGCTATACGATTAGACGGATAGTGGGCCTATCACGTGATTTATATAGTGCTGATAATAACATATGCGGTCGATATCACCCTCCAGTGATTAATTACAAAACAACCCTTTACGAAACGCTGTTGAAATTATGCAACAATGCCCATTATTCTGTCAAAAATTTCATCATTAGCCTAAGCGCCACATAATTTACACGTTATAAATAAAAATAATTAATTTTAATAAATAAACAAAAATATTTATAGATTATTTCGAAAAAATTCTATGGTCTGTTGTATGCGTCAGTAATTTTAGTAAAACCCGTCAAAATAGGGGTTGTATTTAGTTACTTGTAACTTTGAAGTTAATCCTTTTTCCTAATTTGAAAAAAAGTATATCCTCTTTCTATTACTTCTACTACTCCCCTGTAAGCATCGCAGATGTCCTCCTTGGGTCCGCCATTCGTCCTCCTGGTTAGAGGTGCACAGTATTGCTGTAGATGCAATTCGTGCAGTGTTGTTCCTCTTGAGTAGGAGCAGTGCTACTGGAGCCCACTGGCGATATACTTTCACCATTAGGGATAAGTTTTGCCTAATGGAAACACATAGTTTTGTTGTTAAATTGAATTTCTACTGCCTCGCCAAATATTGGAAATATTTTTTTTTACTATTACTTCTTGATTCGGTGACTCTGTTGTTGGTGGTAATGGACAATAAAAGGTCTTCGTTGGTGTATGGTTATGCTTGCATGACGAGAAGCAGGAGAGGTGGAAGTAGTTAGGAGGAGCCGGGTGGGTGATGAGGAGCAAAAAGAGGGGAAGAGTGCAAGTAGTGGCGAGGAGCCAGGGTGTGATAGGGAGCAGAACGAGGGGAAGACTGTAAGTAGGGGCGAGGAGCCAGGGTGTAATATGGAGCAGAAGGAGGGGAAGAGTGTAAGTAGGGGCGAGGAGCGGGGGTGTAATATGGAGCAGAAGGAGGGGAAGAGTGTAAGTAGTGGCGAGGAGCCAGGGTGTGATAGGGAGCAGAACGAGGGGAAGACTGTAAGTAGGGGCGAGGAGCGGGGGTGTAATATGGAGAAGATGGAGAGGAAGAGTGTAAGTAGGGGCGAGGAGCGGGGGTGTGATAAAGAGCAGAATGAGGGGAAGAGTGTAAGTAGTGTTGAAGAGCGAGGGTGTGACGAGGGACAGAAGGAGGGAAGCGAAGGAGGGGAATGCATATTTTATTTATAAATTACATTATTTTTTCAAACGAAATATAATATTGACTATCTTACACCAATATATTCTTTGAATTTTACCTTGAATATTATTTGATATTGTTTTCATCTTTCATAACATTCATAAAAATGTCTTAAAATTTAGGTTTCATTGCCCTCCTTGGCCCACCTCTTATATACGCCACTGTTACAATACGTGTAATGCGATGTTCACGTGATCTGGATAAGTAAAAATATTGTACAGATATGTCCTGCTTGTACATTTCATAGTTTCTATGGTTTAAGAAAAGCAAGTATCACGTATCGTCGTCATGAGAGGCTTATAGCTAGGCTTCAGGAGAGAACAGTTTCGCCCGCTTGGGAACCTTAAAGGGGTAGTTTCTACTTGACGCGTCTAAGTAGGCCTACTTCCTAACAGCGACAATTTTGCTTTTAAAAATCGCGTTTTATTGTTGTTTATTGCAGGCCGTTACACATAGAAACATATACGTGTTCGTTACTTTAAACGGTTCCAAATTCCCATACGAGCACTTGGAAGAATTTTAGTTGCGAAAAATAAAGTATTTACGAGCAATGCGGAGTTGCCAAAAGCATCCCTTCTTGAAGTAATTCTTTCACCTAACCTAGAATGACTGTATTATTATCTATCTTTATAGATATTTGTAGACATTTTTATAAAAAAATATTTTTCTAAATCAAACTGTGGTGGAAAGATTACATCAAGAAACCTAGAGTAGTTTTATATTTCATGAAGCATAAAATAAACTTATATTTTACGGAATGAAAAATGCGACAAACATTTTCCTCACTTACCAAGCGAACCACGTATTCCCAGCGAGCTTCAAACCCACGCGACAACACAGAAGCGGTAGCCTTAAGCTCGCCTAATCCACCTTCTTACTTGGGAAACCTTCTGCGGACGATGTTAGGTTAAGCGGTTTTGTATTTTGGAATACCCGGGTCTGTAAGGGATGGAGTCGGGGTTAGGTATAAAGAACGGGTTACTTTATAGTTGGAAAACTTTAAGCTTTAAACTTTAGTCACGTCTTGGCTTTTACACTGTGTTTAACCAATAACAAAGTACAAAGCTATGATTCGTGTATCAACAACTGATTATTGTTGTAAAATGAAATTTCTGTAAGGATTAATTATTATATAGAATGTAAACCATAATAATCTATTTCACAATCATAATTTATCTATAAACGTGTATCAATCACAGAGTTATCATCATCAGTAGGATACCTATATTAGATAAAACATAAAACTAAATCTAACTATATTCGAAAAAATGAGGTTGATTAAATATCTATACTACAAATATATATATACAGTATATCCTTTTTTCAATCAAACAACAATGTCGTTTCGGCAGCTAATTTGGTATCTTCTTCAGGCCTTTCTGCGTAGCTATAGTCTGTATAAATGACCTCGAAAATTGAAATTCCTACTTTACTGGATGGAATCGCAATATTAAAACAATTCACACTCTTTAAACAAACTGTAAAATAAAAGCAATCTACAAGTATTTTGTAGAAATAGTATCTTTTAATAGTTCATATAAAAAACTGGAAATAGAAAATAGGTTGGACATCATTTTATAACTCCCGTTCAGTCTATTCACATTCAATAACTGAACTATTTCAGTATCCGTGTGTGTTATGGCACAAAGCAAACGTTTTTTAACCTAAGTTTTTAATACTTAGTTAATTTGTACTTAAGTAGCACCTTGAGTAAGCTCGGTCGATCCCGTGCTCTGTCTCGGGTCCAGCGTGGTCCTCTTGGTTTCCAAGATGGCGGCATAACTCCTTCCTTATTGTTTGGTAGAATATCGCACCTTTTTACCGCCTACAACATTCCGATTCCATCACCTTCTGCACCCTTAATTGCCTCTCTACGAGTCCTTGATGACTCATCGTTTTTCAAGGCTTTCGTTTCTCAATGCTTCACTTTCTTCCTATCTTGTCCACCATTTTCGTTTTTGGCCTCAGTCTTTTTTGTGTGATTCTACCGAATAGAAACTCTTTTATATTTTCAACAAGACTGGTTTTGCAATTAAAGTCATTCTCTGAGAACGTCTATTTTAAGAACTGCTCGTGGAAATCGTGACTTCTCCCCTTTGTATGGCTTTCCACCCTGTAAACTTAGCCTACGTGTCTGCTAGACTTTTGCAGCTCCCACCTTATTTTTTCTAGGTGTATTGAACGCTCGTAGGTAATAGAAGTTTCTCCTAGGCTCGCACAATAAACCTTTGCCCATAGATGTGCACACTCGTTACTTTTCCCCTGTTCCTCCTTACTCTTTTCAACATAGGTTTTGTTGTTTATTTTATGTAACCTGTCAAGAAATTTATATTACTTCAGAAATTATACTTGAGGCTGAGAATAAAATTCTAAAATTACCAAACTAGGGAAATATATTATCGTATAAGCAGCGACACTTAAAACGTCTTGCTAAAAAAAACTTTATTCAATATTGTTCGTTCAATGTTTTTCCAGGCGTAAGTAGGGATTTGGTTTTTAATAATATTCGTGTTAGGCTCGAAATGTTTTTAAACCAACATGTCTACCTTTTCTCAGTAATAAGGTGTAAAAATCAATCGTTTTGTTTAGGTCGCGTCAAAGCGATACACACTCGTTTGTCTCCGGAATATTTTATTCATGGATTCTGTTTTGATCACTTTGTGGTTACTTGAAATTAATTATTAAACGCTACCGAACCGTCATGAACGTAGTCATTGATATGCTTTTACAAAAAGATTTATTTTGCGTTCAGAATTACTATGTAAGCGTTGGAAGTGAGTAGATTGTTCCCCTCCCTGGCGCGCACTACCCCTAACTCGGCCTGTACGTAACCTAGGACTATAGGGGTAGTTTTGGATGATGCTGAAGGTCGTCGCGACCTTGATCCTAGCCTTGGGGGTGGTTTCGACCACGTTTAGAGGGGTAGGGGTAGTTTTTCGAAAACTACCCCCCACCCCCAATCCACCCCCGGAGCTACCCCCGGAGATGGTCCTGACGTAGCTGAAGACACCCCCCACACGTAGGTTAGGTTAGGTGCAATTTACCGGCCTTAGGTCAGTGGGTTGGAATTTATTTTTTTCGAAAAACTACCCCGTACCTCTCTAAACGTGGTCGAAACCACCCCCAAGGCTAGGATCAAGGTCGCGACGACCTGGTGCATCATCCAAAACTACCCCTATAGTCCTAGGTTACGTACAGGCCGAGTTAGGGGTTGTGCGCGCCAGGGAGGGGAACAATCTACTGAAGTGTATGAATGCTGGTTAGTTTTAAGGAATGGTTTAGGGGGATAATGGAATGATTACAATGGAGGTAAAAATGGAGTATAAATCTCTGTTATTCTAAATGATAGTCTATATCATAGGTTCCAAAATTGGGGGGCGTGAAGGCAAGTCAGGGGGGCGTGAAGGCAAGTCAGGGGGGCGTAAAGGCAAATCAGGGGGGGCGTGAAGGCAAGTCAGGGGGGGCGTGAAGGCAAGTCAGGGGGGCGTGAAGGCAAGTCAGGGGGGCGTGAAGGCAAGTCAGGGGGGGGCGTGAAGGCAAGTCAGGGGGGCCGTGAGACCATTTGGAATATACTGAGATACATTGAATATATTCAATATTATAGGAGCAAAATCTATGTTACTAATGATTTGGTCTGTGTCTTACTAAAATACAACTTTAAATAGGCATAAACAAGCTCAAGCTTCTCACTAACAACTTTTTCTGTTATCAGTTAAAATTTACTTTGCAAATTAAAACTTACAGTGGTATATCGTGTTTCTGGTGAAAGCTGTGTAAATTAATAAAATGTTTTCAATATATAATATTTGATTCTTTTTCATATGCTCATAACATTTATTTATAATGTAAAGGTGAAGGGGCGGGGGGATTTCATGTCAAGAGGAGGGGGTGTGGTACCAAAAGGTTTGGGAGCCCCTGGTCTATGAAAAGGTGAAGGGGCGGGGGGATTTCATGTCAAGAGGAGGGGGTGTGGTACCAAAAGGTTTGGGAGCCCCTGGTCTATGTAAAGGTGAAGGGGCGGGGGGATTTCATGTCAAGAGGAGGGGGTGTGGTACCAAAAGGTTTGGGAGCCCCTGGTCTATGTAAAGGTGAAGGGGCGGGGGGATTTCATGTCAAGAGGAGGGGGTGTGGTACCAAAAGGTTTGGGAGCCCCTGGTCTATGTAAAGGTGAAGGGGCGGGGGGATTTCATGTCAAGAGGAGGGGGTGTGGTACCAAAAGGTTTGGGAGCCCCTGGTCTATGTAAAGGTGAAGGGGCGGGGGGATTTCATGTCAAGAGGAGGGGGTGTGGTACCAAAAGGTTTGGGAGCCCCTGGTCTATGTAAAGGTGAAGGGGCGGGGGGATTTCATGTCAAGAGGAGGGGGTGTGGTACCAAAAGGTTTGGGAGCCCCTGGTCTATGTAAAGGTGAAGGGGCGGCGGGATTTCATGTCAAGAGGAGGGGGTGTGGTACCAAAAGGTTTGGGAGCCCCTGGTCTATGTAAAGTTGAAGGGGCGGGGGGATTTCATGTCAAGAGGAGGGGGTGTGGTACCAAAAGGTTTGGGAGCCGCTGGTCTATGTAAAGTGAGAGTGGTACAAAACGTTAACATAAAATGACAAAGAGTTATTACAATCGAGCAATACAAAACCTAACGAACAGGTATAACCCAAATGTATACTACTACATGTGGTAAGACCTTTTACCTATTATTTGATGATACTAAAATTAATGTAAACAAATTCTTTTTAATGTTATTACATAATTTCGGATAGAGCCTATTCCTGGTTTCAGGAATTCATTATTAGCAATATTGTATTTTGTTCCATACTAACCATTCTGAGCATCTAGTTCTTTATATCCTTCCAAATTTAGTTATATTTTTAGAGAAACATTTTCAATTTTAAAACTATGTTTTTCATCCGAACTGTGTTTGACTATTTCTCATTTTCAGGACCATTATATCAATTTGAGAGAAATGTTTATGGTTTTTTTGTGTTCTCCCTGACCTATGCATTTTATCAGTCAAGATACATATTCAAAGCAATATATTCTATATGTTTATTTATCAAGCACCTAACTCCTAGTGCTGTTTTAGTTACTATATGTGTTTTTTAAAATTTTTTAGATGAATTTTCTATTATTTTAGAAAGTTGTTCACAATTTCTTATATCTGTCCGTCGTCACTTCTTATTTATATGATGAAGTAAATGGAGCTTATCAAACTTCAAAGTTTTCTGTGAAAATTACAGAAGACGGGAGTCATTTCTTAATGCCTTACATCTTACGTTTAAGCTCAAGGTTCGATGTTTATGGAACAGATAGGCAAACCGTAACATATTAAATACATGTAGGAGTAAACTAGTAACTAAACTTGGAGATGTCAAAGTCTATTTATTGAGATGGGGCATTTAAATCTTCGGAAAATTAAAACGAAAGAGAGCTCTGCGTCGAGCAGTAAAGATGTCGAACTTTCAAATTGTGTAGCAACTGTTATTCAGAGTTCTTCGTTTAATTGTAAGGTTTCAATTGTAAGGGTGCATTTCGGTTTTAATTAATGTTCGTCTAGGACACAAGTATTTTTAATCAACTGTCCGAGTATTTTCGCTTCTCGGCAACAAACAGCGGCAACAACTTGCCTTCTTGATTAACTCACGTCGGAACAAGAAAGCTCATTTTATATCCCTGTTTTCAATTTATCTTATTTACGAGAGCCTGTTTTGATTAATTAAAGCTTACTCGAGATGAATTACGAAAAGCTCAAGCGACCACTTGTTATGAACATTGTTAATGATTGAGTTTCTACTCCATCCTTGAGGCTTTTTTTCTTTCAATAACAAAATAAAAACAATATTCTAATAAATTTTAAAACACTATTATTAGATCGACTACTTTATAGAGTAAAGACGGTAACAGCTGATATTTTTTTAAAGCCAATTCCTAATTAGGTCAACAGAAAAAGTTATGTTAGTTACTTTTTAATAAATAATTATAATGAATATAAATATGTATATACACATATGGCAGAATCACAATATTAAGTGGCGAAATAGAGTGGGAAATTAATTATTAGAATTAATTCATTGAATTTAATTAATGCATTACTCTTTGGAAAAACTCTATTAACAACAAGTGTCATTCACTACAAGTTTTACAAAATGTATTTGAATTTGATTTGATTGATAAATATTATTTTATTACCTAGGGGAAATTTGATCAAGATATATATATATAAGGAGAGTATGAGCTAATGGAAGAAATTGAAAAATAAAGTCCACAAAATCAGAAACACAAAAATAGCCGCCACGCTGTCAGCCACGTGTATTCAAGGATATATTTAATTATAATAACTATTTGGTGGACGTTTATGTGATTTAACTTCCTGGAGGAATGTGATTTTAAAGGCGGGATGAGTTTAAGGTAGGTTGTTGAGAAAGGTGTGTTCACATGCAACACATTTATACGGGAAGATGTAATAAACAATTCCATAAAAAATATTTTATGTTAATACAGTTAGGCAGTGATTTGAATGTTTGAGGCTGAAGACGTAATTTGTCTCGTTTTTACTATTAACAAGTAATATAATAAAAAAATTTTTTATAGTCAATTCCTACTAAGTAAAATAAGTAAAATTTTATTTTAGTTATTTTTTACTTTATAATTACAACTTATATAAATATGTATGGACATACGTCAGAATTACATTATTAAGTAGCAAAATAGAGTGAAAAATTAATTATTAGAATTAATTCATTAAGTGTAATTAATGCATTACTATTTTTAAAAAAACTGTATTAACAACAATTGTCATCCACTACAAGTTAAAAAAAAGTATTTGAATTTGATTGGATTATTAAATATTATTTTATCAACGACTGGATATTTGAACAAGATATTTATAAATAGAGTGTAAGGTAATAGAAGAAATTGAAAAATAGAATCCACAAAATCAGAAACACAAAAATAGCCGTTACGCTGTCAGCCACTTGTATTCAAGGATATATTTAATTATAATAACTATTTGGGGGATGTTTATGTGATTTAACTTCCTGGAGGAATGTGATTTTATAGGTTGGATGAGTTTAAGGTAGGTTGTTGAGAAAGGTGTGTTCACATGCAACACATTTATAGCGGAAAATGAAATAAACAATTCCTGCTAAAGTGACTGATTGCGTTGTAAAGATTCAGTGGGATGGTAAAGCGATGGAAAGCGGATTATGCAAACAGATATTTTATGCTTATACAGACATTTGTCTTTATCTCCATGCGGTCAAACGGCAGTAGCTATAATTATATTTAAAGTTTAAAGTTTGGACGAGGAAAACAAGGTAGACATAGAACCTTCCTGGTAAAAGGTTTTGGAGGAAGTGTACAGATTGCGTACGGCAGGATCATTCTCTCTAGCTGGGTCATGAGAGTGAGAAAGAGAGAGTGAGAGGGGGAGAGGGAGAGAGAGAGAGGAGTAGAGAGATACAGACAGACAGAAAAAAAGAGAGAGGGGGAGAGGGAGAAAGTGAGAAAGGGAGAAAGAGAGGGAGAGAAGTAGAGAGAGGGAGATAGAGACAGACAGACAGAAAGAAAGAGAGAGACAATCAGGGAGAGAAGGGGGAGAGGAAGAGAGAGAGAGAGAGAGGAAGGTTTTAAAGGATTTCATCCAACAGAGAGTGAAATTAACAACATGAGGAGATTTTCACTATTAGTCTCTTTCCCTGCGGAACTAAACTCCATGGTAATTCCGTAGCCTGAAAGTATATAATTTGTTATCAATACTTGAACTATTAAAGCTAAATTTAAACCTATAAAAATAGGCTGCATCATAATTATTGATTGTTTTCGAACTCAGGAAATAACGAATGAATCATGGCATTTAATTGGATCCATACGGAAAACAAAAGAGCAGCGAGATGCCGAGTACGCGAATTCAATGCAAACAGACGTTTGCTTAGCGTTGTTTTTGAGCTTTTAATTAACACACAAGATTCTATGTGTTCTAATTTAGTTTGTTTGCTCATTTTATTGACTCTTCTTTCTCTGTATATGTTCTTCTCTAATTGTGTTTACTTAATTATAGAATGGTCTTTCATCAAACAAAGTGTTGCAAGTTTTTTCAACAAAGAAATAAGGAAAATTTCTATTCTGGATAGAAAAAGAGATTTCAAATTCATTGTAGTTGGAGCGTCGATGTTATTATTGTTCTATTATATAATATTTGTTTAATTATTGTAGCCTCGTTTTGTTATGCTTTATGTTTTAGGTATTTTTGGGACTTTTCATTTTCTCACTCTTTCTTAAATTCTGTTTCTTTAAAAGTCCAAACTCACTTTTTTCGTTTTTAAAGATTTTAGTTAAAACTTTTGCTTACTTTCAAATATATATTTGAAGATCTATATTCCTGAATGGAGTTACTTTTGTTAATTATCTTGTTATGTATTTTGTGTAACATAATAATAAAACAAGTGATATAAGCAAAAAAATTAAAGTCAATTTACTTGGGTCGACAAAGAAAATTTTTACTTTACTCACTTTTAATTACAATATATATATATATATATATATATATATATATATATATATATATATATATATATAACATAACATATGCGTTATACAGCTCCTATATAACATAAAATCAGCTATCTTATGAAATCTTATGTTATCACTTATTTTAAACAAAATGGGACAATATAAATATATTGCATACCTTACTCGTCTCTGAAGGCGGGGGTTGGTATCCCTTCTGCTCCCACCACCTACCAACCCCTGAAAATATTGTCTGGATCCGCCACTCTTCCTTACCTCAGTGGAACCTTGCTAACACGAACGTTAATATCCACAGTAGAAATTTCTCGAAAACTTCTAATTGCATTTGGACCTCCCATGAAATTCAATGTTTATTTAAAGTCTGAAACTCAAATATTTTAAATTAAATCCCTTATTGGACCGAAGGTTTCACTATATTGAACGATATATTAAGCCGTTACACCTCGACATTCTGGCTTGGTGGACTTCTGTAAGCCGAAGCATTTCAACGGTTCTGCTATACGCATGCGCAGCTAGTATTGTGTCTCTTTTTCTAGCTTAATAGGTTCATAGTGTTGAAATTGTTTAAAATTATGACACAATTTACTACTAACATTATATAAATGTTAGATATTACTACTATAAAACAAATAAAAAACACACACAAGACTCACAAAGTAATCATTTATATACTCATACGCGTTTCAGCGACAAAGGCATAATCATCAGTGAGTGTTGCTACTACAAACTCTAACTTGCAGCTTGTTGTAAAGTTGTAAGTTAGAGTTTGTAGTACAACATCACTGACGGTGATGACTTTGTAATTGAAAGCCGTATGAGTAAATAAATGATTAATTTGTGCGTGTTATGTATGTCTTTTATTTCTTTTAACATAACCTCACAAGACAAACTCAAAGAATAGTTGTATTACTACTATAATTAAAAATTAAAAAAATTAAAATTAAAAATTTAGAAACACACACATGTATATATATATATATATATATATATATATATATATCTTGGTTACATATAGTGCGGACCTCGTAATCATGCATTCTGCCTTGAGACGTCGTAGTAGGCGAAACGGGAGGTAGAGGGTTAGTATAAATAATTTCCTAGAATCATGATAAGAACTTTCTAAATACTTACTGACTTGCATGAAACTATCGATATTAGATAAATTCCGTGATAAATTAGCTTCGGTATGAAATAACAAACATTCTTTAAATATGTGTAGACATAAAGGATGCAGTAGCTGTTAATGTTTAGAACATTCTGAATTTGTAAAATGTTATATTAGTGGTAGTAGACGAGGAATCTCTTGTGATC